>CM076981.1:41555097-41687597 GCA_039105355.1 Benthosema pterotum | reverse complement strand
TCAAGTCAAGCAGGATCTGGACAGACCGATTTCTGAAGTGACATTTCGGAATCAGGCAGGAACCCAGGCTAGTTTTCTATCATCCGCCCCTGCTGCCAGAGCAAGATTTTGTAAAATCATTTCCAACTCCCATTGGAAATAATTAGAGCTGCTCTTATCATGGCCGTTTTGACGATTCATGGCTGAACTATCAGATATGATAGTGCGAACGGGGCCTTGGTGCTTCTGCTTGCTTCCAGGCTCCTCTCCAACATCCATCCATCCATTCCTCCCTCCATCCTACAGCATGAGCGCCTAGCGCATATATACTCTCAGAAAAAACAAATGGACATCTAATCCCTGAGCCCTAATCTTCCGATTCTACACTGGCTTGCTTTCTACTCCCAGTCCTATTTTTACGAGGGCTTACAGCCCAGGATTAGTCTGCCTGTTTTTTTTCTCTCTCTCTCTCTCCCATGCAGCAACGCTGTTATTCATTCAGGAGGACAACACTGGCGATGGTTAAGTGTTTTTCAGATGACTCTACAAAGCTTGTTAGTGGTGTGTGGCTCTATGCTGCTGCTGCTGTTGTTTTTATTCTATACAGACCTCCTGGGGTTTCCCAAGCAAGCACACAAGTAGTATAATTGGAGAACACATCACTTCAGCATTTGCCATTTTATGAGCCGCACTGTCTTTTTTCCTATACAGGACATCGTTCACAGCAGGGGGCGTTTTTGCCATAAGGTAGACTAGGCAGTTGCTTAGGGCGCCATGAGGGGAGGGCGGGCACCGGGGCGACCAACAGACGTGCTTTAAAGGATCCCAGGCTGTCTTCTATAACTAGAATTTAACATTTAAAACACATAATATGTTCTTTAGTTCAAAAATAGTTCATGTTTTTATCCCTTGGGGGCGCAATTTCACTGTGCCTGTCATAGGTATGACGTCACAGGAGATTTTCCCTGGAGCCCCCCTTACCAAACGGTAACCGTTTGGTTAGGGGGGCTCCAGGGAAAATCTTGCCTGGGGCTCCAAATTGCTTAGAAACACCACTGGTTCACAAAATGTGCTGCCCATCAGCTCAGTTATTCTTTTAGTGGGGGTAATAACGTGGATCGTAATACTGAGTGATTATGCCCGTTTTGCATTATGAAGCAGTAAAAGTTGGCAAGAATATTCAGAAAATTTGCACTGACTGGACATAAAACATTGTTCGACGGAATATTTTGTCGGGTGAAAAGGTTGGTTTCGCGGGTCAAATGGCTCATAAAGAGAATCCAATGGGGTCTTTCGGGGGGGTCAGATTCCTGAGGCATGCAGTGAGGCAGGCAGCCAGCCAGTGGTTTTGGCCCATACATCTACATGCACATGCATTACATTATCTATATAGATAACATAGTATATGTGAACAAGTAACCAACATGATCTACAGGTATAAGTGTTAAAGTGCAGGGAGGGGTGACTACACCCAAGTGGTTTTAGGCCAGCAAGCATGGTGGTCTTAAAGGGGAACTCCACCCATTTTCAACAATGTCATTAATATGCCTAAGTGATGTTGTGTGGACATGATAAAAATGTTTTTTTAGAGTGCACAGGGAACCAAGAAAAATGAAAATGGGTGGAATTCCTAAATGGCCACAAGTCAACTAGAGAATGATGCGACTTGGTAACGTCAACTTGACGATCTGTCTCTGTTCCTTCTGCACATACTGCACATGGAGACATCCGTATCCGTTTGTCTGCCTGTGTCTGAAGATTGCTGACTGAAACTGACTGTGAAAAGTTGACTGGTTAAGAGTAATCAATTGGCAGGTGTTGCCCATCGATTGCTATTGCAATCCATTGGCTGAGGCAGAGGGTGGAAATTGCAACAGATGAAGGGACTTGGGGTGATTAGGCCCCACTGGATGAAATGAATGAAATGAAAAGGGGTAGGTGAGGGAGTCAGATGTGGTTCCATTTGTACCCTCTCAGGAAAAAGGGGTCTGAAAAATCATTAACATGGTGAAATCCATCTTGATGATGTCATCAGATGTATTTCACCATGTTAATGATTTTTTTCAGACCTCCATTTTTAGGAAATGCAGAATTGGGGGAACTTTTTTTATCATGTCCACACAACATCTCTAAGGTAAATTTATGACATATTAAATTGTCGAAAATTTAATACCTTGTTTGTGCCGAAATTGGGTTGCACATGGTTTGTGGAACTCCCTCTGCTATTGTGGCAGTGGAATTGTTGATTTTAAGGAAGTATTTAGACAGGGGTACATGCATGGGTATCTTGGAGGTGTATCGAATCTTGTGGACCAGACCCATTGCAAGACGCTGTACACTCTCATCAACCCGAAGCCATTACAGCCTGTCAAAGTGGGCAGGGGTGAGGTGGGTTCGGGGAGTGAGGCCAAGTAGCAGCCAACGGACCAGTTTGTTTGGGGGAAGTTCTGGAGCCTTAATTGTTTTCAGGGCTTTTGAGGTGCTGGAGTAATAGTCGAAGAAACAATTGGTGCCAGGGCAACGTTTCGTAGACTCTAAAACTGTACGGCATCAATGTAATTGTTTTGCCCACGTAATTTCCCCTTGGCAGTGGTAGCAGCAGTGCAGGTTACAATGTATCCTGCAAACAAAAGGGCCACAATGTCCCATGTGTTTTTTTTCTTTGTACTTTGTACGAAAGCTCCTGTCAGGGTCTTCGAGGTGCTTTTTTCGATGTTGAACACTGAAGAGATTCATGGAAGCAAAACTACTGTAGCTGTAATCCGTGCAATGCATGCTACAGGTAAATAAAGGGTTTTCAAAGCAATATCCAAGCCTGATGTAAATATCGACATCAGTACATAGATGACTCACGTGACAAGACAGGTACGTATGTGCAACTTAAGGCTGCACTCAAATTCACCCCAAGGTTAACCTTTTGAACTACATTAATCGTTCGGTATGTGTTGTCTGGAAGTAAACCACAATCCGGTCATATTCTACGAACAGCATCTGCTGATGTTTTTTCTAAGAAATTAGGTCAACCTTAGTTCAGTTAAGACCTGACAGTTCCCATGCTTAATTCATTGATGTGCCTTGTTGCAAACTAACAATTCTTAAAGCAGGAGATACTCAGACGCTGCATAGGCTGGAAACACTAACCACAGTATCTTCGGCTGGGGGTACGTGACTCCTAGAATGCGACAGAAGGAGGGGCCCATGCCGCAATCAGCTTCCTGCCCACCTGTGACAACTTCATTTATTTTCCCTTATTTGGCAACTCTCAGAATTCGCCACATGTGACTTTGTGACCTGCACATGATTGTTTCTGGGCTCTGTAATGTACGCATATATACAGTATATACTACTGCAATTGTAATAAACTTTAGAAGAGATTGTGACGTCAACAAGACTGTTGTTGTGCATGACCTGTCCTCAGTGTCTCAGCATCTTCGTATAGTGAGATAGTCAAGTTTCCTTTACGGGCAACTTCCTACTTACACACACTCTGACCCGATGACAGCAGACGACTTTATGAATTTCCAACAAAGCCTTTTTACAATGTCACAGTTTGGTTGGTTGTACTGTACATGTTTTCTTTTACAATGTCAGAGTTCAACTTGCAATGGGTCTGGTCTGGTGCTCAAGATTCAATACGCTACCAAAAACACCTATTTTGTACCTGTCTAAATAATTCCTTAATGTCAACCAGCCACTCCCACAACACCAGAGGCAGTTCAACAACAAACCACGTGCCACCCAATTTTGGCACAAACACGGCACCTGCAGATGTCTGCAGTTCAAAACTGGCAGATATAAAGAGGGGAAAAAGCTCCTGGCTTTACATAAATTATATTTGTACCTAAATCTAAATGTCTCGAATCTCGATGAATTGTACTGTACATGATGGCCACTATTGTAAACAAGTGTAATGCTTAACTATAGTGTTGTCCACTCTGTTATCAGTTTTAGCCTATTCTCCAATCGGTTAACAGGCCCAGATGTAGCATTTCCCAATTGGAGGGCAGGCAAAAATGGTATGAGGGCGTCTTCATCGCCCATGTCGCTTCACGCCACGGGCGATGAAGCCGCACCCCATACCATTTTCATTTAAATTCTTTAGTTCTGTGACCTGCAAGATTTACATCTTGTACAGGACTTATATTAGGCAAGTAAAGCATCAGTTGTTGTTGAAGTTGCAACAGACACACAGCATGCATAAAGCTAAAGGTCTGACTCAAGAGTGTTCAGTTTTCAATGATGAAATGGTGTTGGTTTCAGTGGTGCCGCAATTACAGCTAGTTAGTAACAGTAGTAGTGTTTCAAATCATTTTAAATATAAGCACTTTAATTTGAAATACCTTTGAAATTTGGGTTTGTTTGTACGCCATCATGTTTGGTGGGGCAGTCAGGCCATGCCTAGACCGGCCCTGTCTGTTAATAATAAAACATGCATTCATTCATTCATTCATTCATTCATTCATTCATTCAGTCACTCACTTGTTTGGTGTGTTGGCCATTAATTAAAAATAATTAAACAGCAAACCTGTTGGGAATGGCTTGTGGAAACTGGAAAGACTAGCTTGTCACCACACTGCCCAGCCAGTCAGTCCCCAGTCGGTGCCCTTTGTGCCGGCAGAGGCTCCGCCTCCACCCCGCCCGCCCGGCGGCGGCCTGCCGGTATAAAAAGCAGGCGCGCACCCTCCGTCGGTCTTCTAGCCACGTCAGCCCCGGAGTTGTAGGACCAGCCTCTCCCCTGTCTGTCTGCTCCTTTCCAGTGTAACCGAAGCCTTCGCCTACCATCAAGGTAAAGTCCAAAACGAACGTTTTTATTCAACAAATCAGTCCGATCGTGCACGTTTCCCCTCTCGATCGCACCGCTTTCGTGCAGAGGGCTCGTTCTGAATGTATGTAAAGGATGATCCGATTCTATAGGAAGAGGTATAGCGACTAGCGAGGCGGCAGAGCCTTTGTTCAGCAGTGTGGATGCTTGGCGTGTAGCGTTTAGCATAACTACTGAACTTGAGCTATTGTGACAAAAGATACAACGTTTCATAGACTCAAACTGTACCGCATCAATGTAACAATGTTCCCCCACGTAATTTCCCCATTGGCAGTGGAGCAGCAGTAGCAGTGCATGTTAAAATAATATGACAAGGTATCCCGCTAACAAAAAGGGGCCATGATGTTCCCATGTGGTTTTGTCAGGTTAGGCCGAACGCCGGCTTAATGGTAAAGTGTTAACTTTTGGCCATTGATCTTGACTTGGGCCCTGCATCGTCATGGACCACTTTATTGTCGCACTAGCTGGTCTGACTGATGCAGGATGACTTTGCTCAGCTGGCCTGGAGTCTGTCTGTGCCAAGTGTAGCCAACCAGCCGGGCTGGGCCTGTGTGTGTGTGTGTGTGCTACTTTTAGTACATTGTCACCACAGCAGTCAGTTCCTACTCCTGAACATCACATGCCGCATGCGCTTAAAAAAAACCCACGCCAGGGGCGGATTGGCCATCTGGAGTACAGGGAGTTTTCACGGTGGCCTGGACAGTTTTATTATTAAAAAGTCCAGGGCACCAGGAGAGTTGCCATATTCCTGGGCGCTCGCGCTGCTGGAGGCAGTGTTGGCAACTGCCAAGATCCAAAATGGCACTTCCCAAAATGCACTAGAATGTGCTAGATGCTCGCCTGGAACATACAGATCAAAATGACCATTAATCTTCTACATTCTCTAGTTGTGTAGACTAAGTTGGGCTAATTCACATGATGAATATTTTAACTCTTGAGGGTGTAAAAATGAAACCAAATGGACCCTTGCGGGTCCATTTGGTTTCATTTTTACGCACTCAAAGAGTTGCATCTGGTTAACCAGCTGCCCCCCCCAGGGTGGCCTGGCAAAGGCAAAATTGTCCCGGTGGGAAAATGTGCCAATCCGCCCCTGACCCACGCCCATGCGCAACTGGGTCATCACTACTACTACGAGTCTACGACTACTACTAGCAGGTTAAATGACATGCTCCAGCCAGGGATCAAGTCAAGGTTTACGCAACCTGCTTGCCTGGAGGATCATGGCTTTACACTTGTTTACTGAGATTTATTTAGTCGCCTCGTCGCGCCATGCCAGTTGAAGTGATGCCAACATTGTACAAGAGGTTAACTTTTTAATGCGGTTTGGTTTGTGTGATGGGATCAGGGGCCTCGGGGCCCTGCGCCACATGTGTTCAACAACAACCGTGAGTCTTGATACATTGACAGACAACCACGTACGCGCACTACTAAGGATGTTAGTTTTCTGATTTCTTCTGACTGTGCTTTACTTACTGCTTCGTTGCAGAATCATGTCCAACGAGGAGCGCACCTTCATCGCCGTCAAGCCCGATGGAGTCCACAGGGGACTGGTCGGAGAGATCATCAAGAGGTTCGAAACGAAGGGCTTCAAGCTTGTGGCCTTGAAAATGACACACGTAAGTGCCGGCAAGAGCTACACTTTAGCACGCTTTAAAAACCCAACCCAAAATTAAAAAAAATCCTGAGCGGATACAAATGTGAATCAAATAGACCCTAGTGCTTCCATTGGTACTCTCAGGAAAAAGGGGTCTGAAAGAAAATCATTAACATGGTGAAATGCATCTGATCATAAAGATGCATTTCACCATGTTAATATTTTTTTTTTCCCCAGACTTTTTTTTAGGAAATACAGAATTGGGAACTTTTTTTTATTTATGTCCACAACATCTCAACAGGTATATTATTGACGTATTCAAATGTTGAAGGAACAAATAAAAATAAGCAAGAAATGTGACACAGCATGGACTAGTTATGGTTAATCATATGCAAGCTAGCCTATAAATGCAACAGTGGAATATACCGATATAATGGATCTATGCATATAGTTACTACATGGTGCTATTTTTACATACAAGCAGCATTCATTATGTTCGTTTATGCAAGGAGTGTGCATGGTAGTGAGCCTTGTCAGCCATATTCCTGGTCACCTCTAGAGAGCAGATTAGCATCAAGGGTCACATTCAGTTATCCTTCCGTGCAAGTGTTTGCCTATGGGATTCAGTGGTTGTGCACAGATGGTGCACTAGGCAGCAGGCACTTCACTACCAGTCGACTTGTATGTTGTAACAGCACCACATTTGACCACCTGATGACTTATTTTCATGATTTATGTCCACACAAAACATCTCGAAGGCATATTAATGGCATGGTAAAACATTGCTAATGTGTGGAATTCAACTTTAAGTTAATCGAACGGCAACTTTGCTAACTTTGTCTAGCCAAAGCGTGCTCATGCCTGCCTGGGAATGGGATGGAACAACATGAATAAATCTGGCATTCTGCACATCCCCATGTTAACCTGCCCCTGCTAGGTATAGGCACTATGTGGTCCTTTTTTGTGAAAAGTCTTTCGTCAATTTTACGTTTTTCTAAAGGTGGGCTGCAGTGTTGCCGCTCAATTCTGCACTACAATTTAGCACCAAAATGAAACCAAATGGACCCCTGCGGGTCCATTTGGTTTTGTGTTTACACTCGCGAGTTAAAATGTTCATCTGAATTAGAACAAAGTCTACACAATTAGATAATATAGAATGACTTGTATATTTGCTTGTTTTGTTTCGCAAATCCATATTGTGGCCAAAAGTAGACTTTAGTTTTTGGAGTCTGTGGGGCTAAAATGTAGTGCTGTCGCTCAATTCTGGATTAAAAGCTTATAAAACATTTCTTCCCCAAAATCCACTGTACCCCACTGAATTGTAGGTTCTGGTCTTGTGACCCATTTACCAGTCACACCAGATAAAATGCCCATACATGTCATGAACTGGTCTCCTGCATGCACTGTGGATTTGCTCCCTGTAGTGCAAGCCGGTAGAACGTTTTGTCTAAAGATGGTAATGGTTGGGTTTTGTTCCGTCACACACAGGCCTCTGAAGAGCTCCTGAGGCAGCACTACGACGACCTTAAAGACAGACCATTCTTCGCCGGCCTCGTCGAGTACATGCACTCTGGCCCAGTGGTTGCCATGGTAAGCAAACCGGATGGCCATTGTGTTTAGCCCAGGCACTTAACGGTCGTCTATAGTGAAAGTAGCCTTTTGATTACCCCTGCCGGGGGTGGATTAACAGTTTGTGGTGACCCGTTTTGGTGTCTGTCGGCGGGTATAAGGGGAAGAGATGAGGGAATTGATACTAAAAATAAATGAGCTACATTTTCACCTTCCCCTTGTGGTTTTCGTTCTAGGTCTGGGAAGGCAAGGGAGCAGTGAAAACCGGCAGGGTGATGTTGGGCGAGACCAACCCTGCCAACTCCCTACCAGGCACCATCAGGGGAGACTTCTGCATCGATGTCGGAAGGTAAGGCCCTCCGCTGGCATAACGCTGCTTTTTTTTTTTTTTTTTAACCCATTTTGACCTGTCTAGATGATTTCTGGCACTAGATTATAGTTTCTGATGCTACGTTCTAGTTTCTGGCACTACATTCTAGTTTTGATGTTACATTTCTGATGCTAGTTGCAGGGGCTTGATTCTGGCTCTAGATTTCAAAGCTAAGATTTGAGACTACATTCATTTTTTTTTTCTTTAAATTAGTTCCTGTGTCTGAACATTTATCATTTCCACCAGAATTAACAATACCTGCATCTATATAAATCTGCAGACCCCTGTCTGAAATCATGATGTTCTAGGGATTCCCCAGAAGCAAAGATTTGAGTTAAAGTGTTTGCTTCTGAAATAAAATTCAAAGATTTGCAGCACATTTTCACAAATTTTTCAGAAATGGCAGATCCTGCCATTTCAGTTCATAGCACGCCACAGAGTGGCACGCTATGAGCTTGTAGATTAGCTATTTTTCAATAGCTAAAGTATAATGCTTGGAACACCAAAGCGCGGTCTGAGGGCATTGCTCCAGTGTTTTACAAACTCCTCCTGTCCATGCCAATCTAGACTGTGCGTTCTAGATTTGAGGGCACTGAGCATGCAGCAGTGGCACTTGAGCTATTAGCTGGATTGTTTACTGACTAACACTTGTGTTTCTCCCTCTGTTTTGTTCAGGAACATCTGCCACGGTAGCGACGCAGTAGAAAGTGCCAAGCAGGAAATCGCCCTGTGGTTCAAGCCAGAGGAGCTGGTCGACTGGAAAACCTGCGCACACGACTGGATCTACTAAAAGAACAAACGCAACAACCGCTCCGGCCATGACGTTTACCTTAAACACTGGTTAAGGACGGGTGAACTTGCCTCCATGCCTGCTTTTTCTCTTCCACTATTTGGAGGATGGAGGAAAAAGGGATCCTGTTTTTCCGAGTCGGTGTGACATCTCACATTCCCGCTGTAAACCTTATCGTTCCTACTGTACCTGTACCGATCGGGTCTCTCTGCTAGACTCCGTTTGTCAGTGTATTTGCTGGTTCCATTTCAGAGTTCTGATTCCTTTATTCTGAACATTGAATTGCATTCCCTCCCATGAGACTTAGACGTGCTCGTTCCATTCCTGAGACTTCTATCCTAATGAACATTGCATTCCACCACCCCAAGTCTACAGAAAATTGTACTTTGTCATGTTTGTTTAATGAGAAGTTTCAAATAAAAGGCACTTAACACCCATTACTTTTGTTTCTTTCATGCTTGGACAAATTGGGATTAACGCAGGGTTCCTGCGGTTGTGATGATACTGGAATTATTTTAAACTGTATTTCTGGAAGGTGTATGTCTACTCTAACCCACTTGCACCCTCAAAATAAACTTAATGTTGACTAACTGTTTGGGATTTCAAGTGCTGGCAGGTGTGACAGTCACAGGTGTGCTAGACACATGAGCAATGGGTCCTGTCACTTTATCATCTCATAAGCGATTTCAAGATCAAGAATGTCCAGTCTCTACACATTACTGCATAAAGGTGATTAAGATAAGACACCAAATTTAGTATGTGGTGAAAATGATTCCCCAAGTTGAGTTTCTGAATTTGTGGGCCAGTTTATTTTACAAAAGACTAATGCTAAGCAACAAATGGTACACGTGGAGGGCTGCAGGACACGAAGGGCGTAATCAATTTGGCCAAAACAGTTGCAACATTTTGGTTCAACTTGCATACCACTTCGCGACCGCATCATAACTGTTTTGTGCGCGATGTAAGTCTGTCCCAAATTTATCTTGCTTTGTCTCGTGCAGGATGTTACGAGAACATGGATCTAAATCTAACTTGTTTGGCCACTGAATGCTGGTGTAAAAAGCACAATTGCACAGTATCGAAATATGGTGTATAATATTTTGTGGGAACGTATAGAGCCTGTTAATTTATTACCATGGAAAGAATACTGCTTGTACTAATTGTTCAAATTTTAGACAGGGCCTGACAGCATTTGACAAATGCACTAGATTTTAGCACCAGAAAGATAAAGGTATAAACCAGTTGTCCTTGAAATGTTTCCAGTTAGTCCCCAGCTAAGCTGAGCATAAAAATGAATCCGAATGGACCACAAGGCTCCATTCGGATTCATGTTTATACTCTGGAGTTAAAATATTCATCTGAAATAGCCCAAGTCTACACAACTAGTGAATATCGAATGATCTGTATATTTGCCTGGTTTGTTGTTTGTTGTGGACAAAAGCAAAACAAGTCTTTAGTTTTGGGGGTCAGTGTGGCTAAAATGTCCTCAAATGCTGAATAAATAGTGGGCCCTGGTATTGAAAAGGTTGAAAACCACTGGTATAAACTGGCCCATTAGCACTAGCCTTACCTGAAGTGATTGAGAATAGATTTGCAGTTCTCTCTACTGTAGTGACAGAACTGGGACAGATGCCCAAAGGAGCGATCACACGCCAGGCCTCGAAGAAAACGTCACTTGAAACTGTCAAAGCTCGAAAACTAAACAATTTAGAAATGGGACAGAACATGTATGCTCCAAGTAATGATATTTTTATTCAGTGTAAAAGTTAAATCTTACAAAAACCACCTTTTCACAGCCATGCGGAAAACAGTTTGCAATGTTTTGTAAACCAATGAGCAACCATTACAACCAATAATGTTCCATCGTTTGATTTTTATTTACAAATACAAGAAAGTCTATCAAAGCTTGATCACAGCACAAATTTACCATTATGAAAGGAAACGTGTATAGACGCTATCAAAAAGATGTACAAACTTTAAACTGCAATCTAATATGTACCTCAAGGGTCAGTGTTAATAATTTCAATAGATTTATAACTATTCTGAACATATACTTTTTTTTTTTATTTGTATCCAAAATAAAATTTCGAACCATAACTTAACCCTCTCAATTTTCACAATAACAGTTTCTGACAATAATAATAATAATAATCCCAATATGATAAGTCATTTTTATCAAATATATATAGCACCACAATATAATGGTTGAATATAGTTGGGGGGCTATCACATACAAAAAGACCCGTGTTAGTATCCAAGGAAAAAAGAAAAAATCTCCAATCTAGTCCGTGGCACCGTACAGATCTAAAAGGATTGGGTGTTAATCATCGCTGCAGAAATTTTCTGAATTTCCACAACAATCCTTCTAAATCTTCTAAAGTGTTGGAACGTGACTGGGAGATGGACAGAAGGACCAACCAATGACAATTACAACAAAAACAAGCTCAGAACAACATCAGCACAATGTTTTCTTCTTTCTTTTCTTTCTTGTTTTTTTCTCCAACAACATGCATTCAGTTGATCGACGCAACCCAGTCCCATATACACCTCTCAGGCCTACTGTTAAAGGGGTATTCCACTTTCACGCACCAGACAGTTTATAAGTTACTCCATTCACTATTTAGATATTTGATGTTCATTTTAGCGTCTCCAGCTCCTTCCTATACAAACCCATTGTAACGTGAAACTCCATTTTAACCACGACAGATTATTTGAAAACCACATTTTCCAAAACAATATTTTAAAAATAAATGAAAACTGTACATGAAATTCCACGGCCCTCTCACGTATGAGGAGGACAATATCAGTCACCAGAAAAAGGATGGGTTGTCTTCGAATAATTTGTCATGGTTAAAATTGAGTTTTAAGTTACAATGGGTTTTTATAGGAAGGAGCTGGAGGCGCTAAAATGAACATCAAATATCTAAATAGTGAAAGGAGTAACGTATAAACTGTCCGGTGTGTTCACATGAGACTGAGTAGACCATGAAATGACCAAAAGTTTTTTTTTGAAAGTGAAATACCCCTTGAACTGGTCCTGATACCCACCCCACATAGATCCTGTTGTGGACGAGCTAGGTCGAAGGAACGTGGTAGCATATTGCATAACACTCGCTCGTTTCCACATATCTTCAGAGGGTTGGACATGGACAACTACTGGGTGCGGAAAAGTAAAAGATGTTCGCCATAGATCGGGAGTCGAGTTGAGAAAAGGGGGGTGTTTAGATTGACTACTCACAAGGGGAAAAATGAGAGCGGCTTTAAAAGAAGCCTTTTTTTCTTTCCTCAACAAAAAAAGAAATATGCAAAACAGTGTTGATTGTGCGTTTGATTATTTTGGGTTATCTGGGAGAGGGTAGCAGCAAAGTTAGCCCATGAAACAGTCTTTATCTTTTTTTGTACTAAGATATTATGCAGTTTGGTCAGTGAAATTAAGATTGTGACCATTTTTTTTAAATGCTCAAAACCTCACCCCTTCCAAATCAGGGAAGGGAAGTGTATCCTAACTGAATTTAAATTCTAACCTGAAACCCATGTTATGATTGTGACACTACTTTTTATTGCTCATTTGGTCTTGTAACCATAGCCGTCTAGTTCTATCCAATGAAGCTGTAGACAAAGAAAAAAAATGGAACCTTGTAAAAAACAACTAATCGATAATCTCGTTAGAAATAAGAGCGGGGGGGAAAAAATCCATCGCAAAGCAAGACGACGAAGAAGAGCTTCACTAAACATAGCCTTGAACGTTTGAACGCAAAGTGTTTTCTACATTACCAAGCCACAACACAGAACAGTGGGAGTATTAAGCAATAAAACATTCATACATCAAATGGAAAGCAAGACCTTTTTTCTTCTTATTTTTTTTAAAGGATATGGCAAAGAAGTCCTCTTGGCGTTTTCTTTTCACAATCCTATGAAATTAGATTCGACTTGTAATTATGCAACCATCCGTTGGCGACACAACATGACGCGTGACATGCAGTTGAAGAAAATAGCAACATATTTTCAACGTAAAGTGTCGACAGGACGCAGTTGAAAATATGTGTTAAAACAACAAAAACAAAAATCAAACTAAACATTGCATGACTGTCGCCAAAGCATTAATCAGGCTGTATAACCAAGAACATGTTTCCAAAAAAATAAAACAAAAAGGCTTCCTGAGAATTGAATTGTGAACCTTACTGGTATAAAGACAAGTTATGCATCATTTGCCATCACTGAATAGCTTAAAACTATTACGCTTTTTAAATATAGTATTTGGCCATATACAGTAATGCTATATTGTCATTTAGCAACCCCAGCTCACAACGAAAAAAGTAATAATCACAGTTATACAATACAATTTAGTTAAATCATTTTCCTCATGTAAATTATATTTAAACTGTAGTGATCTGTATCATTAGTAAGACAAGATAAATATGGGATACTGTTATTGCATATCAAATTAGAGAACTTTTGTGTGCTGTGAAAAAGAAAAACAGTTTGGTGACTAGTTTTCAAGTGGAACGTTTTTTTTTAGGTTATAGTTTGCATATGCCATTTCACTGTCTAGTTTACACGTTGTCTTTATATTTGCTAAACTTTGCCCTAGCATGAGGAGGTAGTAGATAAAATAGCTGCATAAATCTAGCTGTAAATAACATAAGAATGTGGATTTGTTGTTTTTTTCCCCCTCCACATGCATGCAGTAGAGAGAATCACGAACTAGTCAGGATGCTCCGTTCCGTCATAGCCGCACAAATCTGTTCCGATTAAATATAAACAATCTTATTTACGCATTATGCAACTTTTAGATCCCATTGTCTGTGTGAATGTTGCCTTCAAAATAAAAAGGTAATGATAAAGCAGTGCATCATTTGTACTCTTATTACCGACAATAAAACATGTTATTCTGTGGCTCAGCTGAATAACTGAAGTTTGCATCCATATGGCTCTGACAAAGAGAACTATCCAAGCAAATGGAAAAAAGAAGTAATGCTTTGCATATCGTCGTAATGTCCCGACACAACCAATTCAGTTTTTTTTTGCTCAACTGTTTGGTTAAGAGAACATTACTTCGGTTTTCTCAAAGTAGCGCACATGTTTATTTGTTTATTACAAATGCTGAGCGAGAAGATCCTCCCCAGACTTCAATTTTGAAACCCCTTTTTTTGTCCGCCACTGGGTATATGGATGTTTCACGTTATGGTCCAAAAAACATCTGTGTGCGAAAGCTGATGACCTGAAGACTTTTGTTTTGATACCTGTAGTGCAATCAGTGACAGACAGTGCTCGCATAATGTGCCCATGATGACCGCAACTTGCATACCATGCATGGCCCGAAAGGATTTTTTTTTTATGAGTGAGTATGCAAGTTTTGGACAAGTGGGAAATCAAATAACTTGTCAAGAGTGTGTGCCCCCCGTCATACCAGTAAGGTTTCTGATTTATACAACATACTCTGCTGTGGTCAGCTATTGGGACCCCTTTGAAATGATACCCCCCCTTTTTTTTTCCTTTAAACCTCCATCTACAGCTTTCACCATTTCTGTTCTCGATATTATACGCTTAGAATTCAAAACCCATTCTGTGTACGGGGTGTTTTACGTTTTACTGAAAAATAGATGGTGTTCACGCCTCATAGCGTGCCACAGAGTGGCGTGCTATGAGCAGTGAACACCTGCTATTTTTTCGTGAAAATGCGTTAGAGATTTGGGAGAGGGAATTGCAATGTCAAGTTAAGATAATCTTATTATGGTCTTCTTCAAAACAAAGAAATTATAGACGATACGTTTTTCACAGTAAACAGTAAAAAACACTGTTCTTGGTCTTGGAGTGACAGCTGCCTAAATTCCCCCCACACTAAACAAGCAAAAAACCCAACATTATTACTGAATGTGTAAACATTAAGACAGGATTTGCTAATCGTCTGCATTTTTCTATTAATGGGGAAAATTTACCAGATGACGCGGATAATTAGCAGGTGTGAAGAATGTGCTTGTGAAAAGCTACTCGCGTACATGTGTGTGGATCACTGTTAGACCCATTGTGTACAGGGTGTTTTAAGTTTTATTTAAAAAAAAATAGTAGGTGTTCACGTCTCATTGCGTGCTATGAGATGTGAACGCCTCGTGAAAACACAGCGCAAATCTTTGAATATTATATGTTCTTTCAGAGCGAACATTTTGCGTTTTTTTTTTTTTTTTACAAAATGGGTCAATTAGTTGCAGACAAATTTTAATGGAGAAAATCGGACAATAATCTTAAACAGTTCTACGCCAATTTTTGGAAAGTGTTCCCCCCTTATTAATGAAACGCCCCCAAAATAGGGACATCCGGGGGGTGAAAAGTCGTTAAATGCATCATAATAATATATTTGGGTTTTGTAATTTTCCTTTTTTAAATAATTAAGTGCAGGTGGGGTAAAAGTCAACCAGTTTTTAAAGAAGGCAACAAGGGGGGGAGGGGGGACCAATGCTGAGCATCACTGTACTGTACGTACTATTCAAAACCCACTCTTTTAAATCTGTTATAGCTATATACTGTAGTTCTATGTGAATAGGTCTCATCATATTTTTATGAATATAATCAACTCTGATAACATACATCACACTTAAGTACCCCATCCAGCCACCAAAAAAAAAGAATACAAAATAAGTAAAATCATTTAAGACAAACTAAAAAAAACAAAACACTAAAAACAAAAGAGGGAAAAGCAAAATATATATATATATTTTTATACTGTATATCAAGACTTCAAGTACTATAAACAAAGCAAGTCCTCCTGGCAAAAAAAAAAATGTTCAAAAAAAAATCAAAATATACATCATTCGATTTTTTCATAAAAATCGCCCTCGGTTTTCTCTCTCACCAGGTCGAGAGGAATTTCTGCCTGTAATGTTAGTTAGCTGGCTCTCATACCTGATAAAAAGAAAAACAAAACAAAAAAATAAATCGAGAAAAAAAGACCTGGCTCAATGAATGTTTTTTTGTTTTGTGTCACAGTTTTTACAGGTCTCTGTGCGTCGTGGCCCAGACTCGGGGGGTGGGTGGGGGTCAGAAGGAGAGGCAAGAGACAGACCCAGATGTCTAAGCCCCTCCTGGCTTCAAGGAAAAACATGGGAGGTGGGGGTTTGTTTGTGTGTGTGTTGGATATTCCTCCAGAAGGTTCTTAACATGTTTGTCTTGTGGTGGAGGAGGAGGAGAGGGTGAAGAAGAGATGCTCGTTGCGGGAATCATCCAGAGAAGAACTGCTCAGAAAGAAATCAGTAACCTAAACTACCACCACTATTCCCCCGTGAGTGGTGGGTTTTTTCTCTTTTTTGGAGGCACAGAGCAAACCCCTCTCACCCCATATAAACCCTGGTGTGATGGCGTGAGGAGTGATGGGAGTGTGTATGTGCAACACACACGGCTACGAGGTTAGAAAACAAGATAACAAACCAAAACATTAAACCGTACTGCACTGTACTTGTTGTGGTTTTAACTTTCATTGGGAAAAATAGCAGCCGTGAACGCCTGCTATTTTTCGGGGTAGAACGTGAGAATGCAGCACAAAAGTGTGCTTTTTCAGAGCGAATGTTTTGCAGAATCGACAAAGTCAGTACGAAATGGGTTAAAAAGGGAAAAAAAAAGTTAACTCTCGAGGACCATGAAGCCATGAAACAAGCCTCCTCCTCCACCAACCCACCCTGCCATGGGAAAAGAGGTTGCAATGTTGGTCTTATGAGTGTTGGGGTTTTTGAGGTGAATTTGTACTGTTGTTTCCCCCCACACCACACACACACACATCCTGTTCCTTGGGGGGTGTCTTCATTGGTGCACCACCTCCTCCCAAATCACCTCCCACCTCATCCTTGCTTGGTTTTCACTCTGACCCCCTCCTCAGGGCTCCTGTTTGATGTAGTAGCTGCCTGAGCCGTTGCTCTCTTGGTCGGAGATGCCCTGGGAGAAGGCGAACTCGTCCACCTCGGTCGCCTCCTCCTTCAGTCGCAGCAGAGACTCTGGGCAGGGTGGAAGGGGAGGAAGAAAGGAAAGAAAGAAGAGGACTAGAAGATGAGTAACTGATATAGGAGGAAGAACCGCAGTGTTGGTTTCCAGTTTCTATCGCCAGTGGTTAAGGGAGAGAGCTTTCTCGCACGCACAGCAAGCAGCACCGACTTGGCAACACAACTACGAGTAGCCTCCGATTGTATTGTAAACTAAATT
Source organism: Benthosema pterotum (assembly GCA_039105355.1). Taxonomy (NCBI): domain Eukaryota; kingdom Metazoa; phylum Chordata; class Actinopteri; order Myctophiformes; family Myctophidae; genus Benthosema; species Benthosema pterotum. The sequence goes on along the minus strand of CM076981.1, from coordinate 41,670,286 downwards.
CATGCCATGATTATCACGATGGGTGCTAATATAAGCTAATATAAGCATACATTTCATTCCGTCGCTCGCCGAAAATTAATTGCATTGGTACTAGTTTGACAATCAGTCATTTTTCACATATTGGCAAAGTAATGCAACAACCAGGTGTCGGCTTATGACAGAAAACACTTGCTTGCTTTGAGAAGAGCATGAATCACAACTAGCGGTCAAGTAGCCCGATACGTTCACTCAATACTCATCGAGTAGCTCCGAGATCAGGTCATGTCAAAGTCTAATCTTTTCGCTGTTCAGACGGGGTTCCACAAACACACAATTCTTACCACCCTTCTGTACATATAATCCAAAAGGTGAAGAGCCAGGAACACTGGAAACTACAGACGTTTAACATTAACCCCAGGATCAAGAAAGTCCAAGACTTGGGCCTTTGAGTAACACTCAAGAGTTAAAAACATTCATCATGTGAAATAGCCCAAGACTACACAACTAGAGCATGTAGAAGATTAATGGTCATTTTGATCTGTATGTTTGCCTGTTTTGTTTCCCAGATCCAGCCTGGAATTGTGAACAAAAACAAAAGAAATCTTTAGTTTTGGGGGCTGTGGGGGCTAAAATGTCATCAAATGGTTGTCTGTGGGCTCAAATGCTGAATAAATAGTGGGCCCTGGTGTCAAAAAGATTGAAGACCACTGGCGTAGAGTATTGAGGGAAAGCATCTGGGCAGTCAAGGTTACCAAGTAACCTTGACTGTTCACCAAGTAAACAAATTGAAACATGCAGCATCAACAGTACCAGTGCCTGGTTGTTACCTGGTTTGTTGTGTGTTTGGTGAAGGTGGGTGCGGGGTCGGGGGCGCGTGGGCCCCTGCTGGGCGGGGTAAGGGGGCGGACTCTGCTCTTCGTCCCCCGAGAAGCTCCGCCTCCTGCCTGCCTGACTGAAGGGCCGTCGACCAACCGGAATCTTCCTCTCTGAAAACAAACCAAAGCCAGACGCGGGTTTAAGCAACATGCTGAGTTCAGTTCAATTCCAGGTTCATTTTCACTGGTCAAATCGAATTTAGGGGATAAAACGGTAAGTGGTTAGACCCTCAGGTGAGAATTGAAGCAGTAGACCCTTAGTTACCATTATGTAGCTGTTGAGGCCATCTAAATAACAAGCCCCTGGTACGCATGCATAAAGCTAAAGGTCTGGTTCAGAGAGTTTTCTGTTTTCAATGATGAAATGCTGTTGGTTTAGTGGTACCACATTCGTAGTTAGTAGCAGTAGCAGTGTTTATAATCATTTTAATTATGCATGCTTTACTTTAAAATATCTTCGAAATGTGGGTTATTTGCATGGCATCATGTTTGGTGGGGCAGTCAGGGCAAGCCCATGCTTCGATACGGCCCTGGCCAGTGAATTATTTTAGGATAAGACACGAGTCCAAATCACTATGCAAGCCAAGTGTCTACCAAAAAAAAAAAGAAAAGAAAAAAAAAAAAAAGAACGAAAAAGAAAAAAGAAAAGAATGTTGATTCGGTGTCACATGAACATTACCCAAGAGACAAATGCACAAACTTTCACCCAAGTGCCAAAATGTCCGGTAACAGGTATAACTGCCAGATAAAAACATTCCATACACACACCAAACACAAAATGTGACCAGCGAGGTAAGACGAGTGCCTGTCCAGCTGTAGAGAAACTGGTGACAAGAGAATGCGGAAAGGGAGACATCGAGAGAAAGAAAGGAAAGAAAAAAGAAAAAGGAAAATGGACAGAAAAGTGGATGCTAGACTGACAACATAGAAAGGACTACTCACTTTTCTTTTGTCCCTTGTACTGTTGGGCCTTTTTCTTCTGTTTGGGCACAGTCGGTGTCAAATCTCTTGTACCTAAAAAAGAAACAATACTTAAATTCACACGAATACAGCACTTTAACCAGCTGTATTTTTTCTGTACATGTCTAAATTTTAAGAACAGCATCAGTGTCTTGTCATGTAGCCTTGCGTAGCACAACATTCAATCTATGTTTTCTATGCATATTGCCCCAGGCAAATCGAGTCTGGGGTTGCTCAATGGCCCTGCCTTCTTGTCCACACTTTCTAGCCAGGCTCATTCATTCCAACGTAAATATCATGGACTTTACAGATTAAATACTGGTTCATTTTTGGAACCAGACCTTCAAAATCGGTGGTGTGGAAAGGTTTGTCTATCACATGTTTGCTTAGCTGTGTGTGACATACCGTACTTTCCGGATTATAAGCCGCTACTTTTTTCACATGCTTTTGACCCTGCGGCTTATACAACGGTGCGGCCAATCTATGGATTTTTACAGGTAACTCGGGTTTTCAACGTGGTCTGGGAACCACCAGTGGTCCCTGAGAGGGTTCCAGGTGGTCCCCAGGCTAAATGATGGAAAGTTGGTTAACCAGATGTAACTCTTTGAGAGCGTAAAAATTAAACCAAATGGACCCTTGCGGGTCCATTTGGTTTCATTTTTACACTCTCAAGAGTTATGACATTCACCATCTAAATTAGCACCACTTAATTAATAAGTCTGTGTGGTGAAGATGTTGTTAAATAGTGGTCTCTGGCTCAAATGCTGAATAGTGGGCCCTGGGATCAAAAAAGTTGAAAACCACAGCTCTAACATGAAGCCTATTGCCTGGTGCGGCTTATAGTCAGGTGCGGCTTATAGTCAGGTGCGGCTTATACAAGGAAAAATCTGTATTTTGCCCCAAATTTAGCTGGTGCGGCTTATATTCAGGTGCGGCTTATAGTCCAGAAATTACGGTAGTTGTTTTTGTAACCACCTCATGGCAGTGGCGTTTCTAAGTAATTTGGAGACCCAGGCAAGATTTTCCAGGGGTTAATTTGGTGACGTCATACCTATGACAGGCACATTAAAATTGTGCACCCAAGGGATAAGATTATAAACTTTTTTTTTTAAACTAAAGAACATGTGTTTTAAATGTTCAATTCTAGTTATAGAGGACAAGTATAATGTATTTATCCATATGAGGCTTATTAGCCTGGGATCCTTTTAAAGCAAAACACTGAGAGGAACCAGACTAATATCCATTGTGTTCCATCATGGATGCGTGCATCACTCACTCTGTGCAGCGGGTGGCTGGAGCTGGTACCCGGTCAGCTGACACCAGCCCACCGGGTACAGGTCGGGCGACTCGCAGTCCACCCATTGGTCGTACTCGTCCTCCCAGCCGTCAAAGTGGATCCTCAGCAGCCGGTGGACGATGCGCGTCACCGTGCCGACGCACACCAGCCGCGGCTCCATCAGGTCCACCGCCTCCAGCTTCATGCCCGGCCGGAAGCCGTGATTTGGGACCTCCTGGGATGGCAGAGGGAACAAATATATGATCGTTTTAGCATACACACACACACACACATATAGCGCAAGAGAAGCTTCCGATTAAACAAGAGATTCTAATCAATGTTCTGGAGGTGCTTTTAAAAAAGGTATTAGAGGCAACTTTAGTGTGTGCAAACATTGTGCTTGTAGACGGATTTGTTTAAAAACCAGAATCTAAACTCCACCTCACCTCCACTCTATTGGCTCATTAACTGCTGGAGAATGCTGTGATTGGCTAAAACGCTGTAACATCCCCCCTCCCTTAAACACATTAGCAACGTCTTCCCTGAGCTCGACAAATGCTTTTGTTTTCATGATTTGATGTTGACAACAACAAAGTTCTGGACCGTCTGCAGGACGAAGCAAGTGTTTGTCTGCAGGGAAACAGCTGCAACATCAAAGTAGATGCTAAAAAGGCTAAAAAGTTGCCTCTATTACCTTTAAAACTTAAATACAAAAATAACTTCCATCTTCACAGAGGAAATGGATGGGAGACAGTTAGAAAAAAAAAAAAAAAAAAAGAGAACACTACTACTACTACTACTGAGACATACCTTGTTAAAGAGCTTGACAGGAGCAGCTATTGAACCCGTTTCTCTGAGGTAGTCAAACCATTTAAATGGCAGTTTAGTGTACCCTGAGGGACAGAATCAGTAGTGAAACTGGTTTAGAAAGTGTATGCCAACTCAGACAAGAGGCCAAAAAAAAAAAAAAACTCAAATGTATTTGCATCAGAGTCGGAGAGATAGTATGAAGAGAGTTCCAAGTACAATAGAGCTGAGCAGTCCCGGCTTTTTCATGACGTTGCCCGTGTTCCAGAAATGTTTCACCATTTTCCTCAGACTTTTCAAAAACGTATCTATATAAAGACGCCAACTAGGGCGTCTCCGGCGTCAAACACAACATCACCATACAATATCTAATTTGCAGGGCAAATTACTGTATAACACTTGTTTTGGGTTTTTGTTCCAAAAACATTGTGTGTTTTATCATGATTTGTCACGGCTGGAGTCGACTTTCAAAAAGTCCATTAGAAAAATGAATGGGGAAAAATCATTTCTGGAGCAAATGCGATGTCGCAGGAGGAGTGAGACTGCTCAATTCTACAGGTTTCTAATGATAATAATAATAATAAAGATATTTCTGAGCATGTGAGCCCAGAAGGCTGATTTGGGAATGGGAAGAAAGAGAGTACCTCTAGGGGGCGTAAGTTCAATCTCGTTGATTTCACAGAAGCCGACGGGGAAGATGGAGGGCGAGGTGGAGTGGTAGCAGAACCAGTCTGACCCGTCCACCGCCTCCGAGCCGTCGATACCGATCATGAGGTAGCCATCAGCCAACACCTGTACGGATCGGATAGCAGAAGGGCTCAGAGTCAGATTTGTGCTGCAATCTCACAATTTCCCCCCGAAAAATAGGTACCCGGTCATTCGATGGACTTAGTAGTTCCATCTCCACACTTGAAATATTTTCTGAGAAAACCAGCTCACCTTTCTTACAGTGGCTACACATATAGCTGAGAGATTGAGGGGATCGATGGACTCCAGTTTCATCCCGTCCTTAAACCACTCCCCATTCTGGTCCACGTCTTTCACCTGGCAGAGGGCAGCAACAAGGCATGAGCAACATACATACATACATAGACATCCATACACGAGACAAAGCAAAGCAAATACCGTACTGACTCAAGTGTTCTCAAACCGACCACGAGGACGTGCAATAATAATGGACAATTTATACAAAGATCATTGGATATGTAGCACTTTAACTCTACTGTATATGTGCCACTTTGACAGCCTGTAGCGTCCCCAATTTGGTCCAGAGTGTTATTCATATGCATTAAGTAATTGATTGATCGATCTAAAAAAACAATCACAAACAGCAGCTGTATACATTTTTCCCCCCCGACACAATATTCAGAGATGTGTAACTAAAGGGTTAACTCCCCACTCAGCCTTTTGAGAGCATTTAAATAGGTCAATATACTATAATTTACCTTCTGGAACAATTGTGAAGGAGCATCAACTTGACCCTCCATCTTCTTGGTCACATCTGGGGAAAAAGATAATGAACAAGGTGTTACATGCGGCTTGATGACCTTCAATGTTCAGTTTTAGTCAGAGAGAGCTTTACAGACAATTATTTAGAGCTGTAATTATCTAGGAGAGTCATAATAATATTTATCATCTTGTGTACACACTACGCACTGTGTGTAGAAGAGACACTTTTAGATAATGGTAGTGGCACAATGCCAGCACACAGCCTGATAAACACCATGGTCTCCACAACACGGCATGGACAAAGCCGGAACAAGAAAGCTACTGCAGGATGGTGATACTGTAGTTTTTGTTCCAACCATGTGATTTCGTGCGGCGTCAGATTTACGGTCGGCGAGTTTCGACACCAGGAAGTGAAACGTGTTTGGTGATCAAGTCACGGAAGTCGGCATACTAATCCGTCTAGCAAACAAACTGGCTGACGGCCAATTTGACACAGAGTCTCCTCTGTGTCTGCATAGGGAAGTGTTGCGGGTCTACCGTCTCTATAAGAGTCTGACTGTGTTCAGAGTGGCAGGCCAAACACGGCCCTTAATAATCTTATTTGTTCTTATCCAAATAGTAGTGGATCTGTTCGTCGTGACAGTGTAGATTCTACAAAACATTCGCTCTGAGAGAACATACTGAAACATTTGTGCTGCATTCTCACATTCTCCACCAAAAAATAGCAGGCGTTCACGGCTCATAGCGCGCCACTCTGTGGCGCAAATGAATGTTAAAACACCACACTAGTGCAGTACAGAATGCTTTAATGCAGCCTCATCAAGACCAGGGAAAGTGATTCAGAGATGATTATAGAAAAATAATCTGTTGCATTGTTGTTTTTTTTCCCCCCACTCTTCAGATATTATAAATCCATTTTAATTGCCAATCAGGATGGGATTTGGAGAGTCAGTGAACAGGGTTTTACAATATGCTCTTCTTCCTCACGTGGGAATCAATGACATATCCAGAGGTACCGAATCCTAGGGCTGCAACTAACTATTATTTCCCTAATCGATTCATTGGCCAATTACTTAAACAATTCAGGGTTATGGTTTTATAATTTGTTCAAACAAATTCTTCCATTACCACCACGTTACAAAGTGACGTGACTCTTTTATAGATCTGAGTGTCCTGAGAGTGTTAAAATGAAACCAAATGGACCCTCCCAGGTCCATTCGGTTTCATTTTCTCTCAAGAGTTAAATTAAATTTACCAGTTTATCTCACGTGGACAAAAACATGAAAATCCTTAGTTTTGAGTGTTGAGAAACTAAACTCAACATCAAATGGCGGTGCCTGGCTAAAATGCTGAATAAATAGTGGGCCCTGGTATCAAAAAGGTTGAAAACCACTGAAATAAGCAAATCAACACTTCTTTTGCAAGTCGTTTTGAACGCGCCGCTTTCAAATTTCAGAACCTTACCGGATCGTTTGAAGCGGTGTCCGATGCTGCGGGACCAGCCGATGTTGTGGATGAGGGGGCTGAACATGTGGCACCAGAAGTCGTCCGAGCCGTCCTGGCTCTCCTCGTAGACCAGCCTGAGGCGCCCTCCGATCACCTGCTCCACCAGCGCCACCCGTGTCCGGCACAGGTGGTTCTTGTCCACCACCTCCACCCGCATGAACTTCTTAAAGGGGAACTGCATGTTGTCATGCACCTGAAAAAGGAGAACATGTGTTCGGAATCATCCCACTACGCAACGTCCTAAGATTTGTGCTGCATTCTCACATTCTCCCCCAAGAATAGCAGCCGTGAACGCCTGCTATTTTTCAATGAAAGTTGAAACTACAGTACAGAATGGTTTAAGAAAATGGGTATACCACAGGGCATACGACATAAGCCACACTGAAATTTACTACGACTTGGGTTGTATACAATTTAGGTATACAGTAGACGCTGTTAGTGCGCCGTGACTTTTGCTAAGCATGGCAATTGAACACAAGTGAGTCAACAAAATCACAAGCCTAGACTCTTGTAAACAGTATGATTTCAAGATGGAATAATGCAGACTTGCAATGTAGAATGCCAGATCGAAATTAACACACTATATAAAACAACATACATTCAAATTATTACATTTTAAGCTTAGCTAAGGGATGAGGTGGAGCCTGAAGAGGTGTAGCTTGCAAATGATGCAAAACACATACGCTGTTGTTTTCGTCTAAAATGACTTTGTTAGCACCAGAGACTAAACCTGACAAGCTAAAATAGACTAGAACTATCATCAATAGAAATGACTGAAATGTGACTAAAGTGAACAGGCCTTTTGTCCAAAAGACCTTAAATATACTGTGCCTAATTATTATAGTCTGACTTCAATAAAGTACTTCAAATAGATGATTTCATTTAATTTCTTTTACTAACATGGGACTAGAGGTTTTGATTTTTCCACAGACTATTGAGTTCCGTCGACTAAAACTAGACTAAAACTATCAAGGATAGTAAAGACAATATGTGACTAAGACTAATTAAACATTTTGTCCAAATGACCAAAGTGCAACTAAAATTTCGTCTGACTGACTGAATCTAAAAAATGCCTGCCAAAAACAACAATGGACACATATTGTCGTCAATTGACAAATCCAAATAAATAATGCTGATTTTGTACATGTGTGTGTTTCCATGCGTGTGTGTGTGACACAGACCTTGGCAGTGAAATCGGGTGGCAGTGTTTTGGCTCCAGTGAGACGTTTCACAAGAAAGGCTTTCCAGTTAGTGTACTTGTGTTGTATAGCTGTGAGGGGAATAAACATAAAAACAACAAATTTGCACACAACTCTGCAACTTATACTTCTGCTGACAAAGAGTTTTCTCTTATATATCAGCAATTTTTGTAACATCTCAAAAAAAAGAAAAGAAGAAATGCCTGCCTATTGTTTGGTTAGTTATGGGAGGCCGAGGACCTCATGTGGTTAAGATGAGGTTGCGCATGTTTTGTTCTACACAATGATGAATTTTTAGCTAAGATATTAAGATAATATCTTGTGCGCAAATACTTTTATGTTAAGTAGTATTTGTTTCTAATAACGCAAGTGTGATAGTGCATGTTGGCTGTGGTTGTTTTTTTAATCTGTGCTTATTTTTTACCGTAATGTTTACTGTAATATTAGTGAGAGACGTCAATGCACATGTGCAAGCTGGCTATGGTCAGTCGAGAAACATTTTACGCGCCTTATAATCCAGTGCAGCATCTTCAATTCTATGTTGACTGCAGTAGCTTCTATACTATATTGACAACAGCAGCTTCCATTCTCAGAGTCAGTGCCTTATAGTCCGGTGCGCCTTAAATATGAAAACAGTTCTAAAATAGACCATTCACTGAAGGTGTGCCTTATAATCCAGTGCGCCTTATAGTGAGGAAAACACAGTATATTCATTTGTTGTTACATAGTAGCCATTATGACCGATGCTTAAGTTGCAAAACTGTGTTGTTGTAGTTATAACGTGGTTGAGTAATAACACCATTGACCATCAAAAAAATAAATAAATAAAAATAAAAAATACATGGGTCTGGCTCTACTTTCAATGAGACTCACATTTGGGAGGTACAAGGGGCTTGCCACTCGAAGCACACCATCCCACCGGGTGCACCTCAGGAATACATAGATTACACCAGAAGTCCTTACTGGAATCGTTGTCAAAGCCCTCATACCGCAGGAGAGCCTTGAACCCTGGAGGAGAATGTACAATCTGCAGTCAAAAGCCATTGACTCACAATTCCTCCATATTTGCACCCAGGAGACATAATGCTTTGTGTGGGTAAATTCATTCATAGACACAGACAGAGATAGAGGCTGAGAGAGACTCACCTGCTAGCTTGATGATCCCTGCTATCCAGTAGACTTTAGTGGTGAAGTTGGTATCTGAATTGAGGACTTCAACTCGAACTCCTTCTTCTATGTCTCCCCAGCATAAACCCATAGGGGCCTGGGAAAACAAGTGGGTACCAGGTCAATGCTTATTCAAATAAAAATAATTTGTTCTACACAGATCATCTATTCACTGTGTTGTGTACTTACATGTTTGAAACAGCTGACTGGAGCGCCACACGTGTTATTGCTACAGATGTATTTGCCCCATTCAAATATTTCAACAGGGACCACTGGGAGAAAGAAAACATGTAGTTAGAGGTAGAACGTATATTCAGAATCATAACACCACTGCTTGTTTTATTAGAAACATACCGGCTTTCGATTTGGTCTGGTTCTGTTGACTTGCTTGGTATTGGGCATAGGCAGCCAGTTTTGCCATTAGGGGCTGTTTCTGTAAAACCTTCGCCTTTTTCGTTGGTGGTTTGCCCTTAGATAAAAAAAAGAAAGAAAACACAATCGCCACGTCAATACTGGATGAAGACAGTTTGATGCACTAATGCTTTAATGCAGGGGTTTTCAACAGGTGGTCCGGGGACCACCAGTGGTCCTTGAGAAGGTTCCAGGTGGTCCTCAGGCTAAATGATGGAAAGTTGGTTAACCAGATGTAACTCTTGAGAATGTAAAAATGAAACCAAATGGACCCTTGCGGGTCCATTTGGTTTCATTTTTACACTCTCAAGAGTTAAAATATTCATCATCTGAATTAGCACCACTTAATTAAGAAGTTTACACTGTTTGTTGTTGGCTAAATACAGCCTGGAATTGTGGCCAAAAAAAAATCAAAAGAAATCTTTAATTTTAGGTCTTTGGTGTGAAAATGTAATCAAACGGTGGTCCGTGGCTCAAATGCTGAATAAATGGTGGTCCCTGAAGTCAAAAAGGTTGAAAACTAATGCTTGAATGCATTTACTTTTACTAAAAACCTTAAAACCTGCAGTAGGTGGAGGAAAAAGATGCAGGGCACAAGAGTTCGCCACAGTTACCTGGAGTCTCGCCAAGATGCTAGCTTTTTTGGAATTTGAAGAATAACTCCTGGAGCAGGACACACTGCAGAAGCGCTTGGTTTTGGAGTAGAACGCATCTCGTACGCCAACCATCCCACACATCTCACAGGTGGCTGTGTGGGGAGGAAGGCCAATAAAAAAAAAAGACACCATTAAAACCCGTTACGTCCTCTGACATTGTTGATTCTACAAAACAGTCGCTCTGAAAGAACATACTGACAGATTTGTGCTGCATTCTCACATTCCCCCCCCCCAAAAAAATAGCAGGTGTTCACGTGAACGCCTGCTATTTTTTCAATGAAAGTTAAAACACAAGTAGAGTAAAGAATGGTTTAAATGCAAAACCATCTGGCAAGCACAGGAATTGTTCATTTATATTATTTAATCACTACACTGACTTAAATCAAACCATTCCATAGGATAAAATAAATGATAAGCAGAGTAATTATCATTGCAATTTAGTTGAGATAAAATGCAGATTTTCTTTCTTTTACAAACACTTTGGGCTCCATTTTCGTTACCATCTAAACCCCTTATCCTAAACCCATTATCTTTTTTTTTTTTTTTTTTACTATTTTGATAAACTTTTTGGACTAGTTCCAACATGCCAATCTATTGGGATATTGTGAGCTTGCAGACCGGGCATTTTAACTATTGAAAATGTTTTTTAATAGTTTAAAAAAGGCAAAGAAGTTAAGAGATAAGGGGTTTAGCGGTGACGAACATCTAGGCTCTTGTCTTTACAAGTATATCCCAGATGTAATTTGCAACACTATATAGGTTTAATGGGCTGAATCTAGAGTTGCAATCCACTCCCCATTGGCAGCCCATTGATCCAAAGCACGGGGGTGGTTTGGATCAATTATTTTTTCTCCCCAAGGGGCCAAGTGAGATACAGAAAACATAGCAGATGGCCGGGACATGCCCAATTGAGGCTGCCTTTCAGAAAAACTGATTCATTCAATGAAAGTTTCCAAAAACAATGGCAATCAGGTTGTCAACACACCCAATTCAGGGGCAGGAAACTCAAAATAAAATCATTGCCATTTAGTCCACACATACATTGAGGACAGGTGCATGCCGCCGAAATCAGCATTTGAGCATTTTTTTTTATTTTTGATTTGATTTGATATGAATATTTATATTTGCACGGCCTGCAAGTCTATAGTGGTCATGACAGCTCATATTTATAAATAAATTTCATAAAATAAAAAAATAAAACAATAAAAGCAGCACAAATACTGATTTCAGCGGCACAAATTCTGAAATTAACGGCACAACTCAGCACAGAATGAAGCACTAAAGAATGACACCAGTTTCATAATTTTTTCCACAAAATTTGAAAAATCATGGGGTGCCAACTACACCCAGGTCTGATCCAAATAAAAATGTACGTTCCGCTTACAGCTGCAGGGCAAGCTTGAATTACCGTATCATCTTTCAACCCACAAAGCACGTATTTCAGACAAATCCACTTAACGCTAGACTAACCCATGCCGGTCTTGCCATCGGGGTAGGTGTACACCTGGCCGTTGTTCTTGATGATGGGCAGGGTGGCAGGGATGGAGGGCACCACCTCATCCTCGCTGTCCTCTGAGCTGGAGCTGGTGGTGGACTCCTCGCTGCAGCTGTCATAGCCGTCAAACATGCCGAAAGAGTCTCTCCGCTTGCGCTCTGGACGGGAGGTGCGTTCAGCCTGTTACAGATGGGAGGAAAGACAGGTCTTGATACTGTAGATTCTACAAGACATTCGCTCTGAAAGAACATAGTGAGCTTTGTGCTGCGTTCTCACATTCTCCCCGTCAATAATAGCAGGCGTTCACGGTTCATAAGAGTGGCGCGCTATGAGCCGTGAACACCTGCTATTTTTTGATGAAAGGTAAAACACCACAAGTACAGTACAGAACGGTTTAACCTTGTACTAGTTTGTGACACTAAATTCTAGTCCCTGGCACAAGATTCTAGTTTTTCTGGAAAAAAAAATCTCTTTCTGTGTCAATGATGCTTGACATATTCATAGGAAGGACCCCCAGAAATATTTAGCTGCAGAACCTCATCTAAAAACATGTTGTTCTAGGGATCCCCCAGAAGCAAAGATTTGAGTTAAAATGTTTGCTTCCAAAATAATGTATGCAAAGATTTGCAACACATTTTCACAATTTTTCAAAAATAGCAGAAGTACAAGCTCATATCGCGCCACTCGGTGGCACGATATGAGCTTGTAGATCTGCTATTTTTCAACGGCTAAAACACCAAAACGCATTCAGTACAAAGGGTTAACCAACTGGACCCTTCTAGATCTTTAACACTTGAGCCTCCCAAGAATTAAGTCATTTCGAAACTTTGAAATTACTTAATTCTCAAGAATCTACACAATTAGAACATGCACAATAACTGTTATTTTGATAAACATGAGCCTGTTATGTCTCCTAAATAAAGCACTGAATTGTGGACAAAAAAACAAAAAAATCTGGGGCTGAGAGAATAGACCTCATCAGCGGTGGTCCATGGCTCAAATGCAGAATAAATAGTGGGGTCAGAGAGTCAAATAATAATGATTTTCCTGAATAGATCTGTATAGCTTTCTCTGACAACAACATAGCTGAGATATCAAAAGGAGAATATGCCACAAGAATAGGGGAAGTTGCACAAAATGATCATTAACCAACAGTTAAAGATCTAGTCTTCACAAATGTGCTGAAAAGGCATAGGACAGTGGTCCCTGAGAGGATTCCAGGTGGTCCCCAGCTAAATGATGGGACAGTTGGTAACCAAATGGACCCTTACAGGTCTGTAACTCTTGAGAGCGTTAAAATGAAACCAAATGGACCCTCACGGGTCCATTTGGTTTCATTTCACTCTCTCAAGAGTTAAATTATATTTAAATATAATCTACAAAATTACAACATGCAGAAGAATTGTTACTTTTGACCAACGCTTTGCCAGTCTCCTAAATTGTGAACATAAACCCTTGTAAACAAAAATCCTTGCTTTTGGGGTCCGAGAGATTAAACTAAACATTAAATGGTGGAAGTGCTGAATAAATGGTATGGTATGAAAAAGGTTGAAAACCCCTTGCATAGAATAATAACAGCACTGATGGGTCTTATTTTGTTTACTGCACCTTTTCTACATCATAACATAACAGCTGACACACTGACAGACAGTTTAGCTACCCCTTTCTCAAGCCAACGACATCATCTCAGCGCCCACAGCAATGCACCAGCCATCATACATTTATAAACTAAAGGAGATCATTCACAACAAACATAGAAATGTCTATAAGCACCTTGTTGATAGGCCTTTATCTCTCTAGCTAGCCACTATTAGCATAGCGAGCTAGCGGAAACCTGTTTGTCCAGTTTGTATTAAAAGCAACCAGCAAAAGGGTTTAAATTATTCATCTATTTTAGGCATATTAAACAAAAAAAAACTAAGCAGGGTCTTGAGTTACGCTGGGCCTTTGTGGGTTTTCTCACAAGCTTTCAGTTTCATTGATGTAGCAAACATAAATACTAGCTTGCTCTCCTCAGCAGAGCTCGATTACGAACCCCACCGTAGTTGCGGGGATAGACCCGCCTCACCGTGCGTCTGATTGGCTATAAGCCTGCCCGCGAGCCAATCAGGCACGCGGGAAAGCGAGTGTATCCCAGAACTGCGGTGGAAGTCATAATCACGCCCCCTCACCAGATAACAACAAAGGACTGTGAACGCTAGCTCTCAACAGATCTTTCCCCTGAATCGGAGCCTCAAAACGGCCCTTAAATAGTCCACTGTTTCACTCACCAGATCCCTTGTGTCCTCCATTAGCCCCTCATATAGATACCGTGGTAATTGACTGAGCCGGCTGATGCGAATAAAGCCCCCCCTAGATCGGGGGATGCATTGGCCTTTTTAAATGGTAAAGAAGTCTAAAAATGAACACAAACCAAAAGCAGGATATCAACAATTACTCCTGTTGTTTCCGCGCATGTGTGAGCGTAACCTACTTATTTGTGATTGGGTCAGGCCGGGATGAGGGGGGTGGGGGTGGGTTCATTGACTGATTTTAGACAACAAAAACATTGGGCCCCACTTCCCTCTCTAATGGTATATAACAGGGGTTTTCAACCTTTTTCATCCCAGGGCCCACCAGTTATTCAGCATTTGAGCCACGGACCACCATTTGGTTACATTTTCACACCAAAGACCTAAAATTAAAGAATTCTTTTGGTTTTGTCCACAATTCCAGGCTGGATATTGCAAACAAAACGGTGTAGATTTCTTGTTTAAGTGGTGCTAAACAGATGATGAATATTTTAACTCTTGAGAGTGTAAAAATGAAACCAAATGGACCCGCAAGGGTCCATTTGGTTTCATTTTTACATTCTCAAGAGTTACATCTGGTTACCCATTTTTCCATCATTTAGCCTGGGGACCACCTGGATCTCTCTCAGGGACCACTGGTGGTCCCCGGACCACCTGTTGAAAACCCCTGGTCTATATAACAGTGGTTTTCAAACCTTTTCATCCCAGGGCCCACCAGTTATTCAGCATTTGAGCCACGGACCACCATTTGGTTACATTTTCACACCAAAGACCTAAAATTAAAGAATTCTTTTTGTTTTGTCCACAATTCCAGGCTGTGTTTTGCCAACAAAACAGTGTAAACTTCTTAATTAAGTGGTGCTAATTCAGATGATGAATATTTTAACTCTTGAGAGTGTAAAAATGAAACCAAATGGACCCGCAACTTCCGCAAGGGTCCATTTGGTTTCATTTTTACATTGTCAAGAGTTACATCTGGTTAACCAACTTTCTATCATTTAGCCTGGGGACCACCTGGAACCTTCTCAAGGACCACTGGTGGTCTATAACAGTGTTTTTCCAACCTTTTTGATAGCAGAAATATATTAATATTCAATATAATATATAATATAATATTGATATTCAGAATTTGAGCCACGGGCCAGCATTTGATGACATTTTAGCCCCAAAGACCCCAAAACTAAATATTTCTTATTTTCTTTTGCATTTTCTCCCACAATTACAGGCTGGATTTTGGAAACAAAACAGATCAAAATGACCATTAATCGTCTACTTTCTCTAGTTGTGTAGACTTGGGCTAATTCAGATAATGAATATTTTGACTCTTTGAGAGTGTAAAATGAAACCAAATGGACCCACAAGGGTCCATTTGGTTTCATAGGGTGTCAAACTGAGTGTCCCTGAAATTAAACAATTTGAGAATCACTGTTAAAGAGCCCTAAAATGTTCTGTTCTCCAGACTCTTATGGCTAATATGGTCCCAATTATCACTGCAGAATGCATCATGCCACCATTATAAACAAAAATGTGATGTCAAAAATGAAGTTTGTAGTTTTGTACACAATGTAAAACAAGCACATTGTGCACAAAATTGTGCATTGTGTCTTTGGATAATACCCATTAACAAAACATCCAAATCAGATCAAATGAGTCCCTTTCGGGCTGAAAGCTTGTGCCTCTATATTTTAAAACAAACTTTTTAACTGTAAATTAAAACACAAGCTCAGAAATGCATTGCATCACAAGTTACATTATGTGCTTGGAGATTTGCCATTTGAAACCGAAAATGTTTCAGTTTTTGTAAACAGTGTGCAAAGCATGCATATAAATCTTAACTACTGATTAATTAATTGGAACATTGGTTATTCTTCAAATTTCCAATGTTTTTTTTTTTATAAAGCTTAACAATTTCATATACTCAATTTAATGATCTGAAATGAAGACACAGCCCTTTATTCTCTTGAACTTTATTTACCAATATACACTTATGGTGTAGTATATAGAGCTTTATTTTTTATTCACAACATTTAAAGACATTCCGGCCTTTATTAACATAACTCTGCTGCAGTGCAGGCACATTACCATATTCAACAAAATCTGAATAGACTGTACAGTACTAGTTGTTTCTAGTAGCATCTGAAGCCTTATAAATGTGTCTTGAAATCTATCTGATTTACAATTTACAAACAAATATAAAAAAATAAATAAAAACAAAACATGAAAAAATAAAATACCATTGAGCAATGGCCATCTGGTTCCGATCCTCACATCACAGTGCTTTTGAACAATTAATAATACTTGCTTAATAAATTCTGTGCATGGCTATCTTTCAATTCTCAGAACACAAAAATACTGTTAGAACGAAACGTGAAATAAAAAGCAGCAATAAGGCTGAACTTCGACTTGAACAGCACTAAATATAATCTCTATTTAAACGTTAAAACAAAAAATATGGCTGCTGCCTTTTGCACACTTCTTTGAGGGTTCACGTGGTTGTGGTGGGGGGAGTGGGATAGTCAGTGCTGGAAGCTGAAGGGGAGAAGAGACGTTTATACAGGCAAATAGTGGTTCACAAGACCCTCCATGATATGTAGGGTTATGATATTAAAAGCCATTTCGTCCTGACATTGTAGATTCTACAAAACATTCGCTACTGAAAGATTTGTGCTGCACTCTCACATTCTCTCCAAAAAATAGCAGGCGTTCACGGCTCATGAACACATGCTATTTTTCAATGAAAGTTAAAGCACCACAAGTACATTACAGAGTGGTTTAATCAGAGAGGAGTTTATCGATACCTTAGCATTTATCTTTGGTCTTAGATCAGCTCGTCCTCGATCACGTCGTCAACACTTCCTGAGATTGAGGCAACTTCTGAGGGAGGAAGAGAAATAGTTTTGTGAATGTACTGTATCCTTAGACAGTGGCCTGCGAGTGCAATGGAATAATACAATGGTTTAAAAGCTTTTTCCATACCCGGGCCCACTATTTATTCTGCATTTTAGCCACAGACCAGCACTTGATGTTGAGTGTAGTCTTTCGGACCCAAAATCAAAGAATATTCAACTTTGTGTCCAGAATTTAGGAGAGATAAACTGGCAAAATGTTGGTCAAAATATCAATTCTTCTACATTTTATAATTGTAGATTCTTGAAAATGTGTTGATGTTTAAATATAATTAAACTCTTGAGAGCATGAAATGAAACCAAAAGGACCCATAAGAGTGGTTTGGTTTCCCATTTTACACTCTCAAGAGTTACAGATCTATAAGGGTCCATTACCAACTGTCCATCATTTACTTGGGGACCACCTGGAATCCTCTCAGGGACCACTGGTGGTCCCCAGACCACTTGGTTGAAAAGCCCTGGAATAAGATGTGACCAATGATTGTCAGTGTATAATGCAGAATGCAGATATTCATTATGTATCCGTTATACACTTTGTCCACCAGAGGGTGCTGAAAACAAACAAAACAAACTTGAGCTGAAGCACAAGCAAACATACTAAAGGCAAGGCAATGGGATATACACAACCCCCAAGGAAATTGCAATATTAATCGTTTAAGATTTTTGATTATGATCCTTAGGGTCTTCCAAACAACATTGCAAAGTGGCCAAAACTTTGCGTACCATTAACAACCTATATAAATCAATCCTCATGCTTTATGTAGCCGTCACGTGCCAAACTAGGGGTCTTTCATGATTCCGAACCCATTGCAATCATTAGCTTTGCACAAAAAACACTTGAAATGTGCTGAGTCTTGGGCACAGAATTTATCAAAAGGATAAAGCATTCATAGGAAAAAAAAATCACAGACGGGGTGGGGAAGCTAGTGTTCATGGGTTTAATCTAGGGCTGGGACTTTAACTGATTAATTGAGATTGATTAATTACAGAAACAATAATGTGATTCAAGAAATTAACTCATTTTAATCACACGTAGATTTTGCATCACAGAACCTTTTTCACTGGACGGATTTCAGGTTTGCCGATCATACCAGAGCACACAATGGAAGAAGAAGCCGATCAGGGTAACCAATAAGGGCTGCCATCGATCCAAACTCCCACTGTTCCGTCCTCCCATTGGTCCGAAATTACTAACGCTATCTCTAACCCTCACCCTCAACATAACATGAACACATTGTGGACACATTGTTAATTTAGAAAAACTCACTTACCAACGCTCCCAGCATCTTTTAATTGACAAAAAAGTCCTCCTTGGGTCAAATATTGGTATGCGATTAATTGAGAAAGCTTCAAATTAATTAGATCAAAATTTTTAATCGAGTCCCAACCCTAGTTTAATCACAACAGCTAGGATACGAGTGGCGATGACGCGGAGGACAGGACGCGGTCACAGTGTCCCCAGTAGGAATCATTGTGAGGTGACAGCTCTACTGTCTGCACCACAGTGGCCCTTAAACGTTGTTTTGTCAAACCCACCTGACAAGCTGATGCAGGACAGACTCAGCTCCGACGTGGCTCCCATCACATCGTCCTAAAGAAAGAACAGGAGATGTCTTAAGGCAGGGGTGCCCACACTTTTTTGACTTAAGAGCTACGTGATTTGAAATTCATGGTGTAGTACCAGCCTGGTGCACTAGGGGCGTCCAAGAGTAGCTACACTATGTGAACCTGCTGCTCTCTCCTGATTGGAGGAGAATTGTGGTGACCTGGGGAACTTTTATTAGCTCCTCTGCTAACGTGGGGGAGGGGGAAACTCCATATGTGGTTTCCACACCTTATAATAGAGCATTTTAACAGATTTTTTTTGGGGGGGTGATATCTGACAAAAGTGAAATCACTTCCCCTTACTTTAAGAGCTACTTTCAAAATGACGGCTCAACAAGATCTAAACATCAAAAATGTGATTATTCCATTACTGAAAGATACTAGAAAGTTTGAGCTTTGAAATAGTGGTGATGGTGTTGCTTACTGTTATAGTGTTTAAGAATAATGCACTTATTGGAAGGTTTTCCAGTGTATATGCTATTAATGACGTTTGAAAACAGTATTTGAGGGTTTGAGTCCACATTTTGTGATGTTGAGTTTAGTTTTTTGCACCCAAAACTAAGAATGTTCACGTTTTTGTCCACAATTGGGAAGGATAACTGTCAAAATGTTGGGTCAAAAATAACAATTATTTTCCATTTTATAATTGTGTGGACTCTGGAAATTACATAATTCAGATGTTTTGGACCCTTACGGGTCCATTTGGTTTCATTTTACCGCTCTCAAGAGTTACAGATCTATAAGAGTCCAAGTGCTGGGGGGACTCAGATGTGATCTACCTGCATGGTCTGTGTGATCTACTGGTAGATCACAATCTACCTTTTGGGCAGCCCTGTCTTAAGGCATTAAAGGAATGACAGAATGTTTTTTTAGACAGGTTAGGCTGTGTCACCAAATCACCATAGGAATCTCAGTTTCTTTTTTTTAAATATTTGTCTTTGGCTGTCATGCCTTTATTGATAGTTACAGTGAAGAGTGACAGGAAAGAGGGAGAAGGAGAGAGAGGCATGCAGCAAAGGTCGTCATGAGCGGGACTCGAACACGCGACACGCTGTCACGACAGAGCCTGTATGTATATGACATGTGCCTGGACCACTCGGCCAGCAGGCGCCCACACAGGAATCTCAGTTTCTGTCCTTTTTTTTGGCCATTTTCACAGTTGGTGTACGTATGAGAGAAAAGAATGCAAGCCAACGTTCAATGTCACTCACCAGCATTCTCTGAAGACAGCCGACGTTGTCCCCGTCGACCGTTCCCATGTCCTGGGACCTGACAGCGTGGCCGAGCCGTACCAGCTCCTCACCCAGGTCCAGACCCTAAAAAAAACACCCAATATACCAGACGAGTCAAACCCTTTACCAAAGTGTTTAAGCCTGACCTTATTCCTAACCTTAACCTCAGGGAAACTATTGCTAAATCGACCCTATACTTAATCCATTCTGGACTGAAAAATAATTTAAAGATTTGTGCCACATTTTCACCATTTTAAAAAATATCAGACCTACAAGCTCATAGCGCGCCACTCCGTGGCGCGCTATGAGCTTGTAGGTCTGATATTTTTCAATAACTACAATAACGCCAATGAAGCAAGTGATGATAGGTAATGATAACTAATGCTAAAACAAAGCCCCTGGATTTTTCGCCAGGAGTTATTCACTAAATTTTGGCGCAAAGGCGGTTTGGAAAAAAAAAGCTAAATATAGCAACCAATGTGCCAAGTTGGCAAGACTGGTTCTATCCCTTCTAACTAAAAGCACAAAGAATGTCAGTTGTTTTTTGCCTCCAAATTTCTTTCTAAAGAATTTTTTTGCAACAAAAAAAATTGGACAGACCCTGAAAGACCCTCACAAAAATTAAGTAAACCAAGTGGCCAAGCAGAGTTGGATATAACCGGTGTAAAAACAACACACAGCAGACCTTGCCCTCATGGTTGTCGTAGAGCTTGACGCTGGGCCAAGAGGAGACTTCAGAATGGGAGTAGCTACACAGTTTGGCCAGCAGCGGTCTCCACTCGGCACAGTACGCCAGCCTGTCGAAGTCATCCATGGCTTCCACGGTCCACTCCTCTCCTGGGGGGAACAGGTTCACAACAAAATCATATGTGGTTTTGAATTATCTAGATCAGTGGTTTTCAACCAGTGGTCCGGGGACCACCAGTGTTCCCTGAGAGGATTCCAGGTGGTCCCCAGGCTAAATGACGGACAGTTGGTTAACCAGATGTAACTCTTTGCGAGTGTAAACATGAAACCAAATGGACCCTTGCGGGTCCATTTGGTTTCATGTTTACACTCTCAAGAGTTAAAATATTCATCATGTGAATTAGACCTGTGTATTAGTCTACACAACTAGAGAATGTAGAAGATTAATGGTCATTTTGATCTGTATCTCTGACTGTTTTGTTTCCCAAATCCAGCCTGGAATTGTGGACTAAAAGCAAAAGAAATCTTAAGTATTGGGGTCTGTGGGCTGTGTATCAAAAAGGTTGAAAGCCACTGATCTAGATTGATATATAGCTAGGTATTGGTGGGGTGTAGGGGGGCGTGCGTGTATTCATGTCGATGTATACCTGCCGGCTTCACTCCTGCTAAGCTGCACTCGATGGCCTGGAACGGTAAACTGAGGAAGTCGCTCCTGAAATGTGAATGCAAGGACATTACACAGCATTACAGTGATGAATTGTATCATTACAAAATAGTATTGCTTCTTCACACTGTTTTTGTCACTTCTGACTATAAGTAAAATTACTTCGTCAACACTCTTTTTCAGGTCTAAGACTAAACCTGACAAGCTAAAATAGCCTTTTCAGGAAACTAGACTAATACTATCATGAATAGAAATGACTGAAATGTGGCTAGAATAAACAAGCCTTTTGACCAAAAGACTAAGGCTCGCTAAATCTAAAAAAAAAAAAAAAAAAGAAACAAAAAAAAAAAGACTGGTGTTGCTTTTCTGAGGAAAAATAAGCAACCAGGTCTAACATCTGAACAGTCTAGTTATTATACTCTGACTTCATTAAAGTAATTTAAATATACGTTTTCATTTCATTTCTTTTACTAACATGGGAATAAAGGTTTTGATTTTCTAAAACCGACTAAAACCTCTTTGAGTTTCCGTCGACTAAAACTAGACTAAAACTATCGAGGATAGAAATGACAACAGGTGACTAAGACTAATAAGGCATAAGCCAAATGACTAAAGTGTGACTAAAATGAATAAGCATTTCGTCCAAAAAAAGGTAAGACTAAGGGCTCCATTTTCGTTACACGCTAAACCCTTATCCCTTTTTTACCATTTTGATAAACTTTTTGGAATAGTTCAACATGCCACTCAATTGACACATTGTGATCTTGTAGACTGGCCATTTTAACTATTGAAAAACGTTTTTTTTTTTTTTTTTTTTAGTAGTAGGCAAAGAAGTTAAGACGAAAATCCAAGCCTAAATCTAAAAATGGCTGCCAAAAACAACCCTGCTTCTTCATCTCCTAATAGATTGATTGAGCCTCTACCTCATACTGCGGAGACAGTCTCTGGGTAGTTCTCCGTTGTCTCCAAAGTCCACATAGTACAGATCCACCAGGCCCGAAGGCAGAACCCCCAGAACCCTGGCACGGTTCCATTTGTCTTCTTGACGATACGGGGCGGCCACGATGTCCCCCACCACAATGGTCTCAACCCTGTGATCCTGAAAAGAAATAAAACCATTGTTGTTTTTTAGACACGCAATCCTTACATAATAATTAGGGGTGGGACTCGATTAAATTTTTTGATCTAATTAATTTGAAGCCTTGTAATTAATTAATCTCAATTAATCGCATACCAATATTTGACCCAAGCAGCATTTTTTTGTCAATTAAAACAGGCTGGTATAGCGTGTGAGTGTTTTTCTAAATCAAAACTGTGTCGACACTGCAAGTTGGTTAACCAGATCAAAATTTGGTTAACTAGATCAAAAGTTGGTTAACCAGATGTAACTCTTTGAGAGCGTAAACATGAAACCAAATGGACCCTTGCGGGTCCATTTGGTTTCATGTTTACGCTCTCAAGAGTTAAAATATTCACCATTATGAATTAGTCCAAATGTACACAACTAGAGAATGTAGAAGATTAATGGTTGTTTTGATTTGTATGTTGGACTGTGACTGTTTCTGAAATCCAGCCTGGAATTGTGGACAAAAGCAAAAGTGGTCCGTGTGGCGATTAAAATGAGTTAATTTTGTTAATCGCGTTACTGTTTCTGTTTTGTTTTTTTGTGAAATCCAACCTGGAATTGTGGACAAAAGCAAAAGAAACCTTTAGTTTTGGGGGTTCTGTGGGAGCTAAAATGTCATCAAATGGTAGTCTGTGGCTCAAATGCTGGATAAATTAGTGGGCCCTGGGATCAAAAAGGTTGAAAACCCACTGCTTTTTAAGCAGTGGGTGAGCAGTACAAGAATTAGGAAGAATTACTCCGCTACTGTGCGCGTACATGTGTTCGCATGTGTTCTACTACTATTATGTCAATCAACATTAAGCACAGACTGCAGGGTTTTTTTCCCTTACAGTCAGGTTTCCATGGCTGTAGAAGCGGTTCATCTCCTGGGTCAACTTGTCCAGCTGAAGGGAGCGCACCCCGAGGATCTGGATCCAGAAATGGTTGGGGTTCTCTGAGGCCGAGACGAAAACCTCCAGGTGCTCATCTGGCTGGAAGCTCAGGTCTGGGCTGGGAACTGGAAATGATGAGAGCAAAAAAATGTTCAAAACAATATCTGACAGTAGCTTTCTAAGTTTATGCTTGCACACATGGACATACTTTATTAATGCAGTGTCGTTTGGATTTTTTTTAAAGAAATATTTAAGTCCATACGTCAGTTTCATGCAGGGGTGTTTTGCCATTAGGCAGACTAAACAGCTGCTTAGGGCACAATTGGGGGAGGGGGCACCGGGCCACCACCAAACATGCTTTAAAAGGATCCCAGGCTATTAAGCCTCATATGGATAAATACATTATACGTGTCTTATATAACTAGAACTAGAATTGAACATTTAAAATACATATGTTCTTTAGTTTTTTTTGTTTGTTTTTTGTTTTTTGGGGGGGTGCCATTTTACTGTGCCTGTCATATGTATGACGTCACAGGAGATTTTCCCTGGAGTTCACTTACCAAACGGACGTGTAAGGGTCCGTTTGGTAAGGGGGGCTCCAGGGAAAATCTTGCCTGGGGTTCCAAATTGCTTAGAAAGGCCACTGGTTTCACTATCCTATTATAAGCTGCAAGCTTCTCCTGCAAACGGGCAAATGGGAACCAACTTAAGTCCACTAACCTCCCGTCACATTCATATCAAATAGTGTCACTAAGATCTAATATGGATGCATGAGTATTTTCCGGATAAAATCCAATGCATTTCTGTTACAAAAAAAGGTAAGTATATTCTTCTGGGAATTCTGACACATCGTCAGCCAACGTTTTATACTGTTCCAGTTACAATTTTGTCTCCGTCCTCATTTTTTGGGGGGCGTCACTTCCAATTCCACTCGTTCAATGTGCCTCCTATCTGAGGTCTCTATCCTGACCGAACAACAGATGTTCTGAACTGAAAATTTATTTTTCTGCTTAATAATGGATACACTTGTAAGCTAAAGAACTAACACTATTATCAACGAGTACTATCTGAATATAGAGCTATTTAACACTTAGTAAAAATCACTTATCTTTAAACGTACTTTCGAACTTTGACATATCAGACAGTGAATCTGGCGACACGGTAGCATCATCCTCTTCTTCATTTTTCTCCAGATTTGGGACTACAAGCTCCTTCGCCTCGTCGTCAAGTTCAAGTTCGCTTGCTTCAGTGCTGTTGCTCGCGAGGTGTTCCTCTGCTTTGACAGAGAAAGGACCGTTGTTGTTCAAAGGCTGTTGTTGTTGTTGTTTGGCCTCCGTCTCCGTCTCTGGCATACTCTGCGCCTCGAGGTCCCGCGGTCCACGCTTGTGGCGGAGGGCCGAGGCTCGAGAGATCATCTTTCTCATCGTCACGTCTTCCCCGACTTTCTCTAGGATCATCTCCTGGAATGTAGATAAAGTCAATTATTTCTGAAATGAACAGGAAAAAAAAAAAAAGTACGCATTAGGGCCGCAACTAACGATTGTTTTCAAAATCGATTCATCAGCCAATTATTTAACCGATTCATCGGATTAAGACTCTGGTATCCCTTTAGCAATTCCACCCATTTTCATTTTGTTTCTGAAAGTGTACAAACTTGATGATGTCAAGTTATGTTTCATATCAAGTTATGTTTCACCGTTATTATTTTTTTAGACCTCCATTTCTAGGAAACACAGAAGGGGGGGGGGGGGGGGGGGGGGTTATTTTTTTTTTTATCATGTCCACACAACATCTCTAATGTGTATTAATTAATGACAGTAAAATGTTGAAAATGGCCTAAATGGGTGGAATTTGGTACACTTAAATACTGGGGGAAAAAAAACTATGGTTAAGTAGGAAAACGGGTAAAAAATGTCAGCAATTAGTTGACAAACTGATGATTCGATTACTAAAATTAGTTGACAACTAATTGAATAATCGATTAGATCAGAGGTTTTCAACAGGTGGTCCGGGACCACCAGTGGTCCCTGAGAGGGTTCCAGGTGATCCCCAGCTAAGTTTGTTAACCAGATGTAACGTGTAACGTACACTCTCAAGAGTTAAAATATTCAGTTAAAATATTCAAAGTCTACACGACTAGAGAATGTAGAAGATTAATGGTAATTTTGATCTGTATGTTTGCCTGTTTTGTTTCCCAAATCCAGCCTGGAATTGTGGACAAAAGCAAAATAAATCTTTAGTTCTGTGGGTCTTAAATAAGTGGTGGTCCGTGGCTCAAATACTGAATAAATGGTGGGCCCTGGTATCAAAAAGTTTGAAAACCCCTGGATTAGATTATGAATCATCAATTCATTGTTGCAGCACTAGTATGCATTGAGATAGCAGCTATAGCCCCAAGAAGTAAAAATAAGAACTGACCTTGGCCCGTTTCACTTCCTGCCGTGTTCCTGTAACCGTTACGTTGCCGGTGGCCTCTAGGCTCCGACCCGTGTCCCTGGGACAAATTACTTTGGCCCCGGTGGTCCTTGAGATCAGCTTAACAGACTCGCCCCCACGGCCTGAAACAAGACATAATATTGTGTTTTTTGTCGGCAACAACAACAAACGCTAATGATTTCAAGCGATTTTTCCACGATCAAAATGGAAATGCTTCGTCGGAAATGCTTGCTCCAAAGGTAATTCAACAATCTCGGCAGTCAGTGTAGGGTAGCACAGTCGTTTTTAACAGGTGGTCCGGGGACCACCAGTCATCCAGGTGGTCCCCAGGCTAAATGATGGAAAGTTGGCTAACCAGATGTAACTCTTTGAGAGCGTAAAAATGAAACCAAATGGACCCTTGCGGGTCCATTTGGTTTCATGTTTACACTCTCAAGAGTTAAAATATTCATCATGTGAATTAGCCCCATGTCTACACAACTAGAGAATGTAGAAGATTAATGGTCATTTTTGATCTGTATATTTGACTGTTTTGTTTTCTCCGAAATCCAGCCTGGAATTGTGGACAAAAGCAAAAGAAATCTTTAGTTTTCGGGGTCTGTGGGGGCTAATCAAAAAGTGGTCTGTGGCTGAAATTCTGAGTGAATAGTGGTCCCTGGTATGAAAAAGGTTGAAACCCCCTGGCGTAGTATGTCTGATATGAAGCATTATAAGCTGCTATGTTACCTATGATCCGTCCGAAGGCTGTCTGAGGTACTGCGAAGGTCTCGGTCGTCGGCTCGCAGTCCAGAGCCAAGTTCTCCAACACGCAGCTGCCCAGCAGCACCTGTTCGGGGGATCCTTGGAGAAGCAGGGACACCTGGGGTGTCCCAGCCTGGGACCCCGACTCCCCCTGCTCAGTAACAACCTTTACCTGAGCTCCGGATTTCTGTCTCACCTAAAATGTGTGTGAATGCAGAAGACAGAGTTTAGCAACCATGGTGTCCATCACCTTTGGCCAAATACAGCTCCAGGAAGAGCCAGTGTTGCAAACTGCCAAAATCCAAAATGCACTAGTGGCACTTCCAAAAATTACTAATTTAGGGCAGATAACTGGAAAACTGTTAGTCAAAATAGCAATTCTTCTACATTTTCTAAATGTGTACATTCTTGAAAATTAGGTAATTCAGAATTGATTAAATATAATTTAGAGTGTAAAATGAAATCAGATGGACCTGTCACCCTTACAGGTCCATTTTGTCTCATTTTACAAAGTCCATTTGATTACCAATGGTCCTTTCTAGGAAGGAAGGAGGTCTTTTATAAGAGGAAAAATGGTTTTATCTCTGGCGCCTGTCAACCAATTTCACCTCAACTCACCAGCAAAAAAGCACTAGATTTTCCGCCAGGAGTTTTTCACTAATTCTGGGAAAAAAAAAGCTAAATATAGTGACAAATGTGCCAAGTTGGCCACACTTGGAAGAGCAGCTTAGTGTCACTTCTTTTACACAAAAATGTACAGCCACAGGAAAGTGTTCAAAAATATTGGTGAAAATATAATAGATTTAAATAGATCAGAACATCAGAAATACTATATTAAACTTCCAAGAATCCAAGAATTGTTTAGTATCTCCCTCACCATATCCATAAACGTGGCCTGGTGTTTGCAAATGTTTCTGTAAACGTCGATGGGAATCGTCATCTTCGACTCCGACTCCTTCGCCATTGGAGCTGTAAAAAATGACAAAACAGATAGCATGAATTTAAAGGGGAATTCCACCCATGTTCAACATTTTTTCTCAGAAAAAAGAAGCGTCTGAAGAAGTCCATTAACATGGTGAAAATACACCATGATGATGTCATCAAGATGTTTCACCATGTTAGCGGTTTTCTTCAGACCTCCATTTCTTGGGAACACAGAATGGGGGAACTTTTTTATCATGTCCACCCAACACCTTGAAGGTATAACATAGCATACCAAAAAAAAACACCAATCTAATAATGACTAAGGAAGCCCAAATCAACTCACAGTTGTCGGCGCTGCCAAGCTGTCGGTAGACAATGTATCCCACAGTGGCCCCAACAGAGAGTCCTGCAGCCAGAGCCACCATCTTGCCTGAGCTCAGGGCGCTACTCTCCTTCAGGGCATCCATGACACGATGTGCGGCCAGTGGAAGATTCCACCTGAGGGGAGGAATGCACAAACATAACTCTCTCCACTTATATTTCATATATTTTGTCCTGACTAGATTCTCGTTTCTGATGAGACATATATTATATAGTCATAGATTTGCACCACATTTTCACGATTTTTCAAAAATAGCAGAGATACAAGCTCATAGCGCGCCACTCGGTGGCGCGCTATGAGCTTGTAGATCTGCTATTTTTCAATAGTTAAAACATAATGCTTAGAACGCCAAAACGCGTTCAGTACACTAAGGGTTCATATTTTCCCAATGACCATAAAGTCATCAATGACATACAGTACAGCAGTGGTTTTCAACCTTTTTTGATACCAGGGCCCAACATTTATTCGGCAATTGAGCCACGGACCACCATTTGATGACATTCTTTGCCCCACATACCCCAAAACTAAAGATTTATTTTTGCTTTTGTCCACAATTCCAGGCTGGACTGGTGAAACGAAACATTCAAAAATACTGTAGATGAAAATGACCATTCATCTTCTACATTCTCTAGTTGTGTAAACTTGGGGCTAATTCACATGATGAATATTTTAGCTCTTGAGACTGTAAACATGAAACCAAACGGACCCGCTCTCAAAGAGTTACATCTGGTTAACCAACTGCCCATCATTTAGCCTGAGAACCACCTGGAAATCTCTCAAGGACCGCTGGTGCTCCCCAGACCACTGGTTGAAAACCACTGACATACAGTATTATCTGTGTAGGGCTGCAATCTGCAACCAATGGTACAACAATTATTTGATTCAACTATAAATTATAGTCATTTTAGACCCTCCCCACTCAGTCTGACAATCAGGCTAGTACCTGCAGTCAACAACAAAACTTTTTTACACCATGTAAAAAAGGGGAAACATTCACATAACAGTGTCCACAATATTACAATACAAAATGTGATTGAGATGACTATTCATTTACTACAGTAAAACGTGTTGGGACGTTCAGCAATATAACTGTGTATTGTAATGTCGACAGACATACAGACACACACACACACACAAGACATTTTTGCCTGGCTTACATAGTTACCTGGCTCAATGCATTTGAAAATCATGTGATAGCCAGTCAAATAGTCAAATCTCAATTCACATAATCATGATGTTATGATCCAATGACTCCATCAGTAATTCTCCACCAAAGTCAGACACTACTAGCATGCAAGGGAAGAAGCACGTATACTGCACATACACAAAATGATTAGTGTAAATACATACAGTATAATGCGCACACACAGGCACAGTGCTATTGTGCATTTAAAAGTGACAATACAAAAATGAGGCGACATTCAAGTGTGACGAGTGTGAGTCAGACTGCAGGAGATGACAACAACCCTGAACTAGAAAAGTGCCCTTCTGGGCACAGGTCTCCACCAGGCCAGTTCAGGTTGTGGCCTCCTGGTGGCGCTATAATATGCCAATGTTAAAAGGGTTCCATTTCTTTGTATGGCTTTAGCATTTAGATGATTTGAGGCATTTTGTCCAAAAATGTGTTTTGCAAATGTTCACCTGTTGGTGGCGCTGTAACAAGCCATTGTGAAAAGAGTGGATATTAGAGAGAATATTTTTCTCAGCCTAGTATTTTAGCGTGTTAAAGATTTTATGTAAATTGCCTGCTGTTCGTCATGTTTTTAAAATCGGCCTCCTGGTGGCGCTATAACAGAGTCGGAAATTTGGAGCAGAGGTTCATGGATGGCATCCAGGGAGTCTGTGTGTAAATTCTGGCATTGATCGGGTTAACGGTTTGGGAGATTAGCTGGTAACAGACGGACACACGTACAGATTTTTGCCCAAAGATGCCAAAAATCGGCCTCGTGGTGGCGCTCTAACAGGCCGTTGTGAAAAATTTGAGGCAGAGGTTCATCGTTGGCATCCAGGGAATGTGTGTGCAAATTGTGGCATCAATCGCGTTTACGGTTTGGGAGATTAGCTAGTAACAGACGGACACACACACAGATTTTTGCCAAAAAAATGCAAAAGTCGGCCTCCTGGTGGCGCTATAATAGGCCCTGGCCAAAAATTTGGAGCAGAGGTTCATGGTTGGCATCCAGGGAATGTGTGTGCAAATTGTGGCATCAATCGCGTTTACGGTTTGGGAGATTAGCTGGTAACAGACGGACACACACACAGATTTTTGCCAAAAAATTGCAAAAGTCAGCCTCCTGGTGGCGCTATAATAGGCCCTGGCCAAAAATTTGGAGCAGAGGTTCATGGTTGGCATCCAGGGAATGTGTGTGCAAATTGTGGCATCAATCGCGTTTACGGTTTGGGAGATTAGCTGGTAACAGACGGACACACACACAGATTTTTGCCCAAAAATTGCAAAAGTCAGCCTCCTGGTGGCGCTATAACAGGCTGTTGTGAAGAAATTGAGGCAGAGGTTCATGGTTGGCATCCAGGGAATGTGTGTGCAAATTGTGGCATCAATCGCGTTTACGGTTTGGGAGATTAGCTGGTAACAGACGGACACACACACAGATTTTTGCCAAAAAATTGCAAAAGTCGGCCTCCTGGTGGCGCTATAATAGGCCCTGGCCAAAAATTCAGAGCAGAGGTTGATGGTTCGCATCCAGGGAGTGTGTGTGCAAATTTTGGCAGCGATCAGATTAACGGTTTGGGAGATTAGCTGGTAACAGACGGACAGACACACAGATTTTTGCCCAAAAAATGCAAGCATCTGCCTCCTGGTGGCGCTATGATGGGCTCTTCTGGAAAATTTGGAGTAGAGATTCATGGTTGGCATCCAGGGAGTGTGTGTGCAAATTGTGGCATCGATTGGGTTAACGGTTTGGGAGATTAGCTGGTAACAGACGGGGACACACATATATTTTTGCAAAAAGATGGCAAAAATCGGCCTCCTGGTGGCGCTATAACATGCCGTTGTGGAAACTTTGGGGCAGAGGTTCATGGTTGGCATCCAGGGAGTGTGTGTGCAAATTGTGGCATTGATCGGATTAACGGTTTGGGAGATTAGCTGGTAACAGACAGACACACACACAATTTTTTGTAAAAAGATGCCACTAATCGGCCTCCTGGTGGCGCTATAACATGCCGTTGTGGAAAACTTGCAGCAGAGGTTCATGGTTGGCATCTAGGGAGTATGTGTGCAAATTGTGGCATCGATTGGGTTAACGGTTTGGGAGATTAACTGGTAACAGACGGACGCACACACAGATTTTTGCCCCAAAAAATGCAAGCATCTGCCTCCTGGTGGCGCTATGATGGGCTCTTCTGGAAATTTTGGTGTAGAGATTCATCGTTGGCATCCAGGGAGTGTGTGTGCAAATTTTGGCATCGATCGGGTTAACGGCGCCGGAGATTTCCTGGTAACAGACGGACTGACACACACACACACGGACGGAGGGCAAAACATATTCTCCACCATGCCTCCGGCCTGGTGGAGACAATTAAGCTGCAGCCACAGATTGTTGGGAAAACCTCCAGTTAGTCCAAGAGCACAGAATACAACCAGCCACCTCTATACCATTTTCAGGTACGGGACTTTTACTTGGCAATAAGCATCAATAATAATCAGTTGTTGTTGAAGTTGCAACAGACACGCAGCATGCATAAAGCTAAAGATCTGACTCAGGGTTTTCTTTTGTGAATGCTGAAATGCTGTTGGTTTAGTGGTGCGACAATTGTAGTTAGTTAGTAAGCTCAAATCAGTGCAATAGAAGCACTTCAATTTGAACTAGAAAAGTGCCCTTCTGGGCACAGGTCTCCACCAGGCCAGGACAGGTTGTGGCCTCCTGGTGGCGCTATAATAGGCCAATGTAAAAAGGGTACCATTTATTCTTATGACTTTAGCATTTGGATGATTTGAGGCATTTTGTCCAAAAATGTGTTTTGCAAATGCCCACCTGTTGGTGGCGCTATAACAAGCCATTGTGAAAAGAGTGGAATGTTTTTCTCAGCCTAGTATTTTAGTGTGTTGAGGATTTTATGTAAATTGCCTGCTGTGTTTATCATCTTTACACAATCGGCCTCCTGGTGGCGCTATGGCATGCCGATGTGGAAAATTTGGAGCAGAAGTTGATGGTTGGCATCCAGGGAGTGTGTGTGCAAATTGTGGCACCGGTCAGGTTAACCGTTTGGGAGATAAGCTGGTAACAGACAGACACACACACATTTTTTGTAAAAAGATGCCACAAATCGGCCTCCTGGTGGCGCTATAACATGCCGTTGTGGAAAATTTGGATCAGACGTTCATGGTTGGCATCCAGGGAGTGTGTGTGCAAATTGTGGCATCGATCGGGTTAACGGTTTGGGAGATTAGCTGGTAACAGACGGACGCACACACAGATTTTTGCCAAACAAATGAAAGCATCTGCCTCCTGGTGGCGCTATGATGGGCTCTTCTGGAAATTTTGGAGCAGAGGTTCATTGTTGGCATCCAGGGAGTGTGTGTGCAAATTTTGGCACCAATTGGGTTAACGGTTTGGGAGATTAGCTGGTAACAGACGGACACACACACACATTTTTGCACAAAAATTGCAAGAATTGGTTTCCTGGTGGCGCTATAACAGACCATTGTGGAAAATTTGGATCAGAGGTTCATGGCTGGCATCCAGGGAGTGTGTGTGCAAATTCTGATGTCGATCGGGTTAACAGTTTGGGAGATTAGCTGGTAACAGACAGACACACACACAATTTTTTGTAAAAAGATGCCATAAATCGGCCTCCTGGTGGCGCTATAACATGCCGCTGTCGAAAACTTGGGGCAGAGGTTCATGGTTGGCATCCATTGAGTGTGTGTGCAAATTGTGGCATCGATTGGGTTAACGGTTTGGGAGATTAGCTGGTAACAGACGGACACACACACAGATTTCTGCCAAAAAAATGCAAGCATCTGCCTCCTGGTGGCGCTGTGATGGGCTCTTCTGGAAAAATTGGAGTAGAGATTCATCGTTGGCATCCAGGGAGTGCCTGTGCAAATTGTTGCATCGATCGGGTTAACGGTTTGGGAGATTAGCTGGTAACAGACGGACACAAACACAGATTTTTGGAAAAAGATGGCAAAAATCGGCCTCCTGGTGGCGCTATAACATGCCGTTGTGGAAACTTTGGGGCAGAGGTTCATGGTTGGAATCCAGGGAATGTGTGTGCAAATTGTGATGTCGATCGGGTTAACCGTTTGTTAGATAAGCTGGTAACAGACAGACACACACACATTTTTTTGTAAAAAGATGCCACAACTCGGCCTCCTGATGGCGCTATAACATGCCGTTGTGGAAAACTTGGGGCAGAGGTTCATGGTTGGCATCCAGGGAGTGTGTGTGCAAATTGTGGCGTTGATCGGGTTAACGGTTTGGGAGATTAGCTGGTAACAGACAGACGCACACACAGATTTTTCCCCCAAAAAATGCAAGCATCTGCCTCCTGGTGGCGCTATGATGGGCTCTTCTGGAAAATTTGGTGTAGAGATTCATCGTTGGCATCCAGGGAGTGTGTGTGCAAATTTTGGCATCGATCGGGTTAACGGCGCCGGAGATTAGCTGGTAACAGACGGACTGACACACACACACACACACACACACACGGACGGAGGGCAAAACATATTCTCCACCATGCCTCCGGCCTGGTGGAGACAAATATATTTTGAAATTTGGGTTGTTTGGTGGGGTGGTGGGGTAGTCAGGGCATTTAGGGGGGCATCGCCCCCCTGCCCATGCCTAGATCTGGTCTGGTCCTTAATACAACCCCGATAATTTCAAGGCTTTCATCATGAAAACTTATAACTCAGCAAAGTCGTCGGGTGACAAGAAAAATCATGAGCTGGAGGTTATCCAACACTTTTAAGTGAATATACTGCCCGCTTGGAAGGAAGGAACCAAGCGGACCCGTGACACAACACCACCAACATGCAGAGGCGTGTCTCACTGGGAGAGGAGGGCTCTGGGGCTGCAGCGGAGGAACACGGACGACTTGGACACTCCCACGTCCATCTTGGAACGAGAGCTGTGACAAAATCATCACCACCCACAAGAAGATCTTATTTGGATCTCTAGGTTTGAACTATTTTAAAGCAAAGCAATGGCAACAGTCATTAAAACATGCAAATCCCTTGGCTACTTGAAAAACACTCTCAGACTTGTGCTTGCGCGTTGCGCTGCACTTTTCTATCCCCATGTGTTTTTAACCCGTAGCTCTTTATATCTTTTTATTTCTGCTGATGCAATGTATTTCCTCATGCGTTCATCATGCTGTTTCTTTTATCCTGCTCTTTGTGTGTATGTATTGCACTTGAGCTGAAGACAAAGCAAATTTCCTTCGGGATTAATAAAGTATTTATCTATCTATCTACGGATAGCTGCAATTCGGCACTGGCCACCAGAAAAAGAAATGGAATATATAAACAAACAAACAAATAATTGTGCCCCTTCCCACCCCTGTATGTACCATAATAACCATATACAGTATTTTTCGCTTTATCTCCACTATGATTTGCTGCTTCTGAACTTACAGAAGTCTGTCTTTACTTGTTTGATGAAAAGTACACAATGGCACTATCGTGAACAAGTGTATCCTTAACTAGTGTCCTTTCACAGTGATCAGCTCTGTTGTAGTTTACTTAAAATAAATTTCCTAAGCTGCATAATAAAAAAAAAAAATCATTCATTCACACAAGAATAAGGTGGAAGGACATAGTGATGGGTTGTACTTGCATCATATGTACTTTATTTTGTCTATGGTCACACGATATTTTAAATTAAAAGGGTATTTCATTTTCAAATAAAAACTTTGTCATTTTATGGCTCAGTCTCAAGTGAACACTCCAAACAGTTTACAAGTTACTCCATTCAGTTTTTAGATATTTGATGTTCATTTTACCTGCCCCACCCACTTCCTATACAAACCCATTATACATTATACTTCCTATACAAACTTAAAACTCCATTTTAACCACAGATTATTTCCAAAACGATTATTCTTTTTTCAGGTGACTGATATTTCCTCCTAATACGCGAGAGGACCGTAGAATTTCATTTACAGTTTTCATTTATTTTTAAAGTATTGTTTTGGAAGATGTAGCGGCATATTTAGGCATGCTGGTTGCAGCCAAATGAGTAACTCATAAACTGTCTGGACTGCTCACATGAGACCGAGTAGAGTAGTAGACATATATTATGACATAAAATGACCAAAAGGTTTTTTTGAAAGTGAAATACCCCTTTAAATAAAGACGTTTTTTGTTTTAAATGGGGTTATATCACCCTCTTTCCGGTGACTGTTCTGGACTGCCGAATCCAATGTTGCTCCCTTTTTATTATTTGGAAAAAGGAATTCTGTCAGGAAAACAGGTCAGTGGAAGCCATGAATAATAGCTGCAAGAAGATGCCAGAAAACAAAGATAAAGCTGTATGAGTTGAGGAAAGTGGGATTTGAGGACACAACTTTAATATTATACTAATATCATTGCCTTTATAGACTAGGCCAGGGGTTTTCAACAGGTGGTCCGGGGACCACCGGTGGTCCTTGAGAGGGTTCCAGGTGGTCCCCAGGCTAAATGATGGAAAGTTGGTTAACCAGATGTAACTCTTGAGAATGTAAAAATGGACCCTTGCGGGTCCATTTGGTTTTATTTTCACACTCTCAAGAGTTAAAATATTCATCATCTGAATTAGCACTATTTAATTAAACAGTGTAGGCTACACCTATTTTGTTTGCAAAAATCCAGCCTGGAATTGTGAACAAAACCAAAATAATTCTTTAGTTTTAGGTCTTTGGGGGCTAAAATGTCACCAAATGGTGGTCCGTGGCTCAAATGCTGAATAAATGGTGGTCCCTGGAGGCAAAAAGGTTGAAAACCCCTGGACTAGACTATATAGGCAATGATTATCATCAAAATATTACAGAGCTTTAACTTTCTAATGTCAAAGAACAGTGTCCTGTGCTGTGTTGTTGTAATGTTTAGTCTCTTAATAAATGCTCAGGTTTATACAATAGATGGCGGTATGCGTCAAGAATACTAGGGGTAGATGCCAACACAAACGCATGTAGAAAACACGAGAAGAAGAATCAGTCAATAACGGGGAAAAAATATAGCTGCTGCTTTTATATTTGTTTTAATACATATCGTTGGCGTTAACTGCATTTCTCTACTATACATAAGCCTACTATTAATAGTCGCTCCTGACAGTGCGGTGCCACAATATGTACACACAATATTTATCAGCGCAGCGTTTCAAATCATTTAGCATTTAGTTGCAAACAACGTGCGTGTTTTCGTCCCCAATAGCTACTCACACACGTCAGAAGAATGGTGAATAATATAATGCGCTTCTAGCGACATCCACACGCCACAATCGCCGCCTTCTGTTTATGCAAAGCACCCAGACAACCTGCGTGTTTTATGTTCGAGTGCCAGAGCTCGTTTCTCACCCGCAGTGCTCCAAGCGCAAATCTATGGGGCTTCAGAGCCTTGGAAATAAACAGTTACGCCAACTCCGTTCACTTCATGGGGCCAGTTCATCTACATAGACTTCTGTTGGATAGTGACATGAATAGTGACAGCCGGAAGTTACTGAATGCATTGGAATCTATGGGCTCGCGCGAGTACATGAACCACGTGACCAGGCTGTTTTCTGACCCCTCAATGGCGCAACTTTTCTACTAGATGGCTCTATGGGGCTTCTGCTGCGGTTCCTCTCCTCTCCGCCTGGCCGACTATACAGTACACTAGTACTACTACGGGGTTTCATTCATCCCCCGCATAAAGTAAAAGTTCCACCGGCGAGCGTCAGAGCGTGAAATGTAAATGTGGTGCTTTTATGCTAATACACTACGACTATGCATGCACGCATCCTCTCCATCTGCAGCAGATCCCGACCGAGACGAGTCCGAGACTCCAAGCCAACACAGTGATTTCACTTAAAATCTTTCTTAAAGGGGAACTCCACCCATTTTCAACATTTTAATGTCATTAATACACCTTAGAGATGTTGTGTGGACATGATAGAAAAGTTCCCTCAATTCTATATTTCCTAAAAATGGAGGTCTGAAAAAAAATCATTAACATGGTGAAATCTGATTTGATGACATCATCAACATGTATTTCACCATGTTAATGATTTTTCTTTCAGACCCCTGGTTCAAATGGAACCATTTGTACCATCTCAGCTGTAAAAATCAAATCAATCAATGTTAGTGGATGACAATCCTGCAATCATGATCATATGGGGGCGGGGCTTGGTGCACATGCTGTTGATGGCATGTTAAGTTTCCACCCTGTGGCAATTAGACCTTCTCTAACTGTCCAAATGCCAATCCAAATACTTTAGCACCTGTTGCCATGCAGGTTTAGCTTTCCTGTCTTGTCCCCGCTCTGCTGATATGGCTACTGGACAAGATGATTTGTGAAGGGCTAATTAACAAGTACCTCAATCCATCTTCTATGGGTAGTTGTGGACAGGTGTGCTAGGGACAGTCACACAACCACTAATTCATATACAAGAGTATCGCCATGTAATTGTGATGTCCATTGTGCATTTTGTGTTGAATTTCTTTGTGATGATCATGAACAAATCCATATTGTAGGTGGAGTGGAGTGTGTACATTGTTTTATTATGCACATGATGCGCAGCCTGATTAAAGATGACCTACCCTGGTAACAAGATGTGCACATGCACAAGCTTTACAGTGGGGAGGAAAGTGCAACAGGCGAGCCTCGGCCCATGCAGGCTTATTCAGGGCTTGACACTAACACTTGCCCGCTTGCCCGGGGCAAGTAAAAAAAAAATGGTGGGGCAAGTGAAGACTGCTACCTGGTTGCCCGATCGGGCAAGTGTGCAACTTAGTGCACTACAACACAACACAAGATAAATTTGTCTTGAAGGCAGTCATTGCACTCTGCCTCTGTGTCTTTCCCTGCTTTCTAGCTATCCACAATTCCAGGCTGGATTTGGGAAACAAAACAGGCAAATTAACACACACATCAAAATGACTATTAATCTTCTACATCCTCTAGTTGTGTAGACCTGGGCTAATTAAGATGATGAATTTTAACTCTTGAGAGTGTAAAAATGAAACCAAATGGACCCGCAAGGGTCCATTTGGTTTCATTTTTACGTTCTCAAGAGTTACATCTGGTTAAACTTAAATGCAAAATTTACAATATATTTTTGGGGGGCAAGTGACCATGACCTGAGGGCAAGTAGAACCTGACTTGCACTTGCCCGATGGGCAAGAGCCTCAGAGACCTTAGTGTCAACCCTGTTATTTATATGCAGAAAAGACCAAAAGGCAGACTGAGGTTTGGATGGTACCTCCGCCAAACTTCTGCTGATAAGACTCCACAGTGTAGGTCTTGCCCAGGCAGCCCAGCATGGCAACAAGCCAACAGCACATGCACCAAGGCCTGCCAACACTCAATCATGATTGGATGCAGGCTTTTGCCACCCAAAGCCCAAACCGAAACTCTTTTTTTTTTTTTTTTTTTTTTTTTTAACCCCAGCCGGCTCACTGGGAACAGAAGGGAAATCTATATATGGTCAACACACTCTATAGTAGGGAGGATTTTTCAAAAAATAATATCATTTTAAGTGAAATCACTGAACATACCTGAAAACTGAAATTTGTTTTACACAACAATAATTCACAATACGACCACATCTGATTCATCTAGAGTCACGCTACTCACCTACAGTGACGTTACTTAGGTCAGCACACGTATCTATTTGTTGTAGCATACTCATGGACAGACTGCTATTGATGATAATGTCTTAAGAGATTGTATTTTAATATGTGAACTTCTATTTGTGTATGCATATGGGCAGTGGCAAGCTCTTTTTAAGAGGCTATGTGTAGGCCTACATTATACTTTACCCAGTTTGTTGTTTTTATCTAACACTTCCTTTGACAATGTGTAAGCATATGTTCTGGCATACCAAAAGCTTGATTGAATTGAGCTTTATGTAATGTATGATCAGCTAATTGAGCCAATAACTATTATGTGCTCCAGTTAGTCCAGTAGACGGGTCCACAGCTCTATTAAATGCACCTGTATTAGAGCATTAGTAGAGGTCTATGTAGGCTACCAGTCAATGGTCCAGTAGCTGTGGGTGGCACCTGCCTGTCATCAGTAGGCCCCCCAATACCAGTGAAGTCTCTAATTCATCTCTTAATTAAGATGAAGGAATTACCGGTAATCTTACACCACTATGCTTTTAGTAAGTGATTTGAGAGTTCTGAAAATTTGTAATCGCCACAGGCTGCAAGTGGTTGAATAATCTGAATATGTAAATATTCAGATAAGTTGTGTCAATGCATGAGTGTCGTTTTCGTTTAATAGGACTAAAAAATGACTTGAAAACAACCCAATAATGTAATCCTCCAAACCAGTGGTTTTCAACCAGTGGTTCTACACTCTCAAGAGTTAAATATTCATCATCAGAATCACCCCAAATCTACACAACTATAGATCTAGGCTTGCTTGCCTGTTGTTTTTCCGAAATCCAGCCTTGTTGGAATTGTAGATAAAAACAGAAAAAAAGAAATCTTTGGGATTTTGGGGGTCTGTGAGGCTAAAACGTCACCAAATGGTGGTCCGTGGCTCAAATACTGAACAAATAAATAGTGGGCCCTGGTATGAAAAAGGATGAAAAAAAAACACTGCTCCAAACGACCATAAACTATCATGTGCTAACAATCCACCCAGCTAACGCTGCCTACAGCTAGGTTAAATGCTGATGCAGAGAATGGTCCAACGACCATGACAGTCAATGCAACACGGACACCGACTGTAATAGAGGCCTGATGTCGAATATTTAACGCCAGAATTGTGAGATTTCCAAAAAACACACATACTTGATACTTACATGCAGACCTTTTCTCTCTTTCGACCGCTGTGTGTTCTTCCCACTGCCCAGAGCAACAGTGTTGCCAACTTCCAAAATCCAAAATGCACTAGTGTCCCTTCCAAAATGCACTACAATGCGCTAGATGCTCGACTGGGAGGGAATATATAAACATACAGATCAAAATGACCATTAATATTGAATATTCTATAGTTGTGTAGACTTGGGCTAACACACATGATGAATATTTGAAAAATGAAACCAAATAAATGAAACCCTTACGGGTCCATTTGGTTTCATTTTTACACTCTCAAGAGTTACATCTGGTTAACCAGCTGTCCATCATTTAGCCTGGGGACCACTGGTTGAAAACCACTGTCTTAGGAGGAAAAATGGTGAAAAATGAGGGTTTTATCTCTGGCGCCTGTCAATCAATTTCACCCCAACTCACAAGCAAAAAAGCACTAGATCTTCCGCCAGGAGTTTTTCACTAATTTTGGCGCTAGGGGGGTCTGGAAAAGAGCTAAATATAGCGACAAATTCGCAAAGTTGGCAACACTGCCCAGAGCAACGCCCCCCTTCACAAACCACGCACCAAGGGTACCTCGTTCACAACACCGGCTGCGATTGGCTAGAAAGGACCCTTCCTCATTTCCTGTCCAATCAGATCAGTTCAATCGTGCGTATTATTGGGCGGAAGAGATTGATGCTTTCAACACCAATCAGTGCAAGAGCCCACCAGGGAAATTTTAAAGGTATAAAGTGATTTCACTTTTATTCAAATAACATTTAAAATGTGATCTAGTCCTTCCTGGCTTCCTACTAACTATAGTCTGTTGCCCATACAGTATCCTCCCTATGCCCAGTGAAG
The DNA here is from genome assembly GCA_039105355.1 of Benthosema pterotum. Classification (NCBI taxonomy): domain Eukaryota; kingdom Metazoa; phylum Chordata; class Actinopteri; order Myctophiformes; family Myctophidae; genus Benthosema; species Benthosema pterotum. The sequence goes on along the minus strand of CM076981.1, from coordinate 41,629,839 downwards.
CGCAGGGATCACGTTTTTGGTGGCTAAGGCCCCCACCCTCCGTAGAGTGTGTGCATGGGCACATCTTGTTAGTGGAGGCAGGCCACGTTTTGTTCCCCCCAAATCACCAAATGCCCCTTTAGTGTCCTGTCTAGATTTCTAGTTTCTGAATAACACAATATTCAAAGATTTGCACCACGTTTTCACGATTTTTCAAAAATAGCAGATCTACAAGCTCATAGCACGCCACCGAGTGGCGTGCTATGAGCTTGTAGATCTGCTATTTTTCAATAGTTAAAACATAATGCTTAGAACACCAAAACGCGTTCAGTACACTAAGGGTTAAAACATCTATGGGGTCCCACAACAGGCACAAATACCACCAGTCATATACGATACGGTATAAATAAAAAATACATTTATTAACATGATGTAATCAGTGATACACAAAACAAAATTAGGCAAAAACCCAAAATAATTTTTACAGACATCTTTTTAAAAAAATACAAAATATACCCTTATGTATCTTGTGAACAACCGTATAGTCCAGTCGACTGACGGGGAAGGTTCTGCTTTGAGCGTTATGCATGGCATGGATGTTTTAATAATTAAAATGTCAACCGCACGTCACTGACTGATGCGAGGAGCGGAGTAGACATGTACAAAGCCAGGACGAGAAAAACAACTCTGCAGTCATTACACTCAACTGAATAAAATTCACAGTGTGCAGGAAATAAACTATAATACAACAGCAAAATAATGTATAACATTGACTGAGCATCCATTATTATTTTTTCATGCAGCATAGACTGAATGCTAGTGATGTCAAATTAATTTAACCAAAAATGGGGCAGAATAGGAATAAATCATTACATAATGTATATATCTGCTAAAATAGAGTGGGATATCAGTTAACCGGCTATCTTTTTTCCCCCTCCGTTCCAGCTCAGCTTTCGTGTCTTTGAAACCACCTCATCACATTCTCAATTTCTCCCACAGCTGTACACAGATACAGTATGAATGTGTGCACTTACAAGAGCACACCATCAAAAAAGGTGATCAAGAAGGATAAAAGCAATAAGAGAGGTTAATATCAGAACCATGGTTGTGCCATCGCTTGGGTTAGGGGGCAGGTTACCATGTAACATTCGTGCAAAGAGGGTTCAACGATATCATCTCAAATCACATGATAGCCGAGCTCTGTGGGTGACAATGTCGTAAACCATTCTGTATGGCAGTACTTGGTCACATCAGATGCAATGGAAAATACAACAGAGAAGGCTATTTTCACGGTAGAGACCATGGATGCTACAGAACAGACATTGGCTGATCGTTTATGCAGGGGCGTTTTTGCCATTAGGCAGACCTGGCAGTTGCCTGGGGCACCATGAGGGAAGGGGAGGGGGCGGGCACCCGGGCGGCCACCAGACCTGCTTTAAAAAGAATCCCAGGCTAATAAGCCTCATAAATACATTATACTTGTCCTCTATATCTAGAATTGAACATTTAAAGCATATATAATATGGTCTTTAGTTTAAAAATAGTTTATATTTACGGGTCTATTTGGTAAGAAGGGCCCCAGGGAAAATCTTTTGGGGCTCCAAATTGCTTGTAAATGCCACTGTGTTTATGTGAGACGATTACCATTATGAATGAATGGACCTAAACATTGTCTAAATAAACTGAGTGGCACGATGCTGGCTAGGTGGGAGTATGCTTCAGCAGCTTGAAGTTCAACACAAATAGATTTTTGATATTGATCTTTTTCAATTGAAAACGTCACTTTGGCCAAGCTAAAATGTTGTGCAAAACAACATGTTTATATGTATTTCTAACAAGGACCACTTTTATTATTATTTTAAGTGAGCTGCAGGAATCAAATTGACTTGACTTAAGCCTGAAGCACTTTCACTAAATCACAATTAGTTGTGAATTTGTGACATAGCGGTCAAATCCTTGATATAAATGATTTATTCTAAAATTCCTGTGTGTTTACCCATTGAGGTGGAACAGTTTAGAGGTGAAAGGGCTAGGCAGACAGGCCGAAAGAGAAGGCAATTGTATGATATGAAGCACCTTTTCAGGAGACTGTGATATTGTACAATAACACAGCCCTGCTAGTATCACTCTACTAGCAGTTTAAATAATTACTTAATAACTATCAAATATTTTCAGTGGCATTGCTGCACATTCTTTAGATAGGTTTATACAAAATGGATCAATTCCACCCAATTCACCTAATTCAAATCGATCTTCAATCCTAATTGCGTTACAGCATAAAAAAGGACCTTGGCTTTGCTCAGGAGTTAGTTTGTGTGTGTGGACGGCTGGGCTTTAAAAAAGTAAAACTAAAAATAATGACAGAAAAGAAAAAGGCTATTTGCAACGTAGCGGAGTGAATATTACCTGCGTTATGGCAGAAGGAGAATAAGCTGAATCACAAAAGTCATTGCAGGACAAGGCGAATATAAACGCTCATGAAGAAAGCCTGATCGATTTACAAAAAACTAAAACATTTCGACCAAAACAGAGTAGCGATGTAATTGGGGAAAATTATGTAAAACAGGTCCCTTCTGGATGAGAATGAATATAACAGAGTTGGCTGTTCCTTGTGTTGTATATTAATATTTAGATCTGTTCCCTTCTATTTATAGTTTGTACATTGTATCTTGGTATTAATAGCAGCCATCGCAAAATACAGTAGTACAGTATGAAGCTTTCTCTGGATTAGTAGTATGTATTAAGAGTTTTCTGTTTCACATACTTTTCCCTACTGCAGTGGTTTTCAACCAGAGGTCCAACCAGAGGTCCGCCAGAGGTCCACTCAAGGACCACTGGTGGTTCTAGGTGGTCCCCAGGCTAAATGATGGAAAGTTCGTTAACCAGATGTATCTCTTGCGAGCGTAAAAAAAGGAAACCAAATGGACCCTTGCAGGTCCAATTGGTTTCATTTTCACACTCTCAAGAGTTAAAATATTCATCTGAATTACCCCAAGTCTACATAACTAGAGATTGTAGTAGAAGATTAATGGCCATTTTGATCTGTATGTTTGCCTGTTTTGTTTCCCAAAACCAGCCTGGAATTTTGGACAAAAGCAAAATAAACTTTTAGTTTTGGGATCTGTGTGGGGCTAATTTCTCAAATGGTGGTCTGTGGTCTCAAATGCCGAATGAATAGTGGGCCCTGGTATCAAAAAGGTTGAAAAGGCACTGCCCTATTGCATCGCTACTCTGGTCACGGCATGCGATAAGCCCAAATAAGGGGTCCTCCTGATGCTGGGGTCACTGTGATAATCAACACTTGGCGACGACGACCAAATTGTTTGATCGGAACATTATTTACACAACATTTGGTTGGACATTTTCTTTTGGAATTAGAAAAGGGTCTTCCCCGCAGCTGATTTAAATGCTTCTTTGTAACTGGTATCAAGCTGCCTAAAAAAGGCAAGAGGTAGCCTCAGACCATGTGCTATATGTACAGCAACCGCATGCATGTCAGGCTGATAGCATATATCAACTTAATTCTGTCTGTATTCAACAATATCTTCTTATCTTTTTCCTGCCAGACTCGCATGGGTGGCTGTAAAAATCTAAAATCATCACAACGCTAAAGAGCCACTAACATTCATATGCAGTAGGTCTGGGAAATTATGCCTGTTTTTTTGCGCCTTGCTTTTAAAATAAAATAAGACTAGAAAAGTCCCACTCCTCAGAGCACAGGTCTCTCCAGGGCAGGGCCAGGTTAAGAGTTGCGCCGTGAGCAGAAAGGAGAAAAGATTTCGATTGTACGACCTGCGGTTGAAGAGATCACAAAAAAGTGAATGAGGCCTGTTATAGCACCATCACTATAGGCCAAAGTTTTGACACCGATCGGTCTAACAGTGCCAAAGATTAGCTGCTGACAGACGGACAATCAAGGGTGAAAACGTTAAGAGTCCGAGCATCCAGCCCGTTGTGGACACCGAAACATGTCAGTGTTAACACCAGACCTCTCTGAAGTCTAAATGTGGCTGTTGGACCAACAACCACTACAGAAAGAATCCCTAAAAAAAAACGATCACAAGACTTACACGATGTGACCGAGATCAACCTAATTCTGGCCAAAGTGAAGTAGCTAGGAAAAATGCCTCCTTCGGGAAGCCATTTTCAAGACAAATGGTGAAGCACAGAGTGGGACCATGCAAAGTGTTTGTCTCGGACGACAAACCCCAAATAGAAGAATAAAAGGTGGAAGAGGATAACCTCTTCAAAAAACATTCCTCATGCCTTTTTAAAACAAACCTATTATTCATAAAATAAATATGTACAGCTTTTTTCGGCTCCTTTTTTCCGTTTCAAAAGAGATAAATTAATATGATATATATATATATATATATATATATATATATATATATATATATATATATATATATATATATATATATATATATATATATATATATATATAAGCGATAATTTCAATAAAATAGAAACTGAGAATCTCATATTTCAATATTTGCATTATGAAAGCCCTACTGATCTACTCCACCAAAACATTGGCTGCAGTGCTTTTTTGAGTTTGTAAAGTAGGTCGAGTGCCTTTGAAAGTCATGGATAGTGATTTGGTAGAGGTGAGTTCACCGTTCCTGCCTTTTTGTTTTTCCCAGAACGCCTATTGGTTCCCAGCATAGTCACGCGGTTCAGTTCCTTGCGAGAAACCAATCAGAATGGAGAGTTCATTCCCAACTTGGTTTCAAACTGGAGCTTCTGCCTCTTCTGGTAGCGAACTCTCACTCTGTATTGGGGGGAGAGGAGAAATGATGTTTTACTAAAACACCTTATGCAAGATGATACATTAAGGCCATCGACAATCACCTTGAACTTAGGCACTGAATACAGAAAAGACTGAGCCCCAAATGAAGGTGGTAGAACGATGACAACAAAATATGAACTCACACGGACAGTCAACCAAAATCACAATAATCGAACTGTTTTTTTTCCCCCAAAGCATCACACTAGTAACGAGAGCAAGGATGGAATGACCTTATGAACTAGACTCTAGTTCATAGGGTCATTCCATCCTGGCTTTGTGAGAGTATCAACGCATTTCTATGCAGGCTGATTGAAAAGGATAGATTTGTCTTGTCGAAAACTAATCCCCATGTAATCCCACTGCCATGCCATGCATTTCCTCTCAGATCTTAAAACCAATCACTTCTTTAACTTCAAATATGACCCTTGTCGCTACCATCTGGTTGGTAGACAAGATAGTCTAGTACTATTCACTTGCGCATGCATAGTGTGCAAGTCCTACGATTGGCCGGGTATGTATGCATGCCGTGTACCCCACCGGCCAAAAAAGGGACCACTGACTACTTTTAACAATGACTAATGTGTTCTATGGGAATGTCTGGCAGGAAGCCATGGTTTGGTTTGTAGTTGTCCCGTGCCCATTCCTACCATATAGCAATGTATAAAAATAGGGATGGGACTCGATTAAAAGGATTACTCAAATAATTTGAAGCTTTGTAATTAATTAATCTCAATTAATCTCATACCCAAGAAGCATTTTTGGTCACTTAAAACAGGTTTGGTATAAAGATTTTCCAAATCAAAACCGTGTCTGTCCACACTGTGACGTGTTATGTTGTGGGTGAGGGTTAGAGAAAGGGTTAGTAATTTTGGACCAATGGGAGAATGAAACACTGGAAGGTCAGATCAATGGCAGGTTACTCTGATTGGCTGCTTCTCCCTTTGTGTGCACCGGTACGCCTGAAATTCGTCCAGTGATGCACAGTGCACTGTGGTGCACAATCTATGTGCGATTAAAGTATCTGTAGAGGGCCGAGGGCCAGGCTGAGAGGCATGGTGATGGAGTCTGTCTACATTCCTTCTTGTTGACTCCAACCGATGTCAATCTAAGGCACACACCTCAACTCATTCTCATGTCAAGATAGCAGAGTTTGCGGAGGGCAGTGTGTGGCTCAGACCTGACATAGCAGGAGTTCTCTAAGGGGGAAAAAATACTAAGTCTCCAAAATAAACAGTTATGATTTAATAATAATTGCCCTGGTTGCCTTGTGTCTGTTATTACACAACCTGAGCGTCACAGTACTCTTTTGTTCACAAATCTAATCAAGTATATTTGTTTTTTTTTTCTTACCGTATCTCGTTGAGTTTAACTAGCTCATTGACCAACACCACCAGTAGTGTGGACAGTGACACCACCAGCCAGGCCTGCAAGGGAATGTCCCCCATGTTGAAGGTCATTCGGCTGTTCTGGTCGCGCCATAAGTGGTAGTCCACCGTGGCCTGGATCACCTGACCGAAAAGACTGGACAAGAGAGAGAGAGAATATACTTTCAACATGAACTGAAAGGTGAAAAGGGAATATGTGAGACAAAGAGGGAAAGATCCTTAGCTTGCTGTTTGCATTGTAATGCACATTCAAGATTGTACAACAAATAGTGTTCTGTTATGTTGCCGAAGCAGGTATTGTTTTTAACCATGTTCTTTATTCATTGGTAGCCTGGCTAAAGCCAGAACAAATCAGCTCTTGGCAAAATGTTGCCTGTCAACAGACTGGTCTGGAATAGCTCAATTGTACACCTATTTCCAACTCCAAGAGAACTGGGGTGGCTAATCAGGACACAGTACACAAATATGTTTGCATACTGGATCCTGATTGGCCATCCCCATTTTCTGGAGTAGGAAATGGTTGTACAATTGAGCTATTCCAGACTAATCTGCTAACTCGGCTCGACTAACAGCTGAATTGGTCTGGCTTTAGCCAGGCTAATTCATTGGATGTTAAATACTTTGGTTCTGCTAATAAACAGCAAAGCACTGCACCATCTTTTGTTTTTCCTGACACAAAACAGCACCAAAACATATATACAAAGGTATACAAAGCAATAGTTAAAGGTAGGGGAAGTGATTTCACTTTTGTCAGATATCACCCAAAAAATATTTTTTTCTGTTAAAATGCTCTATTATAAGGTGTGGAAACCACATATAGAGTTTCCCCCTCCCCCACGTTAGCAGAGGAGCTAATAAAAGTTCCCCAGGTCACCACAATTCTCCTCCAATCAGGAGAGAGCAGCAGGTTCACATAGTGTAGCTACTTTTGGGGGCCCCTAGTGCACCAGGCTGGTACTACACCATGAATTTATAATCACTTCCCCTACCTTTAAACATCAGTCATATGCTACATCAGTCATATGCTACCACTGCAAGTCATGTCTTATGTGCCAGTTATCTTTTCTCAAAATCTTTGAGTGGGTTTTTCAGGCAAAATTTTAAAAAAGTGTACCCATGGAGAAATGAATGGTGATAAAACGTTTCATTTATTTTTTTGTTTACACAAACAGTAGATGACGTAGGTCTACTCTTTGACTAGTGATACAGTAGATACAAATGAACTTACACCACAGGTACAGCCAGGCACCACCAGGTGTTGCTAAAGGGACTCTTCTTCCAGAGGGGCTGAGAGCGGTGCACATAGCTCAGGGAGAGAACCACTGGAACGCAGAAGTAGAAATATAGACAGGGAGGGGTTTTAAAAAAAGGGAAAAGGCGTTTTTCCATTTGAAAATGAATCTGAATGTCATTGTTTTATTGTGAAAAGAAAATCTGATATAAAAACCTTTAATTCATTTGGTGTCAAAAAGCCACTGACAATGCTTGCTAGTTGCCAGCCCAAGTCAAATGTGTAATTTGTGTGTGTGTGTGTGTGTGTGTGTGTGTGTGTGTGTGTGTGTGTGTGTGTGTGTGTGTGTGTGTGTGTGTGTGTGTGTGTGTCCACGGCACATGCGTGAGAGAGAGAGAGAGAGAGAGAAAGAGCTCCTACCTATGTGCAAGGCCAGGAAACCCGCCATGACCTTCTGAGTAAGTAACAGACCGTTGGAAAGCTGACTGAACCACTGAGGGGCATCCGCAGATGAGCTGCTTTCAGAGAACACACACACACACACACACACACACACACACACACACACACACACACACACACACACACACACACACACACACACACACACACACACACACACACACACACACACACAAAATACAGAACTCAAAATCTACTTGTTGAGGGACTCCACATGATGCAATGAATCGCAGCAATTAAGTTTTTTTTTTATATATATATTTTTTTTCCCACAATTTTGTAGCCCATTTTTTCACCCAGTGCCAATTCCTAATGTGATCCTGGGCTCTACACACCCTCCACCAACCTGGGGAGGCAGCGGACTGGCCTCATGCTTCCTTCAATGCATGAGGAGTCCAAGCTGCCTTCTTTTCACCTGACAGGGGGGAGTTTCCCTGGTTGGACGTAGCGCGTGGAAGGAACACGTTATTCCAACCAGTTCCTGTCCCCTCCATCAGGCGCCCCGGCTGGCCAGGGGGAGGCAGTTTAGAGTCCAGGATTACAGCATGTTTTTGTGAGGGTATCTACCCTAGGGGACACGGGGAGAACATGCAAACTCCACACAGAGTGGTCGCAATTAAGTTTTGATGGTTCTTCGTACCTGGCTATGAGTATGTGAGAGCAGTTGAAGGTGGTGTTGCCGCTCATGTTTTCACAGAAGCCTTGCAGTGTGAAGCCAAAGCCCAGCAGGTAGGCACACATGGTCAGACCAAACTTCAACAGGAAGCAGCCCAGGAAATAGTTCTGGGTCTGGGAAGGGTTGAAGTTGTGATGGCAAAATATTGGACAGAATGACAAAAAAAAAAGAACTTGAAAAAGCCACAGTGCAGAATTTGTCACTATATTTAGCTCTTTTCCAGACCCCCTAGCGCCAAAATTAGTGAAAAACTCCTGGCGGAAAATATAGTGCTTTTTTTGCTGGTGAGTTGGGGGGAAATTGATTGACAGGCGCCAGAGATAAAACCCTCATTTTTCACCATTTTCCTCCTATGACAGTGGTTTTCAACCAGTGGTCTCCAGGCTAAATGATGGATAGTTGGTTAACCAGATGTAACTCTTAGCGTAAAAATGAAACCAAATGGACCCTTGCGGGTCCATTTGGTTTCATTTTTACGCTCTCAAGAGTTAAAATATTCATGATGTGAATTAGCCCAAGTCTACACAACTAGAGAATGTAGAAGATTAATGGTCATTTAATGGTCATATACCCTTCCAGGCGAGCATCTAGCGCATTCTAGTGCTTTTTGGAAGTGCCACTAATGCATTTTGGATTTTGACAGTTAGCGACACTGGTGTTCATTTGCCGCAGTGCGTGTAAGAACTGACGCTTACGGGGTCATTTGTTTCACAACAAATTGAGTTAAATTAAACATGATTTTACAATGAACATTTAGCGATTATGGATCCATAAGTAGCTAAAGAACATACGATCGGCAGACATAAATAATCCTACCTTCCTAGGAATAGAGTCTAGGTTCTTCCCCGTGGCTTCATTCATGACCGAACTGTCTGGAGGCTTCCCCAAAAAGGACATACTGTCAACACAATGTATAGAAATAATTGGTTAGCAAGTTGGCTCTGAGAACAAGTCTGATTAGGAAAATGCTTGTCAATACAGATAATAGGTCATTTATAAAATCTGAATCGTAAAATAGTATATGGTAGTAAGGTGTGTGTGTGTGTGTGTGTGTGTGTGTGTGTGTGTGTGTGTGTGTGTGTGTGTGTGTGTGTGTGTGTGTGTGTGTGTGTGTGTGTGTGTGTGTGTGTGTGTGTGTGTTACCTGAGCAGTGGGCAGCTAAAGCAGGACAGCCAGAGGATGTCAGTTGTGTTAATTGGTGGAGGGAGTTGAGCTAAACAAGCTAGGAACTACAGAGCAAGCAAAGATACCGTTATTTCTTGAAATTGTTAAGTGCTATATAGGCTGATACTTTCACATCAGCTTTATAAAATAATGTTTTATGCCTCACCTGGATGATAACTAGACAAAGCTGGCACTGCAGCAGAAAAAGGAAACACTTGCGGATGCCATAGGTTGTGTGTCGTGCCTGGAAACAATTGAATTGAAATATATTTGAATGATATAAATTAATAAATTATTGACTCATTAAGAATGGGAAAGCGTTTGTGTCATAACCCAAATTAGCAGATATACAAGCTCACAGCACGACAAGCACATCGCTTAGGCCAGCAAGTCTCCAGATAAAATAGAAAAGTCCTTGTTGTGTTTGCAGGTTTTATTCACTTTTTACATGGAGACACACATGCTGTAGTGTGCATGCCATGTTGCTAGGTTGTAATGACCGCCAGATAGACCACCTGGCGGTCAGGAGGGATTCATAGAACCGTAGCTACATACTTTCCTTTTACATTCACCATCGCGAGTCATTACATGTGTATTTGTAGGATGACCAGGTAGACGTCCTCATTCTAGGAACACTGCATATCACCTACAGCTCTGCCACCATGTAATAAACATTGTATGTTGTGAGCCCATGTGAGCCATGCTGTCAGATTTTGCGGATCCATCATTTTTGCTTGTTTACAAGAAGACTTGGATGTTACGCCGCTTTCAAAGATTTCCACTCTGCAAAGTCAGGGTGTTTTCCTCCTACTGAAGATGTCATTGCCGACTAAGGGGACAAATCTTTTTTTTTGCCCTTTTCTATGGACACTGTCCTCGTGTAAAGACCACCTTTAGAAGGCATTTGGAGGTAACAACTCCCACTAGTTGCCAACTTGGCATATTTGTCGCTATATTTAGCTTTTTCCAGACCCCCCTAGCGCCGAAATTAGTGAAAATCTCCTGGTGGAAAATTTTCAGAATGGACCCTTGCGGGTCCATTTGGTTTAATTTTTCACGCTCTCAAAGAGTTAAAACATTCATCATGTGAATTAGTCCCCAAGTCTACAGAACTACAGAATGTACAGTAGAAGATTAATGGACATTTTGATCTGTATTTTGGAAGTGCCACTAGTGCATTTTGGATTTTGGCAGTTGGCAACAATGGCAACTCCTGTTGTAGTCTATATGGTCTGGGTCTAATGTTCTTGTCATGTTATGTCATGTCAGGAGATGGCGCTGTTTGCAAGGTTCCTCTAGGTTCCTATGGACAGGTTAAGAAGGTTTACTTCCCCTGTGTGAGAAGTTGTAGCCATATCGGATGCCACATGGCTGCGAATTTTTTATTCTGCAAAATCTGAGATTTCTTTCTTGATTCAAGTTACCACAACTCCCATCCCTCACCTGTTCTATGAGTTTGACGATGCTCACGCTCTCCCCCTGGTGGAAGGTGACGGAACAGCCCAGCGTGTTGAGCTGCCCCGACAGGCCCAGAGGGGACAGGCCCTCTGCGTTGCCGCTGAAGCCCCCCGTGGCGTAACCGAAGGTCTCCCAGGAGCAACGGGACGGGTAGAGGGGTTCCAGAGCGATGCTGGGGAGGAGGAGGAAAACAAAAGACACGTGTCACTGTCTGTTGGTGTGTGCATATCCACAATTCCACAAGGATGGGTTGTGGCAAACAAAACAGGAAAAACAGAGATCAAAATGACCATGACTTATTAATGAAGTGGTGCTAATTCACACGATGAATATTTTAACTCTTGAGAGTGTAAAAATGAAACCAAATGGACCCGCAAGGGTCCATTTGGTTTCATTTTTACGCTCTCAAAGAGTTACATCTGGTTAACCAACTTTCCATCATTTAGTCTGGAAACAAAAGACACGTGTCGCGGTCTGTTAGGTGTGTGCATGTAGACATGTGATGCATCGAGATAGAACATCTATTTATACATGCTTTGGAACAAAACAACAGCTGTCGAGGGACCTGCGTGTGTGTGTGTACAGTGGCGTTTCTAAGCAATTTGGAGCCCCAGAAAAGATTTTCCCTGGAGCCTTCCTTACCAATTACCAAATGGACCCTTAAAAATGCTTATAAATGCTTTGAACAAAACAACATCTGTCGAGGGACCTGTGTGTGTACAGTGGCGTTTCCATGCAATTTGGAGCCCCAGGCAAGATTTTCCTCGGAGCCCCCCCTTACCAAATGCACCCTTACGGGTCCATTTGGTAAGGGGGGGCTCCGGGGAAAATCTCCTGTGACAGGGACAGTAAAATGGCACCCCCAAAGGGATAAAATTATAAAACTATTTTTAAACTAAGGATCATATATGTGTTTTAAATGTTCAATTCTAGTTATAGAGGACAAGTATTATGCATGTATCGATGTTTTATGTGATGCTCATTAGCCTGGGATCCTCTTAAAACATGTCTAGTGGTCGCCCCGGTTGCCCCGGTGCCCACCCTCCCCTCATGGCGCCCCAAGGCAACTGCCTAGTCTGCCAAAACGCCCCTGTGTGTGTGTGTGTGTGTGTGTGTGTGTGTGTGTGTGTGTGTGTGTGTGTGTGTGTGTGTGTGTGTGTGTGTGTGTGTGTGTGTGTGTGTGTGTGTTTGTGTGTGTGTGTGTGTGTATACCTGAGATCACTCTGCAGAAACAGGCAGCTGTTACGGAAATTGGCAGAGCTCCCCAGACAGCATGTCACCTCTCTGTTCTCCTGCATGATCTTCATCATCTCACACATGGCTGCAGTGGACACACACAACGTACATGCAAGTTATTCATTGATCTTCAATTCACGGTTTAAAAAAAAAAAAAAAAAAAAAAAAAAAAAACAGTGTTGCCAACTGCAAAAATCCAATCCAATGCACTAGTGGCACATCCAAAATGCACTGGAATGCGCTAGAGCAGTGTTTTTTTTTTTAACCATTTTCATCTCAGGGCCAATGATTTATCCTGCAATTTTAGCCACAGACCACCAATTGATGTTGAGTTTAGTCTCTCAGACTAATTTAGGAGGAATAACTGGCAAAATGTGAGAGTTACAGATCTATTGTCAATTTGGTTACCAACGGTCCTTTCTAGGAAGGAAGGAGGACTCTATCATAGGAGGAAAAATGGTGAAAAACGAGGGTTATATCTCTAGAGCCTGTCAACCAATTTCACCCCAACTCACCAGCAAAAGAGCAGTAGATTTTCCGACAGAGGTTTTTCACTAATTTTGGCGCTAGAGGGGTCTGGCAAAAAAAGTTGAACGTAGTGGCAAATGCACCAAGCTGGCAAGACTGTTTCACTGTAAAAACAATGAGGGCTAAATTTGGTGCCACGACTAAACAGCGTCACTGCGTGTCACTGGGTAAATTTTTACCAATACCCAAGAGGCTAAATAAACAAAGTGGTTTCTGTGCAACCACATGAAGGTTTATTCATAAAGTTTACTGCTAAAGTCAGACATTTGGCCTTTACTGATCAGGACGGATATTCAGTTGTCATGTCCACAGCACCATGAGGAACTACAGGAAAAGTCATAAAGAACAAAAGCGTCCATCTCTAACTCGAATTATCACACAGGATTTGATGGTGGTGGAACCATGCTATTGAGATGCTACTGAGATACTTTGAGTTACAAGGTAGGACAAATAACTTTAGAAATCACCCACACAGTGCCATGATAACCTCATTCCCAGAAACGTTCTCATTTCCATCAAAATGCCTGGTATCAAGCAAATACTGCTGCATGTAGTTTTCTAGTGAGAGAAGACCCGATGGGAACATGTCCAACACACTGTACTGGGAATGCCTCGGGATTCCCCCAGGAGAAAGTGCCTTAATGTTCTCAGGAAAAAAGGGAAGTCTGGGAGCTCTCTGCTGAAAATGTTGCCCCCGCGACCCGACTCCGGATGAGTGGGTGAAGAAGATGGATGGAAAACGGAAATGACCAACAGATGGCAGCTTTCTTTCTTAGCTTTCAGGGGGTTCTAGTTCCCCCGACTATATAGAATTCAGTACTTGTGGATAAGTTGTCTGACTAGATGAGACTATATGGGGAAAAACAGAAACAGGAGTGTGTCTGTTTTTAAAAGTTGAAACCTTTTCCCAAAGGGGATGTAGCAACACTTTGTGGACAATGACATGGTGAGTCATGCTGTTTCAGTAAATATCATTAAACATCAGTAAATTTCAAGATGAAATGAAAGAATGCAAACATTCAAGACATATGGACTCACTGTCAGGTGTGCAGTCAGTGAACAGTGGCACTAAAAGAGGCACGTTATCAATGTTCTTCAAATGTGGACGAACTTGATGGATCCCACGAGGTAGCTTGGCCTGGACATGAAAGGTAGAGGGGGGAAAGCAAAGAATCATGGTGAAATGGTGCATGTTTTCGACACATTGCAATTCTACACATTTCATTGAGAGAGAAAGAAGCTCATTACTGAAGCTATGTGGGTTAAGGATCAATCTGTTGCTTTTCACTTTTATTATTCAATGGTAATGTACTGTAGCTAACCCTAAATATATTTAGTACAGGTTTTCAGCTCAACAGGTGGTACGGGGACCGCCAGTGGTCCCTGAGAGGATTCCAGGTGGTCCCCAGGCTAAATAACGGAAAAGCTGGTGAACCAGATGTAACTCTTTGAGAGCGTAAAAATGTTTACACTGTCAAGAGTTAAGATATCTATCTATATTAAAAATATCCATTTGAATTAACCCAAGTCTACATAACTAGAGAATGTATGAGACTAAGGGCCATTTTTGATCTGTACGTTTGACTGTTTTGTTTTCTCTGAATTCAAGCCCTGGAATTGTGGACAAAAGTAAAATAAATCTTTTTGGGGTCTATGGGGGCTAAAATGTCATCAAATGGTGGTCCATGGCTCAAATTCTTTTTTTTTTTAATATTTTTTTATCCCACGATTTTGCAACCCATTTTTTCCACACAGTGCCAATTCCTAATGTGATCCTGGGCTCTACACACCCTCCACCAACCTGGGGAGGCAGCGGACTGGCCTCATGCTTCCTTCAATGCATGAGGAGTCCAAGCTGCCTTCTTTTTCACCTGACAGGGGGGAGTTTCCCTGGTTGGACGTAGCGCGAGGAAGGAGCACGTTATTCCAACCAGTTCCAGTCTCCTCCATCAGGCGCCCCGGCTGGCCAGGGGGAGGCAGTTTAGAGTCCAGGATTACAGCATGTTTTTGTGAGGGTATCTACCCTAGGGACACGGGGAGAACATGCAAACTCCACACAGAAAGGCCCTTTCGCCAACCCCACCTCGGGTATGGGCACTGATGACGCGGAGGAGCAGACACGCCGCCAGCACCCACAGCAGCGCCCCTAGCGGGAATCGAACCCAGGACCTTCTAGCTGTGAGGCGACAGCACTAACCACTGTGCCACCGTGCCCCTCATGGCTCAAATTCTAAAGAAAAAGTTGGCCCTGGTATGAAAAAGGTTGAAAGCCACCGATTTAGCACAATAACATGGTAAACGCTAAAAATGTACAAAAATGCTCATCATGTGATCTGAACCTTGCAGTGAGCCCAGCAAAAACAAAAACCTTTTCAACAACATGAGACAAAAGCATTCACCTTCTGGGTCAAGTTGTTTAAAACCCACATACTGTACATTTTTCACACCGTTCACTGAAATGAATGGTTTACCCTGTTGCAGTCTTCCAGGAAGCTGGGAACGTCGCTGTCCGTGGGCTGGAAACTGGCATGGTCAGAGTGAACCTCCTCCTCCGGGAGCAGAGGTCCTTCGGCTTCGTCTCGAGAATCTGCACTCACACAACACACAATGAAATGACAATTCAGACTGAGGTCAGGTTAACAATAACGCCTGCGACGCCGGCTAGAATCTTGGAATCACATGGCAACAAGGCCTGTGGTCTGTAACATTTGTCTACTCCAGGGGTTTTCAACAGGTTGTCCAAGGACCACCAGTGGTCCCTGAGAGGATTTCAGGATGGTCCCCAGCTAAATGATGGATAGCTGGCAACCAAAGGGATCTGTAACTCCTGAGAGGGTAAAATGATCTGTTTGGTTTCACTTTACACTCTCAAGAGTTAAATTATATTTAAACATCTGACTTACTTTGGAAAATGTAGAATAATTGTTATTTTGACTAACGTTTTGCCAGTTATCTCTCCTAAGTTTTAGACAAAAAAAAAAACCTTGTAAATCCTTGCTTTTGAGTCTGAGAGATTAAATCCAACATTAAAAGGTGGTCCATGGCTAAAACTGCTGAATAAATAGTGGGCCCTGGTATGAAAAAGGTTGAAAACCTTTGGTCTATTCTCTGGCATATCTCTAATGCTCTAATAAAAGGTACAACGTTTGGGGCTAATCAGTGCCATAGCTATAGTTGCTGAAACGTGTGGGCCTTACCTTGGTGCAGATCGTCGTGCAGGGACCCCTGGCTAGGACTGGACTGCACCGGTCCGTCACAGGGGCTGTCCCCGTTTGGAGTCAGAGAGATGTGACAGTTCCAGCCTGTCTCCAGACCCATCTTCTCTGCAAAAACCTGCACAGATTAGAAAACATTCCAAAACCTAGCTTCAGAGGGATTTTCTTTTCTCTTTATTTTCTTCTTAATATTTTTATACCCCACGATTTTGCAACCCATTTTTAATCACCCAGTGCCAATTCCTAATGTGATCCTGGGCCCTACACACCCTCAACCAGCCTGGGGAGGCAGCAGACTGACCTCATGCTTCTTTCAATGCATGAGGAGTCACGCCACCTTCTTGCTGGGGGAAGTTTCCCTGGTTGGACGTAGCGTGTGGAAGGAACATGGTATTCCAACCACTTCCTGTCCCCTCCATCAGGCTCCCCGGCTGGCCAGGGGGAGGCATTTTAGAGCCCAGGATTACTGCATGTTTTTGTGAGGGTATCAACCCTATAGGGGACACGGGGAGAACATGTGAGGGTATCTATCCTAGGGGACACATGGAGAAAATGAAACATCACGCTGAAAGGCCGTTTCGCCAACCCCACCTTGGTTATGTATGGGCACTGATGGCGCGGAGGAGAGATCAGTGTGTGTGTGTGTGTGTGTGAACAGAGAGAGAGGGAGTGAGATAGAGAGACCTTGCTGCGGAGCTCGTCCTCCATGGAGAAGTAGACGAAGCGGATGCAGGCGGTCACCAGGGCATCGATGAGGCGCACCGTGTCCAGCCGCGCCTGGAACTGGGACGACACCATGCCCATGAAGATCTGACCGCTCAGGGCCTGGATGCAGTCCTCACGCTCCAGGCCCTCGCCGATGCCCTCTGGAATGGGACGACAGAGACGGAGAAAGAGAGAGAGAGCGCGAACGATGAAGGGATAGAAGAACAATGTGCAACGCGACTGTAGGCGTGAAAAAAGGAGGGGGGGGGGGGGGGGGGGGGGGTTGTGAGATCTCTGTCTTGTTGGCTCCCTCTAGATGGTGATCTACCAGTAGATCACACAGGCCGTGCAGGTAGATCACATGACAGTCCCCTAAATTGTAAAGATCTGTAAATCTTGAGAGCGGTAAAATGAAACCAAATGGACCCGTAAGGGTCCATTTGGTCCAAGGGTCCACATTGGGTCCAAGGGTCCACATTGTTCTTCTATCCCTTCATCGTTCCGTTCCGCTCTCTCTCTCTTTCTCGGGGGGGGGGGGGGGGGGGGGGGGGGGGTTGTGAGATCTCTGTCTTGTTGGCTCCCTCTAGATCAGGGCTGCCCAAAAGGTAGATGGTGATCTACCAGTAGATCACACAGGCCGTGCAGGTAGATCACATGACAGTCCCCTAAAATTTAAAGATCTGTAAATCTTGAGAGCGGTAAAATGAAACCAAATGGACCCGTAAGGGTCCATTTGGACCCTTACGCTCTCAAGATTATATTTAAATATTATATTTAAACATCTGAATTACGTAATTTCAACAGTCCGCACAATTAGAAAATGGAGAATATTTGTTATTTTGACCAACGTTTTGCCAGTTCTCTTTCCCAATTGTGGACAAAAACGTTAAAGTTCTTAGTTTTGGTTGAAAGAAACTAAACTCAACATCACAAACTGTCAACTCAAACCTCAAATACTGTTTTCAAACGTCAGTAGTAGCATATACAGGAAATCTTTCCAATTCTCACCCTCCATTTTTCATTGTAAGTGCATTATTCTTTGTAGTATTACTAGTAGGTCTACAGCGTACAGCCTAAACATTGCTTTAGCTGTCACTGTGCAATAATACAACGTTGCACACCTAAATAGCTCTCATACATAGCCGCCCTTGTTGTAAAAAAATGTATTTCAAACCCCAGTTTGTCCCTCTTTCAGGCTGCAACAGCCCTCCCGAGCGCTCCGTTTTCTGACCCCTCAATGTCGCGACATTTCAGCTGGTCCGGGGTTTTTTTGGGACGGCCATTCAGGTATTCCTCTCTATCCTTTCCCTTCCAAGCCTCATCCCAAAAACACATCGTTCTTTGAAGTTTGTTGTCTTGCAACGTTCATTCCCATGACCCATCCACCTGCCCCAAAAACCTCTTCCCTTCCCTTCCCTCTTCCTTACCGTCAGAGCTCCAGCTGTTCCTGCGAGAGCTGTGTTTGATGGGGGTGGTGGCGGGCAGCTCCACCCCGGAGAAGAGGCAGGGGCCGGGGGCCAGCTCCACACACTTCCCGTTCAGCTTGTTGGACAGACACACCTGCATGGGCTTGTAGGCGAAGGCAGAGCAGTAGCCCGAGAGGCAGGCACGGTGGTAGAAGTCCAGAACCTTTTTTCTGAAAAAAAAAAAAAAAAAGGAAATGGCAGCCAGTTCATGGAATGTGGAATGTACAGTAATTTCCGGACTATAAGCCGCACCTGAATATAAGCCGCACCAGCTAAATTTGGGGCAAAATACTGATTTTTTCCATGTATAAGCTGCACCTGACTATAAGCTGCACCAGACAACAAGCTTCATGTTAGAGCAGTGGCTTTTAACCTTTCTGATCCCAGGGCCCACTATTTATTCAGCTTTTGAGCCAGAGACCACGATTTAACAACATCTTCACTCCACAGACCCCAAAACTAAAGACTTCTTTTGGTTTTGCTCACAATTACAGGATGGATTTTCGCAAACAAAAGAGGCAAAACATCAAAATTAGACCAAAATGAATATGACTTATGACTTATTAATTAAGTGGTGCTAATTTAGACGGTGCATATCATAACTCTTGAGAGTGTAAAAATGAAACCAAATGGACCCACAAGGGTCCATTTGGTTTTATGTTTACGCTCTCAAAGAGTTACATCTGATTAACCAACTTTCTATCATTTAGTCTGTAGGGCAACCCTCCAGACTACCCTCTTAGGGACCACTGGTGGTAACCGGACCACCTGTTGAAAACCCCGGCGGCTTATACAAACCTGTCAAAAGCATGTGAAAAAAGTAGCGGCTTATAGTCCGGAAATTACGGTAGTTTGATTTATGCCAGTTTGAGGAACTGGCACCACTGATTTAAGCACCAGGCATGGCCTGCGTTGCTTACCTGTCTGAAGGGGACAGGGGGTAAATGTCGGAGCCGTCCCAGAAGTCAGTGCAAGCCTCCAGGATGAGGTCGGCGGAGCCGTGCGACAGCATCTGGACGTTATCTGCGGGACAGAAGAGCTCGCATTCAGTGTTGCCAACTTGGCGCATTTGTCACTAAATTTACCTTTTTTTCCCAGACCCCCTGGCGGAAAATATAGTGCTTCTTTGCTGGTGAGTTGGGGTGAAATTAGTTGACAGGCGCCAGAGATAAAATCTTGTCATTTTACGCTCTCAAGAGTTACATTATATTTAAACGTCCGAATTACCTAATCTTCATGAATCTACACATTTAGAAAATGTAGAAGAATTGATATTTTGACCAACAGTGTTGCCAGTTATTTCTCCTAAATTAGTCTGAGAGACTAAACTCAATGTCATCCGTCTGTGGCTAAAATGCAGAATAAATAGTGGGCCCTGGTAAGAAAATGGTTGAAAACCCACTGCTCTAGCGAATTCTAGTGCATTTTGAAAGTGCCACTAGTGCATTTTACATTTGCGCAGTTGGCAACACTGCTCGCATTTACATGTTCCCGCTAAAGACAGTTTTGTAGGTACAGTGGAGACACGTCAGACTAACACTCACTGGAAGAGGAGTCTCGTACAAAAAGGGACATGAGGTGGGACATGGGAGGCTGCCGTTTGATGAAGTGCTGCGGGCGTCTGGGACAGGAGTCCTTGTTCTTGTCGCCGGAGGGCAGCTGGTATAAGGCAAGGTGGTTCTCCTGCTTGAACAGCTCTCTGGCCCCGGGGGTGAAGCCTGAGGCACACACACACACACATCCACGCACACACAAGTGTACATTAAAACCCATTTTGAATTGAAAAATGATTCAAAGATTCGCTCCACATTTTCCCCATTTTCAAAATATCAGTTGTACAAGCACATAGCGCGCCACTCTGTGGCGCGCTATGAGCTTGTACATCTGATATTTTCCATTAACTAAACTAATGTTTGTAATGTAACTAAAGTATTGTTAATAATGGTAACAATACTAATAATGTTAACTTCAGCCTCACTATTGGCTTTTTGGAAAGAACTATACAATCACTATACATTTATTGTTGAATTACTACACAATGCTTACACGTTTACTACTGTATCTCTACACAATCCCTATAGAACATATTTATGTAGTGTTAATGTAGTGTTTTTACTACTGAATTACTTTTTGTTTCCACACAAACCCTACAGGGTTAGAAATTACGCAGTAATTATCTGTAGTGATTAAGTACTGAAACAGGACATTTCTCTACATTTTACTATTGAAATCACTACATGAATCGCTACTCATCGCAATAGCAACTGAGTAGTGAAATGGTAGTGTTTGTGTAGACATTCTGTAGTAGTGAGTAGATGAGTAGTGATTCAATAGTGTATTTTCATGAGTGACTGTAAAGTTTCGGAATCCTCGAGTTACAGCACTATTTGGGCACATACATTTCCCCCTCTTCCCTGTGAGCAACAGGGGCGGATCTCGGCATGGGCATGGGGGGCAATGCCCCCCTAAACGCCCTGACTGCCCCACCAAACATGATGGCATGCAAAACAACCCAAATTTGAAAGATATTTCAAATTAAAGTGCTTATAATTAAAATGATTTGAAACACTACTAATGCTACTAACTAACTACAGTTGTGGCACCACTAAACCAACAGCGTTTCATCATTGAAAACAGAAAACTCTGAGTCAGACCTTTAGCTTCATCAGTGTTTCCCCCAGAAAATTGTTTAGTCAAGGTGGTGAGGCTTCGAGTCTGTGCTCGTGCGCGTGCACGTCCGTGCATGTGCGCGTGCATGTGATGTAATTACAATACCGTAGGCCAGGGGTAGGCAACCTTTTTGACATGAAGTGCCATGATTTTTTCCTTGACACTCAGAGTGCCACAGTAAAAAAATGACTATAAATTCCCTTATAGTCATTAGTCAATAAGGGAATGACTGCATTTTCACGGTCATCACATATTCAATGGCCATTTACTGCAGTTATGTCATTATTAGGCCATATTTCATTTCTTATCAGAACAGGCACACTGGTAGATATTTTTCTTTCACAATAGATTGATCAATCAGACTTAAGTGGACCAAAACTGTTCATTTGAGGGACAGAAGTATTACTTGAGAGGGACATTTAATTGCAGGGTAGCAACACATTACAGTTGGCATTAAATAGGCCTCATGCATCGTTTGTCCATAAGTAGTCCCTAGCCATGAATTTGTTATTTATTCATGTTAGTATGTATTTCACCTGTTATTTCAACAGGCTTAAAACACATCTAGCATTAACAGAGACAGTGAGAAAACTTTACAACAGAAAACAGAAGGGGGACTTTTAGGACAATTGACCACTGTAGTCTGTCAGTACGCAAAGAAGGACATCTGGTCACCCTGTGACTGTCCCATAGAAACGGGGATATCTGGTCACCCTCAAAATACTCGCAAAATACGCTTCAAGACACACACACACACACACACACACACACACACACACACACACACACACACACACACACACACACACACACACACACACACACACACACACACACACACACACACACACACACACACACACACACACACACACACACACACACACACACACACACACACACACACACACACACACACACACACACACGAGCTACAAGCTAGCCTATGTGCTAATTATTCAACAGACAGGGAGAGGGAGGCTAACGTTAAGCATATGAAGCTGCACACCAGTTGAAACGCAATAATTTCAGCGTGGATGTCGTTTGGTTAGGCTGACATGACGGGGGTCCGCGGGAGTCGGGGCGGGACACAGACGGCATGCGTGTCTTTTTACTGCTTCGGGAGCTAAACAACTCCGTGTGCTCCGTGTGCGTGCACAGAAGCACTGCATACGCACTGATTGGGCAGCGCGCAGCACAGAAGTGTCAACACTGGATCAGACTCGCTCCGGTTGAATACTGTCTGAATACTACTGAATAATACTGAATGATCGCGGCCATTGCGATTTGCTAATGACATGGTTTCAAATCGCACTTTCGGTTTGAAGCCTTAGTGCAGATAACTTTATTTTATAACATGCACATTGTATGAACGACACATTTTTACTTTTTTTTTTTTTTTTTTTGGGAACGTAGCCAAGGCGGGGCCGGGCTTCACTCAGGGCGGCCGCCCTGATAATAAAGCGCTGGGGGAAACCCTGGCTTCATGCATGCTGTGTGTCTGTTACAACTTCAACAACAACAACTGGTGTTATTAATGATGCTTTACTTGCCTAATAAAAGTCCTGTAACTGAAAATGGTATGGGTGAGGCTTCGCGCCATGGGCGACGAAGTCACCCCCATACTATTTTTGCCTGCCCCCCCAATTGGAAAATGTTATATCCGGCCCTGTTGAGCAAACACGTGCCACGCGTGGCCGGCCAACATAACAACTTGCCTATGAGGCGGGACAGCTCGCAGAGCCCCCAGGGCACGTGCACGGGCAGCACGGCGCCGTGGCTCTCCTGCAGCGCCAGGTTGGACAGGTGGTCGGAGAAGCGGCACAGCTGCTGCGTGACGCCGGCGTTGCACAGGTTGAGCATGATGTTGAGGCCCAGCGGCTTGAGCGACGGCAGGTGGCCCTGCCAGGAGAGGTCGTCGAACTGGATGCTGACCGGGTTCTGCTGGTCCTGCGACAGGCTGAGCATCTCCAGGTGGTAGTCGCACACGAAGTCGTCCGCCTCGGGGCAGCCCAGGTCCTGGTGGGGGGAAAGGGGAAGGGAAAAAAAATGGAACAAAAGAAAAAAAAAGACAATATTTATGTGGAAAACTATCCCAACGTTAGCCGAAGATGCGGAATCGGTTAGCATCGGACGCGATTAAAGTGGATTAAACGATGGATTAACAACAAAATTCGTCTTTTTTACGTGATTGCAGAAAAGCTGCGGGTCCTACATTACGTAAGAAGTGACTTTGACTGAGAGAGTCAGAAGCCAAAGATACTCTATGAACAAAGATAGGCATACTCGCATTGGTGACACAATAGGCGACATGGACTACAAAACCTGGAAATGGTCACCTAAGTAGTCATGGTGACTCTTCCTGACACCTAACAAATCTTGCGAGAGTTTGTTGGTGGATAAAGAATAATTGATAACAAAGTGAAATATCTCCTAATTTGTTTTACTAATAGAATATGTTGTAAATATTACATGCCTTTTGATGTTCGGGTCCAGTATTTAGTTCAGTGTCGATGGAGGTAAGGAATGGACCATAAGTTGTGTTCACAGTCATTCTACCATTGGAAATGAATAGACTCCAACATTCTTCCAGTCCCCTAATATTGTACCCGCCCCCTCCTTCTAGAGTCGGGAAGCAACGTAAGTACGCCCCTCTTGCAAAGGACCTTTAGCTAAGCCCCGCCCTCTTGTCCACCCTAGGACACTTTCCAGCCAGGCTCATTCATTCCAATGTAAATATCATGGACTTTACACAATAAATACTGGTTCATTTTTGGAACCAGACCTTCAAAATCTCTTCCAAATCCATCATCAAGGCATGTCCTATGCAGTGGAAAAATGTGTGTGTGGCATTTATTTTTTTAAAACAATGTTTTATCATATAGGAAAGCTATTGGTGGAGAGGTTTGTCTATCACATGTTATGCTTAGCTGTGATTGGACCATAGTAGTTTGGGGAGGGGGTTATCTAAAGGTCTATTGGACAATAACAGTTTGGAGGCTTAGCTAAAGAAAGGCCCATTGGCCTCTTGAGCGCAGCTAACCTGCTCCTGGTCCTCCTCCTCGTCCTCCTCCTCCCCTCCCTCCGTGTCGTGGCTGAAGCTGACGTTGGACCCTGAGTGGTGCTTGGTGCGTCCCCCGGGGACGACGTGCTGCTGCTGCTGGCCTGCCAGCCGCGGCCGACACAGCGCGTCCGCCGAGCGGGCCGTGTCGTGGGACGTCGTTTCGCCGGCCTCGGGCCCCAGCAGCTCGCCTCCCAGCTGCAGGGAAGACTCCATCGGCAGGCAGAGGAGAGCCTCCGCCTCCGGGACCTGACAAGGAAAAAAAAAAAAACAGCAATAGTGTTTTGACTGGAAAAAAATATTTGCGGCACATTTTTATTCAGCATTTTGCAACAATATCAGATCTACAAGCTCATAGCATGCCACAGAGGGCCGTGCTATGAACTTGAAGGTCTGGTACTTTTCAACACCTGAAGTAAGGCCAAAAAATGGATTTAACCCATTGTGTCCAGATCCAGTTTCCGACACTAGATTCTAGTTCCCGACACTAGATTCTAGTCCATGACATTAAATTCTAGTTTGTGACACTAAATTCTAGTCCCTGGCGTGAGATTCTAGTTTTTTTCTGGAAAAATCTCTGTCAGTGATGATCAACATATTTCATAGGAAGGACCCCTAGAAATATCTATTATTTAGCTGCAGAACCTCATCTAAAAACATATTGTTCTAGGGATCCCCCAGAAGCAAAGATTTGAGTTAAAAATGTTTGTTTCCGAAATAATGTGTTCAGAGATTTGCAGCACATTTTCACAATTTTTCAAAAATAGCAGACCTACAAGCTCATATCGTGCCACTCGGTGGCACGATATGAGCTTGTAGATCTGCTATTTTCCAACAGCTAAAACACCAAAACACGTTCAGTACATAAATGGTCAAGAGTCAATAAGCTGTACTTCGCCTTCTCATACAGTGAGGTAGTTCACACAATAGAGTAATAAAATATAGAGGCATAACTGGAGCGATAGCCACGCCCCCTTGCCGTTCATTTCAATACATGCTGCTCAGTGGCATTTTGAAGCACCCGGAAGACTGCTGGAAGTAGCGTCTGCTTCCGCATTTGGGCACCAAAAATTGTCTTGACTAACCTGTCCTCTGAGGATCTGAGCAAAAAGTTCCGGGTCAAAAGTCAGGAAGTGACGTCCAGCCCTAGTTGATCTACCCATGCGCCCACGACATTCAGGGGCAGAATCTCAGGAGAGGCTTTTGAATGCATTGGATTGAATGGGTGTGAATGGGACAAAAAAAAAAAGGTTACCTCGTCCCTGTCGTCGTCACCGTCCATGCGGCAGAAGGAGTTCATGGACAGGTCGTCCTGGAGGTCATCTTGGCTGTCGTGAGAAGGTTCTACTCTCCCGCTGAAGAAGAGAACCGTCTCTGGACTGGGGTTCGGCCACGACAGAATGCCCTGCTTGTCCACACAGCACAGCACCTATAGCGCGCGTACACACACCAACACGTATGTAAAGTAGGGCATTAACTAAATATTCGACTATTCGACTATTCGACTAGAAAAACACTATTAAAATTCATTATTCGCAAATAATACATTTTAATACATATTTGATGAATTTCTACAGCAGCCATTGTGGATGTGTGCTGTGGTGTTGGTAGTGACTGTTGGTTTACCAAAGTATTCGATTCGACGACCAAAAAACACATTTGGTTAATGCCCTAATGTAAAGTAAGTTAAAGTAATCTCACATTTTGAGTGTGCTACCTCTACCTACATAATTGACGTTATCTTGCCATCCAGACAGAGACCTGTCCAAATTCATTGCTTTGTTTTATTTTGTGATAATAAAGTTAGCTGAAGAATATCGGTTAATTATTTAACAAAACCTACACAAACCTCTGGCATTCCCATTTTGCTCATATCATTAATATCCTGTTTTCAACAGGTGGTCCGGGGACCACCAGTGCTCCCTCATTTAGCCTGGTCCCCAGGCTAAATGATGGAAAGTTAGTTAACCAGGTGTAACTCTTCCAGGGCGTAAACATGAAAACAAATGGACCCTGGCGGGTCCATTTGTTTTCATCCTTACACTCTCAAGAATTAAAATATTCATCATGTGAATTAGCCCAAGTCTACACAACTAGAGAACGTAGAAGTTTAATGGTCATTTTGATATGTATTTCTGCCTGTTTTGTTTCCCAAATCCAGCCTGGTATTGTGGACAAAAGCAAAAGAAATCTTAAGTTACTGCATAGGGGTCTGTGGGGCTAAAATGTCCTCAAATGGTGGTATCAAAAAGGTTGAAAACCACTGCCCTAGAAAGTTGTGGGGAGACTGTCACTACACGATAGAATTATTCTACCCATGAGCGAGGACATGCATACAGTACGCTTCAGGGTGACTTACAGTACATGAACACAAAGACACTGCTCTCAGTGACAGACATGCTGTTGCGGTACACATACTCCCTGTATAGTATACAATATGTGTGTGTGTACAGTGTATACAGTGTAACATTGTACTCACAGTGACAGATCCCAGGTTGTGGAGGAGGCTGGAGGTATAGCAGAGTGTCTGAGACTCTCCCTTCAAGACGCTCACAAGATGTCTCCACACGGAACGCAGCATTTCCTATACAACACACACACACACAGACACAGACACAACACACACACACACAGTCACAGTCACAGAGAGTTGAACCGCCACTCTCTTAATAAAAACGGCTAAAGTTTTAAAGCTAGCCTGCTGTGGAGTGAGTGAAGTTCCTATAAAAGGCTTAGCCTGCAAAACATATCACTTTTTATAGCAAATAAATAGGCTCATGTGAGCTTTGGTGGCTGTTATACAAAAAAAGAAACCGACGTTTCCAAACGTAAAAATTGCTACCGAGTAGAAGGGAAAGCCCAAAGAGAATTTCATCCACCTCTTGGCTTTGTTGGATGAGAGACCATGACGGTCAGCACAGCATGGGGACAGAACAACCAACAGTTACAGTACCTTGTTACCTCTCCTGTTTTTTTTTATTTTGTAATTTCCATTATCCCAAAGAGGAAAATTGGGAAAGGACACAAGGAAACGAAAGCCCAGAGTATTAAACTATTTTGACCTGACACTATAGATTCTACAAAACGTTCGCTTTGAAAGAACATTATTTTCAAAGATTTGCACTGTGTGGACTAGCAGGTGCTCATAGACAAATGAGCCGTGAAGTTATGAAGTTACAGAACTGGTAATCTTCCTCTTTTGTCATATTTTGTATTAAAAACATAAAATCATATCAAACTAAAAAAAAAAATGTGTGACTACAGGCTACAAACGCTTTCAAATTCAGACGTCACTGTTCAATTCTTGGTTTATTTAATTCCAGCCTGCTACTTCCTTATTCAATGTTCTGAATCGGTAGCATTACAATAACCAGACACAACAGACACAGAATGGGACGTACTGTATTGATTCGATCTTTTTTACTGATTACCAAAAGATCAGCGGATGAGGGAGGGAAGGGATTACAGACTGGGTTTGCTCAGTAAAAAAAAAAAAAAAAAAAATCAAACAATCAAACAAACATAAAAATCACAGAATTAACATTGAGAAAATGCCAGAGGGACCACTGGCATTTTCTGTCACTGTCAAAACAACATGACAAAAAGGTGATAGGATTCATTCAGTGTTGCAATCTCATGGCCGAAGGGTGTGCTGATAAGATGATGAAGAATGCGAATAACCAAAAGAGAAAACTGGGCCGTGCAAGATGAATAAAAATTATCGAATAAATAGACGAGATAATGGGACAGATGGACAAACGGAAGGAGTGGTCATAATCAAAGCCGTCCATGGAGACTTCCATATTACAAGTCGGTAGGATGGAGGAGAGAGGGGTGACAGTGAGCTGTGTACGGGACGGGGTCCACAGAGGACGTGGGGGATGGTGGTGCAGGGGTGAGGGGCAGCGAGCCAGTGGGAGCGGGCAAGTGAGCGAGCGGAGGAAGAGGGAGGGCAGGGCAGACAGTCAGAGGTTATACCTGGGAGGACACCACTTCCGTGTAGCTGCTTAGGGTATCCTCAGAGAACTTAGCAAGCTGGGGCAAGAGAAGAGTCTAGTTAAAAACACACAGAGGGAGACCTTCTCCGCGTCTCCTCTGTGCGCGTCGTTGGGTTTTTGCGCGTTTGTTAGACTTCGCAGCACGAGCGGGGAACGTGTGCTCTAGGGCCGCGACGATGAATCGAATCGATTAGGTAAGCCCCTCCCCATACTGCTATGGTCCAATCACAGTTAAGCATAACATATGATAGACAAACCTCTCCACCAATAGCTGGAACAGCTGGAAAGTGTCCTAGGGTGGACAAGAGGGCGGGGCTTACCTAACGGTCTATTAGTTGTCAACTATTTTAGTAGTCCATTAATCGGTTTGTCAACTAATCGCTAACGTTTTTTACCCATTTTCCCATTTAAACCATAGTTTTCCCCAGTGCTAAGTGTAACAAAATTCCACCCAAAAAAAAAAAAAAAAAAAAAAAAAAAAAAAAAAAAAAAAACAACATGGTGAAACACATTGATGAAAGTTGAAGTTGTGTTTCACCATGTTAATGATTTTTCTTCTATGGCCTTTTTTCTGAGAATGTACAAATGTGAACCAAATGGATCCTAGCGGGTCCATTTGGTTCACATTTGTACACTCTCAGGAAAAAAATGAAAACGGGTGGAATCTCCCTTTAAGAGTCATAATCCGATTAATAAATGAATCGGTTAAATAATCGGACGATGAATCGATTATGAAAATAATCGTTGGTTGCAGGACTAGTGTCTCTGACTCTGTTAGGAGACAACAACGCAACTCACTGTTCAGGTCAGTGCACACAAGGTAATAAGGGATCGTCGGTATGTGTGCGTTTGTGTGTGTGTGTGGGAGGGAGGGGAGGTTTGTAAGTGCGTTGTTGTCTCACCAGGCCTGTGGGTGAAGCGCGGCTGGACTCGGCGAGAACCCGCGCCTCTCCGTAAGCGTTGACCAGCACCCACATGAACGGGAAGACCAGGGGCAGGATCGGCAAAACACCCATCAGCTGGAAAATGCAGTTAGTGCACATGTCATCACAGTTATATAACAGGGCAGGGGCGCATCTAGGCATGGGCATGGGGGGGCAATGTCCAGTCTGCCCCCCCAAACACGATGCCATGCAAAACAACCCAAGATATTTCAAATTAAAGTGCTTATATTTAAAATGATTTGAAACACTACTATGGCTACTAACTACAATTTTGGCACCACTAAACCAACAGCATTTCATCATTGAAAACAGAAAACTCTCTGAGTCAGACCTTTAGCTTTATGCATGCTGCGTGTCTGTTGCAACTTCAACAACAACTGATGTTATTATTGATGCTTTACTTGCCTAATAAAAGTCCTGTAAGTAAAAATGGTATGGGTGCGACTTCATCGCCCGTGGCGATGAAGCCGCACCCATACCATTTTCTCTTGCCCCTCCAACATGTTCTCTTGCCCCTCCAAATGGGGCATGTTACATCCGCCCCTGTAACTGGGCCGGTTCTAGGCATGAAGCTGGGGAGACCTTTAGCTTTATGCATGCATGTCTGTTGCAACTTCAATAACAACTGATGTTATTTTTCATGTTTACTTGCATATAAGTCCTGTACAAGATATAAATCTCGTGGGCCACAGAAGTAAAGTATTTAAATGAAAATGGTATGGGGGCGGCTTCATCGCCCGTGGCGCGTCGCCCTCATGCCATTTTCGCCTGCCCTCCCGAATGGGAAATGTTATATCCGGGCCTGCTTTACAACCTTACAAAAAAGTTAGTTCAGCCAAAACAATCTCAAAGACTGTCTTATCGAGTTTCCCATTGACCCACACACAGAACATAAATGATAAAAAAAATAAAAATAAAAGACTGTATAAACGTAGTGTGTACCTGCAACTGGAAAAAGTTGAAGCAGGCAGGGGTGAGGTTGGGTGCGTCGCAGAAGTAGCGGAGCGTATTCACCAGCAAAAACGCCACCTAAACAGAAACGATTGTTTTAAAAATCAGGAACACGCAATGTCAATGAACAGAAGGAACAGATTTAAAACAGGAACACGCAAAGCCAATGTAACGGAAGGAACATTTTGTCAAAAAACACCCAGAGTGCTCACCAGCACCACAGGGCAAGTTATCTTGGTCATGAGCGACTGCACAGTGAACCTCTCGTTGTCCAGCGCCGTGATGGGCCGAGACAGGGCCATCTCCAAACTTTTCCTGTTAAGGAAAAAGAGAGAAAGATAATGAGAGATTGTTCAAAACCAAATACCTTAAAAGGTTCTTCCTCATTGATTTTCTGTATTTTAGCGAAGGTTGGCGTTTGGCAGCCATGTGACATCACATGCTTGTCTGAGTGGGTATGTGTCTGTGTGTGTGGCAGTGCAGTGCCATGTCTAAAGGCCTGGAATTTAGCTGTGAAACAAGTACAAATGTTACTTGTTTTCACTTGTTAACTAAGTGCAAGAAACTACCAGAAAATCAGAATACCCCCCCAAAAAAAACAAACAAACAAACAAAATAAATTAAAATAAATAAATAAGAAAGACCCAGAGAAAAGACAGAATAAAAGAATAAAAGACAGAAAGACTAAAAGACAGAAAAAAGAAAGAAAGAAATTTCTTTCTACTTCGATTCGTTAAACCAAGGTCTGGAGAATCATTTTGGATGTTGTGTGAAAACCATTTACCCTAAAGGTTTACTTTTGAGAAATAATTAACACTTCTGCACCAACCAACCCTTCTACTAGCCCAGTAGTTACTAAAGTTAGGCCTTAACCTGCGACGTGTGTCCACTCCTGTGCAATGCTGGTATTTGTGCGACACTAAAACGTTCCAAGCTAGCACAACAGTTATCGCGGCCGTCTAAATCAGTGGTTTTCAACCAGTGGTCCGGGGACCACATGTGGTCTCTGAGGGGGTTCCAGGTGGTCCCCACGCTAAATGATGGAAAGTTGGTTAACCAGGTGTAACTTTTTGAGAGCGCAAAAATGAAACCAAATGGACTCTTGCTGTTCCATTTGGTTTCAGGTTTACACTCTCAAGAGTTAAAATATTCATCCATGTGAATTATCCCAAGTCTACATAACTAGAGAATGTAGAAGATTAATGATCATTTTGATCTTTATGTTTGACTGCTTTGTTTTCTCCGAAATCCAGTCTGGAATGGCAAGCCCCACCCTTTGGGGTGGGGTTTGTTCAGTGTCCAATGACAATCCAAATACTTTAGCAACTGTTGCGATGCAGGTCAAGCTTTCCTGGTCAAGCTTTCCTCTTCCAATGTGCCTATTGGACAAGGTCGGATTGGGGAGGGGCTTAGTGAAGAGCTAATTGTGGACAAAAGCAAAAGATATCGCTCTCATTTTAGCCTCAGGCGTCTCTGAGGCTAAAATGTCCATGGCTCAAATTCTAAATAAATAGTGGGATATGATATGAAAGAGATATGAAAGAAGGTTGGAAACCACTGCTTTCAGTACCAACATAGCCCGAGTCGGTACCAACCTGACAATGTCCAGGATTGGCGTACGGACGACTCTGAACAGCCGTTGCTGCTGGGGGCTCTGAGGGCTTCTCTTTTCGTTGGCCAGCGGCGAAGGAGGAGGAGACACCGGGGGGAACACGTCTCCAGGCTCCAAAACGATGTGTTCGTCATCCTGGGAAACAAGTTAGTAGACAACAGAGGAAGACAGGGTTAAAGCCTATAAAAAATAGCTATGGGCTGATCTACAAGCTCTAGAACACAGCGTTGAGTCTCTGTGTACGCGTACAGCAGGGGGTTTTCATTCATGTGGTCCCTGAGAGGATTCCAGGTGGTCCCCAGCTAAATGATGGACAGTTGGTAACCAAACGGACCCTTATATAGATGTGTAACTCCTGAGATCGTAAAATGAAACCAAATGGACCCTTACGGGTCCATTTGGTTTCATTTCACGCTCACAAGAGTTAAACTATATTTAAACATCTGAATTACTTAATTTTCAGTTCTACACATTTAGAAAATGTAGAAGAATTGTTATTTTGACCAATGTTTTGCCAGTTATCTTTAATAAATTGGACACAAAAACTTGAAAAATCTTGGTTTCGCGTTCGAGAGAATAAACTCAACATCAAATGGTGGTCCTCCGTGGCAAAGATGTAGAATAAATAGTGGGGCCTGGTATGGAAAAAAACCCTGGTGTACAGTAATCAGCTCAAGTTTTCAAACCTTGATCCCCCTGAGGGAAGCGAAGGCCTCCTGTCCGGGTCTCAGAGCGATGACGTCTCCCTCCACCAGCAGACTGACAGGCAGGTTGACCAGCTGGGAGTCTCGGTACGTCCAGTGGAGCGACCAGGACGGGGACGACGGAGTGTACAGGTCAGGGTAGAGAGACGGAGACCACCGGATCGCCTCCACCGCACACCCCGACGTGTAGTCTTTAGTGTAGAAGTGTGGGAGAAGAAGAGAAGAGAAGAGAAGAGAAGAGAAGAGAAGAGAAGAGAAGAGAAGAGAAGAGAAGAGAGAAGAGAAGAGAAGAGAAGAGAAGAGAAGAGAAGAGAAGAGAAGAGAAGAGAGAAGAGAAGAGAAGAGAAGAGAAGAGAAGAGAAGAGAAGAGAGAGAGAAGAGAAGAGAAGAGAAGAGAAGAGAAGGCGTGGAACACGATATTAACTCTTTGACAGATTAGCAGAAAGGCTAGGCTCGCTCCCATTAGGCTCAATAGTAACGAAATAATTTATAGAAAATCCTCTGTTGTGTGAATTTGCGCAAGTGAATGATATCCAAAGACAGTTTAAGGTGTCTACTTTAAGGGAAAAAATAAGATGAGTTGATGATGTGTTTCTTTTTTTTTTTACAATACATTTGACAAAGCAGCATGTATTTCACATTTCGCCGTTTCCAGGGCTCATTCAGAAATACATACATTTAAAGTTATATAACTTATCAATTATAGTTGTAAAGTGTGTGAGGTGTTTTTTTTTTTTTGTGGCGCAATCAGCACTTCAAGGAATTCACCAGGTGGTGTGAATTAATGAGATTTGTTAATGTTAACAAAACAAAGCCTAAAACGACTTATGGAGTGATCAAGCAGAGACAACAGAACAATCAACTACTCCAAAAGTCGTGGTAAATCTGTTAAGGAGTTAAAGAGTTTCAATGAGGAGATATTCAAAAAGAAAAGTGAAATCAAATGAGAAGGGGGGTTAAATCTTTGGCAATGAAGTGGGGACTGAGAAAAGGGGTCGGACACAGGGCCCCTCGCAAAAACTGCTGCTGCTGCTCAAAATCTCCTAGATTGGCGTTCTCACCGTTGAGCTGCGCGATGATGAACTTGAGGCGTCTGACCATCTCGCTCCTCTTGAGCTCCTCGTGACGGCCAACCAGCAGCAGGTTGAGGACGAGGAGCAGGAACAGAGCGGCGGCGTTCATCAGCTCCATGCCGGTGCTGGAGAAGAGAAGAGAAGTGTCGCCCAACAGGTCAATTCAAAAGAATCCATTTGTCAGTTTTCACGAACGTCAATTAATTGTCTGTGCTGATGAAGCCAAATGCATAAATATTCATCATCATTTTGCATTTGCACGCAATGACGCAACGACGCAATGACCAAAGTCAACCACACAGTATACGGATGGAATTCACTCCTGCTGTGCTCCAAGTAGTGCTGTCCCCTAAGGCCTGATTTTGGGGTTCGAGCATTGTCGGGAATTTCCGAGCGAGCTTCGCGAACGTCCATTTTAATTAAGTTGTAAAAAAAAAAAAAAAAAAAAAAAGTAGCATGCTGTAGAAAATCTGATAGAGCCAGTCTAACGGCAGCTCTCCTACATAGACATCTATTGAGAATGGGACACCTTCAATGCGTTTTCCAACAATGCGTTTCCAACTCCAGTTTGTGCCTATTCAGGCTGCATTGAACAGTTTCTGACCCTTCAATGTCGCAACTGTTTCTACTAGATGGGGAAGAAAAATACATAAATGGATACGAATGGTTCGCGTTCATTAATGTTCATTCGCATGCCGACCGCAACGAGCAGATGGTTCGAATCCCGAGGTTTCAGGGGTACAGCCTTAGTTCCAACAGGGAGACCTCCGAGTTACTGGTCAACGTCATACGAAACGAGTTTATTAGCGACACATCTTTCACAGATATATCCAACACTAATGTAAACTGGTGACCCACCTGCCCTGCGGCTGGCTGCCAGGACAACAGACCAGTCCCAGGACCACCAGGAGGGTTAGGGCGGCGCCCGGCCAATGGAGACAGGAGGAGCGGTTGCGATGGTACATGAAGCTCTTTAGCCATCGTTCCTATGGTTGCACAAAACAAAAATAGAAAAAGATATCATTTGCAGCACAACTTGTGACATATCATATGAAGCTTTATTTTATTTTATTTTTTATCCATTTTGTCCTGACTAGATTCTATAGTTTCTAATGCTACATTCTAGTTTCTGACGCTAGAATCTAGTTCCCGATGGTAGATTCTAATTTTTGACACTAGATTCTAGTTTCTGACGCTACATTCTAGTTTCTGGCACTAGATTTCAGATTCTGACATAGATTATAGTTTTTCTAAAAGATCTATGTTCCTGTGTCAGTGACCCTCAACATATTTCATGTCAAGGACCTCCAGAATTTTCTCTATTTGGCTGCAGACCCACATCGGAAAACATGTTCTAGGGATCCCGCAAAAACAAAGATTTGATGTTAAAATGTTTGCTTCTGAAGTAATATATTCCAAGATTTTGCGCTACATTTTCACGATTTTTCAAAAAATATTTTAACTACAAGCTCACAGCGCGCCACTCTGTGCGCGCTATGAGCTTGTAGGTCTGCTATTTTTCAATAGCTAAAGTACAACATAGTGCTTAGAACACCAAAACGCGTTACAGTACAGTACAGTACAGAAAGGGTGAGGAAGACATCCTGTGGCAATTCGTACAAGAATTGGAGATATTTAGGACGTGTGTGTGTGTGGGTGTTTGTGTGTGTACGCTCTTGGCGGAGCATTTGACCCAGCCTTGACCTGGCAGGCTTATGTAAAGGGATAAAATGTCATTTAGATAGCTATCATGATATGTAGACAGATGCCAGCAGGCCTACAAATTAAACTGTCATTCTGTAGTGCGGTGTGTGTGTGTGTATATAGTTTCGTCCGTGCCATGCATGCCTACCTGTAAAGAGACTCGTCTGCCTCGCGTCTTCTGGTCCTGTTCCAGCAGGCCGGTCAGCTGGTCCCTGAGCGTGGTCAGAGCCTGGCCTGTGGACAGGCCTCGGATCACAGCCCCCTCCTCCTGCAACACGCCGTCACACACACACAAGTATAATAATAATAATTAGGCGTTTCTGTGTGTTTCGGAGTTTGCAAGTTCTCCCCAGGGGCGGAAGTAACATGTCCCATTTGGGGTGGCAAGTAGAACATGTTGGAGGGGCAAGAGAAAATTTCGGTTACAGGACTTTTATTAGGCAAGTATAAGCATCAATAATAACATCAGTTGTTGTTGAAGTTGCAACAGACGCGCAGCATGCATAAAGCTAAAGGTCTGATCAGAGAGTTTTATGTTTTCAATGATGAAATGCTGTTGGTTTAGAGGTGCCAAAATTGTAGTTAGTAGTAGTAGTCGTGTTTCAAATCACTTTAAATATAAGCACTTTAATTTGAAATATCTTGGGTTGTTTTGCATGGCATTGTGTTTGGGGGGCAGACAGGGTATTTAGGGGGGCACTGCCTCCCCCCCCATGCCTAGATCTGCCCCTGGTGCTCCCTGTGTCCCCTAGGGTAGGCGGTCCTCACAAAAACATGCAGTAATCTGCAGTAATCCTGGGCTCTAGACCGTCTCCCCCTGGCTAATCATTCTCTAATGTTAATTATGATTAATTATGATTAATTGCTAATCATTATTCCATGATGTGCCACTAGGGAAACCCTAAGCCTGTCAGGTAAAAAGAAGCCAGCTTGGACTCCTCATGCATTGAAGGAAGCATGAGGGCAGTCCGCTGCCTCCCCAGGGTGTGTAGAGCCCAGGATAAAAATGTATTAAAAGCGTATTCATAATAATAATAATAATGTGTGATAACAAAGCAAATATGAATCTTCTGAAAATCAGTCATATGGTGGCGTTAAAATAATAATAAACCTCAGTGAATTTTCAGTGGTGCCAAAAAACCATGCCCA
This sequence comes from Benthosema pterotum, assembly GCA_039105355.1. Taxonomy (NCBI): domain Eukaryota; kingdom Metazoa; phylum Chordata; class Actinopteri; order Myctophiformes; family Myctophidae; genus Benthosema; species Benthosema pterotum. Next base: position 41,593,676 of record CM076981.1, on the reverse strand, counting down.
CTGCTTTCCGATATTTGCATATTTTCGAGGATGCACTTTGGGTCACCAGAAAATGCAGAGATGTAGTGTTGTTTTCCTCGTTATGTGGGCAGAAAGTGGGAAGAATATCCAAGGGTTTGACTGAACTGAAGATTTTACATTTCTGTAAGCTGGAAGAGAGAGAGGACTTCTGCACACCCGATCTAGTTTTGGGCAGGTGCGTTGGTCTAGGGCAGACAAAGCAGCAAACTTTAGAAGGGAGGAGACCCGCACACCACCACTTACTGGTTCAAGAGCATTTATTAAATAAGTCAAGCAACGTTTCGGCCTTGCTTGACTTATTTAATAAATGCTCTTGAACCAGTAAGTGGTGGTGTGCGGGTCTCCTCCCTTTTTACACTTCTGTAAGCTGGAAGCACCTCCCTCCTAATAGTTGACTCACATTATACTGTATATGTTATATTAGATACGTTTTATTTGTTGTTAGTCTGTGACGGGGGTTATGGGATCCCTAGGGAGAGGGGCCCACAAATCTTTGTGCGATCGTAAATCCTGTATTTGTATTTTGTGCTATCGTGAATCCTGTATTTGTCTGAAATGGAGAGCAGGGCTTGACACTAACACTTGCCCGCTTGCCCGGGGCAAGTAAAAAAAAATGGTGGTTGCCCGATCGGGCAAGTGTGCAACTTAGTGCACTATGACACAAGATATAACAAGATATATTTGTCTTGAAGGCAGTCATTGCACTCTGCCTCTGTGTCTTTCCCTGCTTTCTAGCTATCTCTCTCCCAGGTTCATTTCGTTCCAAACTATCATTTTGCTGTGGTCAGGGACCACTGGGTCTGTGACCACGATGGGCTAATTAAGATGATGAATATTTTAACTCTTGAGAGTGTAAAAATTTTACATTTTTTACATTTTCAAGAGTTACATCTGGTTAACCAACTTAACCAACCAACCCTCTCAGGGACCACTGGTGGTCTCCGGACCACCTGTTGAAAACCCCTGGTTTAAAGCACCCAAGTAGGAAGTAAACTTAAATGCAAAATTTACAATATATATTTTGGGGGGCAAGTGACCATGACCTGAGGGCAAGTAGAACCTGACTTGCACTTGCCCGAGGGACAAGTGCCTCGGAGAGCTTAGTGTCAACCCCTGGAGAGATACACTACACACACAAATCCAATATTTTTTCAGCAAATGTGTATAATTCAAAGTCTCACACGTTTCATTTGGGCAATGGTTCAGCTCCGAGCCCATTTGACTTTGACTTCCATTACAAAATCTATGTTTAATATCACAAAAAGAAGTAAACACACATTTTTATGTGGGGTAATGGCAGTGTGCACAATACATCTGGCATAGACAGCCATGGAGTTTATGGCTGGTACTAATGTATGATGTATCCAATTTCATACTGAAGAAAAAAATAAACAAAATCTTAGCCTGACATTAAGTGACACAGTATACTTATCTAATATAAATAGGAATGCGGTCCTTTTACCGCATTCTTATGCTCTTGCGGTCTATGGCGGGTATCCACATTAAAACCATGACCAACAAACATACACAAACACATTGATGTTGTACGCACATTCCCAGCAACGCTCAGCTTTTCAAACGTCACATCCCACACAGATCCACTATAAATAACTGTCCATTTCCCCAGAGGAACAAAGCAACAGGAAAATCCTCAAGACTGTGACTTAAATGCGCACCCACACACACGCACACACACGCACACACACGCACACGCACACACACCTAACCTAAGCCTTCTTAGTATAATAGGGCAGTAAGGGCACGCCCCACTACCTGACCTCAGATACCCACAAGCCTGACAAAGTCACAACAAACACGTGCCCTGTGGGGATTATACACACACACACACACACCTACACACGCATACACACACACACACACGTAGTGCCCAGAGGCTTACCTCAGCCTCATTTTGCAGACTCGCCTACTCAAATCACTGATGGCTGCAACATCGTTATAAGAAAACCGCCGACAATACTGTTCTCTTTCTCCTGAAACCACCTCTTTTTAATTTCCCCCCAAAAATGGCTGGTGTTCACGGCTATGGGCCTTGCTATTTTTCCAATGACAGTTGAAACACAACAAGTACGGTACGGAATGCTTTAAGCGGAATGCCAACCTAAACACACCCACAGTGTCTAAGGAGAATATTTTTATATCTATATTCATCTCTAGGAAGTTACGGGAACTACATGAAGAAAAAACAGTGCCCCATGTAGGGAATAACTGCTTGTTCATCCTTTGTCTCATTTCCATACAGGGGCGGATATAACATTTCCCAATTGAGGGGGGCAAGAGAAAATGGTATGGGGGCGATGAAGTCGCACCCGTACCATTTTCGGTTACAGGACTTTTATTAGTCAAGTGTCAATAATAACATTAGTTGTTGTTGAAGTTGCAACAGACACGCAGCATGCATAAAGCTAAAGGTCTGACTCAGAGAGTTTTCTGTTTTCAATGATGAAATCCTGTTGGTTTAGTGGTGGCACAGCTGTAGTTTAGTTAGTAGCAGTAGTACTGTTTCATATCATTTTAAATATAAGCACTTTAATTTGAAATATCTTGGGTTGTTTTGCATGCCATCGTGTTTGGTGGGGCAGACTGGGCATTTATTGGGGCATTGCCCCCCCCCATGCCCATGCCTAGATCCGCCCCTGTTTCCATAGACGGGAATGAGCCAATGATGCTTTTAAACCTCATCCAATTCCCCTCTCCTCTCCTGGCCCCATATAGTGGTGCCTGTGCCTAGGTAGACAAATCCAGCAGCCAAACAACCCCCCAACAGTTCATTTCAGTTCAGCTCAGCAGCTGGCTACGAGAGAGACAGAGGAGAGGAGGGAGGACAGGACAGAACAGGACAGGAGCTGAAATAGGAAAAAAGCAGGATGGACAGAGCAGAGAGGAGGGAGAGAAAGTGAAACGAGGCTCTTTAAACAAGAGGATCATTGCCAACCTGCCCCGTATTACCCTCGTGGGGGCTTTGTTTGCACTTTTGCCAACAAAGCACATTCTGCGTCGAGGTGCTACTGGGGGACGCAGAACGAAGGTCCAGCAAAGAAGGGCAGAAATTGTATGTAAGAGACGGAGAGAGAGAGAAAGAGAAAAGATGGCAAGCAAGAAAAGAGCAAGACAAGCATGAATATAAGAAGCTGCAGGCGAGAGAGAGAGGGTGAGAATAAATGCAGTCCTTTACTGAACTCCCTCGTCCCATATATCTTGACAGAAAAGTACAGATTCCATGCACGTAACCTCAATCCAACTCTACAACAACTCAACACTGCCAGGATCACATTACCACAACATAACACAACACGTGACCAGATATTCAAAAAACTCAGTCGCTACACAATTAGGGAATTTAAGAAAGCAGTCGACACGACGAGGACGTGAACGAGCTCCGTCGCATTCGCCACAGAAGCCCAACATGGTTAAGAAAGCAGGCGACGCCGACGGGGTCCACCCCTTCCACTGGCGTCTCTGGTTTCCATGGTGATACTCCTCTACAGCGTACATCTCGTCCACGTTGTTAACAAGACGCCAAAAGCTGTGTTTTGCCGTTAGAGGAGAGGGTCGGACGGCATCAAGGCTTATATATCAAGCATTCATCACTGACGTCGTACGTCGCACGTTGGACCAATCTTAAATAGGCTACTAACAATATCATTCTGCACACTTCACACATTCTCCGACGCATAAAATCATTATGCAATACGACGGTCACATGTCCACACTCAGCATGTACCGTTGATTTAGCAAACAAACGCTTATAAAGTCATTTGCACATGGAAAAGCGAAAGCAGAGCTCCTACTCTACCTCAACAACGACTTCTAGCCGGGCACTCATGTCTCCCTTATGGAAGAGAGCTATAGTGGCAACGGGCAGCATGTTCTAGCCTGTTACTGCCAAGAGTTAATGATTACATAAATGGAAAGCTAACATACAGGTGTCGAACACAGAGAGAGGGAAAGAAAAAAAAGAGATGGCCTCATTGTTGAACTTATTCAATAACTGGCCATTTTCCATTCCTTGTGCAATGCGCACGGGAGGTGTTTGTTGACTCAAGTGAGGTTCTTAAAATATCTGTGCTTAACTATAGAATGGTTTGATCAACTCTGACCCTTCCGTCCGTATGACTAATCTGAAATGCTAGAAACAAAAGGATATGTCTTTACTCTTTAAACAAGAGTGCCACTTATACATTAATAGATCTTGCTCATCAGCCTCAGTACACTCATTGGATCGCTGTGTGTGTACAAAAATAGAGTGTGATAATAGTGCGAGCTGATTAGACAATTGTGATACCTTATCATTTGCGGCCCACCGGAAGCTATTTCTCAATATTTTAACATTTTCTCAAAAGGAAAATTCCAGCAGGGGCGAAATCCAAAAGCCACCTCGCCCGCGGGCGCCCGTTTTCAAAAGCGGGCGCCCGCTTTCACAAAAACGGGCGCCCGGTTTCACAAAAACGGGCGCCCGTTTTCAAAAGCGGGCGCCCGTTTTCACAAACGGGCGCCCTTTTCAAAAGGTTATGGTTAGGGTTAGGTTAGGTTTAGGCATAGGTTTACTGAGGTTAAGTTTAGGGTTAGAGTTAGGTTTAGGCATAGCCTAGTTTGTGAAAACGGGCGCCCGCTTTTGAAAACGGGCGCCCGCTTTTGAAAACGGGCGCCCGTTTTTGTGAAACGGGCGCCCGTTTTTGTGAAACCGGGCGCCCGTTTTCACAAAAACGGGCGCCCGGTTTTGAAAACGGGCGCCCGCGGGCGAGGGCTCAAATGGATTTCGCTGGCTCTCGTTAATTGCCTTGTGGAATGAGGCACTCTATGCCTCAAACTTATCTTGTTTAAACCATGACCACCTTGCAGTTGAAGTCTTGCCCAAAAATAACTTGACCCAAAAATTACGTTTACTCTAGAACTTTGTGTCAGCTTGGCACTAATCTATAGCATTTTACCTCACTAAAAAAGTGTGATAATTCAAATTAAACTGCACAAGGAAGCTCGACACAATTGAAGATTTGCCTCCTGGTATGGTCCATTACGTAAGTGGTTTTCAACCTTTTTCATACCAGGGCCCACTATTTATTCAGCATTCGAGCCACAGACATTTTATGACATTTTAGCCCCACAGACCCCAAAAGTAAAGATTTATTTTGCTTTTGTCCACAATACCAGGCTGGATTTCAGAAACGAAAACAGTCAAACAATAGCTGTAAATGACCATTAATCTTCTACATTCTCTAGTTGTGTAGACGTGGGCTTATCCAGATGGATATTTTAACTCTTGAGAGTGTAAACGTGAAACCAAACGGACCCACAAGGGTCCGTTTGGTTTCACGTTTACGCTCTCAAAGAGTTACATCTGGTTAACCAACTGTCCATCATTTAGCCCGGGGTACACCTGGAACTTTCTCAAGGACCACTGGTGGTCCCCCGACCACTAGTTGGAAACCACTGCATTACATGGTGACTCAAAGGCAATGTCCATTGACTGTGTTTGACCAATGGGTGCCTACAGAACACCACTCCCTTCAGGTCACTGGCCGGGGGTGTGGCCATTAAATCAATGGTACACTTCAGTAATGGCCGGCGGGCCAGGGCACACCTCTGTCCATGTCCCAAACACATTCGGTTTCACTTTTGGTAAACTTCTCACGTGACAACAGTACCAGCATTGCTAATATAACAAAGTGTTTGTCTACTTCAGAAGTAGGCTATGAGTGTAAACCTTGTGTTGGCTTGTTGAAAATGTGGGTGGTTGCATTTTAGACTGTACAATACTGTACGTTTTCTCCCTGTTGTTCTATTGAGACATTTATATCCATTTGTATTGTATATCTACAATCCTAACACAATCAACACATGGACACATATACTCAAACCACTGAGCATTTTCTCATTGAATAATAATAGGAATAAAAACAAAAACAAATTGGTAGAGCAGGGTTTTGCATAGACATAGCATCTCCCTGTAACCAGTATAGCTCAAGGATCTACAAGCACTGGGGGCTTGTAGATCATCAATTTTGATCAATATTTAAAAAGTAAAACTTTTTTTCCAGATTAAAAATAAATGAATAAATAAATGTTCAAATCAAAACATGGTTTATTTTGGACATAGTTTGAATGGTGATTAATCATGATTACATTCATTTTGAAGCTGTGATTGTCCCATTTAGGCCCGACCGAAATGGGCCCTAAAGTTTTCTAAAAAAATAATAATAATAATAATAATATCTATAGCAGCATCAAAACAATTGAATGTCTCAATACTGTACATACTGTACAGATTCCAAAAATGGATTCCAGGCCTGAATGGGTTTAATCTGATTAAAGATTTTAATCATTCAACCGCTCTGTAAAATAAATATCTCTGTGGCTAGTCCTATATTTGCCATTACTGTTCCCTGAGCTGCAATGTGCTGATTAGTGCAGAGTGTAAAACCCCCATGGGACCTGTTTCATAAACACCCGGTCGGCCACCAGCCACCGGGGGGACAGGTAGTTATCATTAGCAGATGTCGAGTTGAAAAAGACGCAGCACCCACCTGCTTCTTATCCTGCGGCTCCATGGCGACCAGAGGCACTCCACATGCTCTGCTCCGCTAGCGGCCCTGTGGTGACACCGGGCAAAGCCCTGGTCGGTCCCCTTCGCCCTCTGTGCAGGTCAGATCCTTCCCGGACGATCCTCCTCCTCCTCGAACGCCCCTTGTCTCTGACAAGACGACAGCCCCAGCAGTAGCAGCAGCAGCGCCGAGAGTCCCCCCAGCCGAGGACAGAGGGAGACGGAGCAGCCTCGGTCCCGGCTGGCAGCACCGCCTCTCCCCCAGCCGGCTCTGCCAGTCTGATGGGAGGGGGAAGAACGACACACCCTGACCCCACAAGAACCTGCGGAACTGTGGGAGTTTTTCCGATTTTTTACCTCGGTGGAGATTTTAAGTGCGGTAGTTCAGGTCTGGCCAAAGTGGGGGTGTCCTCTTCATTACGTGCATTTATGGATCTGTGGATTTAAAAAACAAAAAAAATGGGTAAATATAGAGTGCAGTGATGTAGATCCACTTGCATCCTTGCATGCAAATACGCAATTTATAAGTACAGGGGTGCATTTGGAAACTAAGCTCTGTATCCCACTACTACTATAAAACAGCATGCGCAGTAATATTCATCCACCATGTTCATTTCTTTCAGATATACATTACACATGTTCATTTCTTTCAGAACACATTATAACCAGATAAAATGATAAAAGAAAATGACCCCTGACGTTTCTAAAGTGGGACTCATCAAATGTCCCTGCATCCCAGGAGTCATTAAATTGAAAACATCACTGACAGTGAGTGCACGTTATTACATAACATATCACAAACAGGTGCTGCAGGGATCAGGTAGCCGGATGGTAACCGCAAGGTTTCCTAGGTTGAATCGGGGGCTCCCGCAGAGTGAATGTCTGTCTAAGTGTCCTTGAGCAAGACCCTGAACCCCAAATTGCTTCTGATGTGCTGTTCGTACCTTGCGTGGCCATCAGGCGCCATCGGTGAATGTAATGCACTAGCCCGAGTTAAGATGAAAGCATTTTTGCCTAGAGAGGCAGGAACCGTCTGATTGGATCTCATCGATCTGTCAGTTAAGATGATTTAGTCCAGGCTATCATTAGTTTTCTTGTTTTTTCATTTTACTTTCATTAGAGTTTAACATACAGACATGCAATGCCACTGGCGAATGACTCTGTGCTCGATACATGATCCTTGCGGGGACGAGCCCATTCTCTGACGGCAAAACGCAGCTTTGGCGTCTTGTTAACAACGTAGACAAGAGGTACGCTGTACAGCAGCATCACCATGGAAACCAGAGACGCCTGAGTAGAGGGGTGGACCCTGTCGGCATCGCCTGTTTTTTTAACCATTTTGGGCTTCCGTGGCGACTGCGACGGACCACGCCTACTTCCTCATTGTGTCAAAGTCACAGGGAGGCCTATCTTAACTCTTTGACAGGCTTGCTCCCATTAGGTTAAATAACTAAATCATTTATAGAAAATCCTCTGTTGTGAAATTGTCCAAATGAATGATAGACTAAAGACAGCTTAAGGTGTCTACTCTAAGGGAAAAAAATAAGATAAATTGATGATGCGTCTCACCTTTGACAAAATAGCCTGTATTTTCACATATCACTGTTTCGAGGGCTCAGTCAGAGATAAAGGCATTTAAAGTTAAATCATCATCATTTTATCAATTATAGTTGTAAAGTGTGTGGTGTTTTCTGGGTTTTGTAGTCACGTCAACACCTAAAATACCTTATGAGATGGTGGCCAGCAAGTTAATCTATGCTTATAGTTAAAAAAAAAGTACAGCACGCGTTTTCATGTGATAAGCAAACAACAGAATAATAAATCATGTGAAAATGCATGGTAAATCTGTTAAGAAGTTAAACTCGCTACCTTTTGCACTAGGCAGATGAAAATGAAAGGCTGGGCATCAGGCTATGGACTATGTGCCTTGGATAAAGGCGTTGTGTAAATATACCATTTATGTAATAATGACTAAGGAGGAGTATGGGGACACCCGCTCCCAGAACCTTGAAATGTGGGCCACATCGGGGGAAAAAAAACAGGCAAAAAACATGTCATGTCATTTTTTGCAAGCCAGGTTCCACACCTTTGTCAAACCAGTCCGATGATCTACTTTTATAGCACATTCAGCCTTGTCTTGACATAACACAAGAGACACTCCAGGCGATTGAGGCGAACCCAGGTGGCAACATAATGGTCGCATTGAAAGGGTATCAAGGGGCCCAGACTCCACTGATGCTACTGACCACATAAGCAGCTTCCTCACAAAAACTCAGTGAACCCCCAGAGTCAGCAGTCTCTATTGGCTCAGGGATGACAGTACTCAGCCAAACAGAGAAGAGAGAGAGGGGGGGAAAAGGGCCAACAGACAGACAGAAACATAAGAACAAAAGGAGATTCTGCCAAAGAAATGATTAAAAATTAACTAAATAAAACAAATGAGTAAGTGTTGTATGGAGCGTTGCTACTTTGCTTGTAATATTAAACAATTCAAAATTGTACAATGACAGATGACACGCCGAGGCGATGCCTTGTTTATAGGAGCTCAGTTGTAGTACTGCTGTTGTTGGCAAAATATTACTTAAATCAGAAAAGTATTATTAGTTATTACTCTAAAAAGGGAATAAAGTTGCACTACTTATTACTTTGTTCTTTTTCTTGCCCCAAATATTTGCATCTTTTCCCCCCAAAAGTCTTACTTTGCATAAGGCCTGCCCTTCTGCATCCGATACTTCAATCACATGTAATGCAGAAGAGAGCATCATTTCCATATCTGCTCTACAGTTTAGATCTAGACCCAATCAACAGCCTGCAAAGCAACTTACCTGACCATAGTCTATCATTATAAATAAACACTCAAATGCACACTTCCTACATGGCTCGTGGCAATGGTAGTTTGGGTAATATGTAAAATATATTACAGACCATGTTATAATATTACATTACTAGTTACTGGGGGAAAAAAGTAATAATATTACTGAAAATAAAACTGTATTGTCCCGAATATAAAACGACTCAGGTTATATTTTTCAAGACTCGTTTACAAAAAAAGAACACCGAATACCAAACAGTATGGCATCCAAATATAATACTTATCATTGATATTTTCATTGGAGAAAAAAAAGTAGTCTTATATTCAGGCCAACAGGGTATATTACTTTAGTTACTTGACAACACTGAGTACTGCACACTTGGAAAGGCATTAAAGTAGTCAAATAAAAGTTATTATAGTAATAACTTTGCCCTGGCAGTTGCCCTGGTGTGCCCCATCGTCGCACGGACAAGCTTTAATCTTTCTGCTTTGCTGACTGACAGTGATATTATTGTGGCTGTCTGAGGCGAGGAGGTGTCACTTTCCCTCTCTCGGTCTCGGACCAGCGTGCATCGTAGTTTACATTACAAACTACCACTAGCTTTACTTCTTTGTCGCTCTCCTGACAGCTTTCGCTTAGCGAGTTGGTCGACTACTAGTCTAGAAGAGGAATGATTTCCCTTCGGGTTTTTAGTGATCTGAATGATCCAACACTGAAAGGAATACAGACGTGTAGACTGTGTAGATGACATTTTCCCAATAATATCACATAAGTAGCCATGATGCTTCACATGATTCTCAGGATAGTGACAGTCGTGTTTTAGGGATATCACATAAGAGGACAGCTGTCAGTCAGTCACTTTAAAACATACAGTAGTCTCTCACTCAGTATATTTTGCTAGTAGTAGCCTTATTTTATTTGCACCAGAGCCTTCGAGTGTAGACAGAGTTGCGCAAACTCCGTTCACTTCATGGGGCCAGTCCAATGGCGGCTCTACTACATAGAGGTATTGGGAGAACAAATAGGGACAAGTCCTGGACCGGACCGGACGCAGGCAGAAATGCAGTGGGTTCAGGTAACAGCCCACTTTAATGATCGTAAATCCACTTTAAAACAGTTGGCATGTTATACGTGTCTAAAATAACTCCGCCGCCCTCGTCGAAAACAATGCATTTACAACTCCAGGCTGTCCCTCTTTCAGGCTGCATGAACAGCGCTCAGCTTCTGACCCCTCAATGTCGCAACCCTTTTGCTAGATGGCTCTGATTTACACAAGCTAGCCAGGGCGACTCGGTGGTGTCAAAGCAGCTGCTGCTGCTGCTGCGCACTGGGCTGCAAAATGACACCGTCACGAGACTGGAGCTGCATATAATAATATTATTGGTTCGCATGCACTTACCAGCAGAGATGAGTGTTGCTTTGAGGAGGAAATGTCCTTTTTAATTGTTCACTGGCGGTGTGTTGTCGGACATCCACTCAGCCTGAAGCCTCCCCATTGAACAGCCATGTTAAGTTGAGCAACACGAGCGCAAACCCCCAAGTAAGCACTAAAGCAGCCCAGCCCTCTCCAGGGCGAGGGGGGCGGGGCGTTTTGCATGACGCAAAGACGCGTTCCGGTGCTCTCATTGGACAGCTCGGAAGTTTGCTCTGTTGTCATTGGTGGATAAGAGAGGAGAGGAGATCACGTCTCCGCCCCTTTGCAAATTCTACAGCTCTATTTTGAAATGGGATACCTTTACCTTTACTGCCTCTTGAGTTGCTCTCTTGCTTGTCTATAGTGGAAAAGCCCATATGAGTAAAAATAAATAAATAAAAATATAGTGTATATGAAGAGAATTTAGAGCAAAATAACACCAAGCTCAGTTCTCTTTCTTTAAAATTAAAATGCATTTCTGTCCCTAAATAGAGAAAACACATTGAAAAAAAAAAATAATTTGACTGTACAAGTGGAGCCTATTTGTATGAAATTGATAGTTTAATGACTCTTGAAATAATGCCCGTCTATGACGTCAGGGAGCGGGTCATTGGATGAGTCAGTGTGTGTGTGTGTGTGTGTGTGTGTGTGTGTGTGTGTGTGTGTGTGTGTGTGTGTGTGTGTGTGTGTGTGTGTGTGTGTGTGTGTGTGTGCGTGCGTGCGTGCGTGAGAGAGAGAGAGAGAGAGAGAGAGAGAGAGAGAGAGAGAGATAGAGAGAGAGAGAGAAAGAGAGGGAGATAGAGAGAGAGAGAGAGAAGAGAGAGAGAGAGAGAGAGAGAGAGAGAGAGAGAGAGAGAAGAGAGAGAGAGAGAGAGAACGAGATTTGTTTGACCCCGAGTGGCTCAGGGACCAAACTGGAGTTGGAAACGTGGGCAACCACATCCTGTTCAGCAATTAGGATAGTGTTTCAATTCATTTTAATTATAAGCACTTTAATTTGAAATACCCCCATCCCCCAACATGACATTATGTTTGCAGGGCAATTAGGGCATTTAGCGGGCGTTGCCCTCCCATGCCCATGCCTAGATGCGGCCCTTCCAGTCTGTAAAAGTTGACGAAGACAAAAACAGCTGGATGTGGAACAGTCAAATCTGCTGGATGTGAGCCAGACATTTTGGATCGATCCTGGGCCTATCCTGGGCCCCTCTTACAGAGGGCCCAGGATATGCCTCTAGGGAGGTACCAAGTCTCTACTTGAATGTGATTGCTGTCTGTAGGCTACTGTATGATCTCCACTGTTCATTGGGAGACATACCTTCAATATAGTCCTGGGATTCCAGGAGATAAAGTAGGTCATCTGTCTGTCTTTGCCACTTACAGTATGTCTACCCCGATTTATTTCAACAGTCAAATTACATAATGACTTCATACCGTTCCGTACACACAGGAGTGAAACATCACCCATCAAGCCTGAAGCTAAAAGTCAGTCAAAATGTTAGATCCTGACAAAGACGCATTTTAATCAAAATCCGCATTCTCTGTGATTCACACCTTTTGGGGAAAAAAGCAGTAGTATTTGAAAACCCCTTTTATGGAAAAATGCAAACATACTTTGCATTCAACAATTATTTATTTTAAAATATATACTGATATCCTTATATTTAATAAATTAATCCTATTCACATTTAATAAATGCATCATATTTATTATTAAGTCATCCAGTATTACATTTTAAGCAAACATACCTTTCATAGTATACATACAATCATAATATACATCGACAAAATAAAAAAATCTATCTATCTATCTATCTATCTATCTATCTATCTATCTATCTATCTATCTATCTATCTATCTATCTATCTATCTATCTATCTATCTATCTATCTATCTATCTATCTATCTATCTATCTATCTGCATCTATTTACATTCATATAACTTAAAAGGGGACTTATTGTAGTGAGCATGTATTCACACTTTTGTGCATACATATGAATATGTGCAGTATATGTATTCACTGCATGTAAATATGGTAAGGGATTCCCACAATCAGCAAAGATATTAAGTCATGCTGTACAATCATGCTGATTCCAGATAAAAAAAATAAAAAAACAAAAGCAAATGTCCTGTTGTTATGTTCTCAGCTCATGTTTGACACACATTAACTATGTTGTATGCATGTGATATTAGAGTGTGTGCCAAATGTACCATGTTTGAGCGCTTAAATTGTAAAGGTAAATGTGTATGATGTATTGCAATGTTTTTTCTTTTGTCCATGCTTAATGTAAATCGCTCTGGATCAAGAGGGTCTGTGTGTGTACACAGACGTGTCTAGTATCGGTGTGCGATGGAGCTGTTGATAGCTGGCCGTACCAACTCTTCCATATAGACAGCCTTATGGAGAGACAGACAGACTCAGTCAGACAGACATACAGAGTAAAGGTCCTACTGTTTATTTTTATTTAGTTTCACCAGTTGCTACAGGATGGAATAAAATATGGCTATACAAGCAAATTATTCCAAGAAGTGCTCAAAGAAAAAAAAATTATTTTGATTCCAGTTTGGGGGTTCCAGGCCAGCCTCACATCCCAGACTACAACATGACGTAAGATATCCTTCGCTCCCGACCGGATCATAAAACCAAAATAGTACACCTCTCAGGCTAAGGTCAATATGACTACTCTGATGACTATGCTGCTTACAAGGTACTGTACATATGAGGCCAGAAGAGGATGAGCACACTGTGCTCCTATCACTTTCATGATGTCATTTCACACGATTGATTATTGTTCTCAAGATGCAATCGTGTATTCTCTCACGGTGACGTTCACTTTCTGTTGAGACTTGGGTTTTATTTGTTTGTTTGGCACTATTTGTGTCACTTGACAATAACACAAATTGTGTCATTTTTATGACTAACTGGCAGTTCCACATAATGTAAAAAGAAAAAAACATTGTTGATGGAGTCATATACCTGTTTGACGTGAATGGTGACTTTTTCAGTACGGCCTTTACTGCCATAAATGATCTCCACTGCTGGCACTTTGCTTTGCTTCTTAGGGCTTATTGTACGCATGGACTGCACTTCCAACAGTGGGATCACAAAAGTCCTCTCCTGCAATCAAAGGCAATAGACTGCATACAGAAAACGATAAATCAAAGGCAATAGACTGCATACAGTAATTTTACAGTAACTACAGTAGGTGTCGCTTAAATTACCAGTGAGTTGGGATGGCAGAATAGCACCCCCTCCTGGTTGATGGCCACTAAACAGGGTGAGGGACAGCCACGCTGGCTGACCTTCTGAGCCAGGAAGGTAATGGAGCCAAACAAGGGCATGGAGCTGAGGAACTCTGGAGGACAGTGAACAGAGACACAGGTGATTATCAACTCCTCCCCTCCCTTTTGCCACTCTCCTCTCCGGTTGAAACTCTTGTCGCCCAGGTGCCGGCTGAGTTTTTAAAAATCATATAGTGGTCCAATTATCTTGTAGTGTGTGCTTTGATGTGATGTGCGGAAAAAAAAAAGTTTGGAGCTACCAAAATACCCATATTAGAATAAAGACAACCTGCGGCCATGCTGCATTGGAGGGACGGGGGCCTCATGGCGAAATGTAGAAAATGGGGCATCTATGACATTATGTATCATGTCACAGGAATCAAGGTAGATTGATACCCAATGTGTTTTGGTGTGGAATTCTCCTTTAACTCTAAATGAATACAGCACTATAGCAATATTAACTTAAGCATATGATGATGAATATCTGGAGAAAGGAAACAGTTTCAACCAACGTGTAGCCTAACTATAGCAATTGATGAAAGGCAAAATGAATGTCCTTAGCTATTGGACATTCAAGTGACATATAAGGAGATATAACCCTAGTCAAAAAATCCTATAGGATTTTTAGAAAAGTCCAATAGAATCAGAATCAGATTTTGGAACAATTCAGGATTTCAGGGGTTGACACTAAGGTCTCGGAGGCACTTGCCCATCGGGCAAGTGCAAGTCAGGTTCTACTTGCCCTCAGCTCATGGTCACTTGCCCCCCAAAAATATATTGTAAATTTTGCAGATGTAACTCTTGAGAACGTAAAAATGAAACCAAATGGACCCTTGCGGGTCCATTTGGTTTCATTTTCACGCTCTCAAGAGTTAAAATTCATCATCTTAATTAGCCCCAAGTCTACACAACTAGAGAATGTAGAAGATTAATGGTCATTTTGATGTGTATGTTAATTTGCCTGTTTTGTTTCCCAAATCCAGCCTGGAATTGTGGATAGCTAGAATGCAGTGAAAGACACAGAGGCAGATGACTGCAATGACTGCCTTCAAAACAAATTTATCTTGTGTTGTGTTCTAGTGCACTTGCCCAATCGGGCAACCAGGTAGCAGTCTTCACTTGCCCGGCCATTTTTTTTTTACTTGCCCCGGGCAAGCGGGCAAGTGTTAGTGTCAAACCCTGGATTTCCAATAGGATTCCAATACATGGGTTGACACTAAGGTCTCAGAGGCACTTGCCCATCGGGCAAGTGCAAGTCAGGTTCTACTTGCCCTCAGCTCATGGTCACTTGCCCCCCAAAAATATATTGTATCCATTTGGTTTCCTTTTTACCCTCTCAAGAGTTAAAATTCATCATCTTAATTAGCCCAGATCTACACAATAGAGAATGTAGAAGATTAGGTCCATTTGGTTTCATTTTTACACTCTCAAGAGTTAAAATTCATCATCTTAGCTTGCCCCGGGCAAGCGGGCAAGTGTTAGTGTCAAACCCTGGATTTCCAATAGGATTCCAATACATGGGTTGACACTAAGGTCTCAGAGGCACTTGCCCATCGGGCAAGTGCAAGTCAGGTTCTACTTGCCCTCAGCTCATGGTCACTTGCCCCCCAAAAATATATTGTATCCATTTGGTTTCCTTTTTACCCTCTCAAGAGTTAAAATTCATCATCTTAATTAGCCCAGGTCTACACAACTAGAGAATGTAGAAGATTAGGTCATTTTGATCTGTATGTTAATTTGCCCGTTTTGTTTCCCAAATCCAGCCTGGAATTATGGATAGCTAGAAAGCAGGGAAAGACACAGAGGCAGAGTGAAATGACTGCCTTCAAGACTAATTTATCTTGTTGTGTTATAGTGCACTAAGTTGCACACTTGCCCGATCGGGCAACCAGGTAGCAGTCGTCACTTGCCCCACAATTTTTTTTTCTTTTTCTTTTTCTTTTTTTTTTTTTTTTACTTGCCCCGGGCAAGCGGGCAAGTGTTAGTGTCAAGCCCTGCAATAGAATCCTATAGGATTTTGGGGAATAGGATTCTTCTGTGAATTCTGTGAATGAAACCCCTCACTTATAATTACAACATGAAATTTACTTTGCTGTTCAAGACTAGAGGTTTTATTCTATATAAACAATTCATAAAAAATGATAAACAACTATGACTTATAAAAATGAAAATATATACAATTAAATAACAATAAAATATATACAATTATGAATTATAACAAGGACTATAAGGTATATACAACAGCAAAATGCTGGACCAATTTATAATTTAAGTAATAAAGCAGAAGAACACAGAAAATAAGCAAGAAAATACAATAGAATTCTGTCATCATCGTCGAGTCTTTTTTCTCTCTCTTTTTAATGCATATGGATCCTTTTTCTCAGGCCATTTCACACTGATGCTACATGTGCAACTGTCTAAAAGTACAGGAAACCCCCAAAATACCCGTACTCTCCCCGTATAAAGTCGGACAAGTAAGATGTTAGCTCCTCCTCCTGGGTGATTGCAGTACCTGAGGCACTGGGGTCCATCCATGGGTCCATCCATGGGTTCATCCCATGATGTTCCATGCGCGGCAGGGAGGATCCAGGGACGTGGCTGTGCAGCTGTTGTACCTCCAGGTGTTGTACCTCCTGTTGTACCTCCAGGTACAACTGCTCTTGAATAGTGGGGCTGGTGGTGGTCGTGGACACCGACGTGGACTGGTTAGTACTGCTGCTGCTGGTCCCTGTACTGCTGCTGCTGGATTCCGTCTCATCATCCGTGCTGCTGCTGCTGCTGCTGCTGCTGCTGGACTCCGTCTCATCATCCGTGCTGCTCGAGCTTTCCGAGTCTGTTTCCGAGTCTGAAGTTTGCAGACTGGGGTCCAGATTCCATGGGTCCATCGCTGCATGGTCTTCCATGGGCGGCAGGGAGATTCCGGGGGTATGGCTGTGCAGCTGTTCTACCTCCAGGCTGGTGCTCTCTTGAATAGTGGGGCTGGTGGTCGTGGGCACCGACGTGGACTGCAGGTTACTAGTGCCGCTGCTGCTGGTGGTGGTGGTCCCTGGCAGAACGTCCAAAGAGAGTTCCGTGACTTCGGTCTCATCATCCGAGCTGCTCAGGCTGAAGTCGCATTGTGATGGGGAGGGCGTGGTGGAGGTATGGCTTTGCTGCTGCTCCCTGATCTGGAAGCCGCTGCTGCTCTCCTCCGTGGTGGTACTTCTTGGTCCCTCCAGTGAATCAAGGCAGGACTGAATCAGGGCAGTCCCCGCCTCGCTGGTGATCATGGGCTGGAAAGTGTCTGTGGCAAACTTGTAGAGGTGTCCCGTTTCGCTGCGGATCAGCAACAGAGCCTGGGTCCCCGTCAGCGTGGTGAGATTTGCCACGGTCTTCATGACGCCGATTTTGCGGACGCTGAATACTTTGCGTCGCCTTAACTTGTCCTTGATGAACTCGTTTTCAAGCTTCACACGGCCACGGGTCTTCTTGGGTGGTGGGACCACGGGTGCTTCCTCCTGATCTAGCCCACGCTTCGGCATCGTGGACACGGTGATGTCAAGAGGCTACGGTCGGTGATGTTGTCGCTGGTACTTTCTCTCCCTTTGAACTGTCGTTGTCGAAGTCAGAGTGTGAATGAGACGTCGGAGCCTCGAACTCACCTATTTATGGCCATTAACGGCAAGCATCGCTGTGCGTCGTTGTGACGTCACAACGGGTCAGCCCCGCCATAGGCCAGCTCCATATATGGAGACCCAGACCGGATCTCCATATAAGGAGACCCAGTGCCCGACGCGCTGCGTCGTTCGAAGACATTTTTAAAACTAGAACTCGGCATGTGATTGGCTGAGAGATAACTCAGTCAAGACGTGATTGGCCGTTGACTTATTGTGTTTTGAAATGTACCGCACTTTAGCTAGCGTTGAGTCGTTGTTGTCCTTTTGAAATGCACCGCAGTCAGGCTAGCGTTGCCTCGTTGTGCTTTGAAATGCACCGCACTTTAGCTAGCGGTGCCTCGTTGTTTTGAAATGTACCGCACTTTAGCTAGCGTTGAGTCGTTGTTGTCCTTTTGAAATGCACCGCAGTCAGGCTAGCGTTGCCTCGTTGTGCTTTGAAATGCACCGCAGTTAGGCTAGCGTTGCCTCGTTGTTTTGAAATGCACCGCAGTTGGGCTAGCGTTGGTTGCCTCGTGTTTTGAAATGTATTTTTGTTTTCACGCAAAAATAGAATGCACATTTATATGAAGTATGCAATGTAAAACATTAGCTTAGCAACAAGATGCTACATGGGAGATACAGTAGCTCAAAACAGTAGTAGAGGCAGGATGAATCTGATTGGTTTCCTAGAAATGGAGGTCTGAAAAACACAACTTAGTGATATCATCAAGTTGTGTTTCACCATGTTAATGGTTTTTCTTTTACAACTTTTTAATGTACAAATGGAACCAAATGGAACAAAATTCTAGAAGCAGTGGAGCTATGGACCAGAGCTAAGGAAGTATTTAGAAATAATTGGTGGTGGTAGTGTACCATAAATTGTTTGTGGACTGAACACCGTATTTTGATTGTCTAGCATCAGGTATTTAGTCAAAGCTTGGAGCTGTTTGGCCACTAAAACAGCCAAACAGCTTTGCCACACCTCCAAGGTCAGGTCTTAATACATAAGACCTGATATTTAAGAAACAATTAAATGGATAAAAATGGACTAACAGATGGACCCATTCAATTTTTTTTGTGAGGGTGTACAAATGCAACCAAATGATGAAATGAACCCTAACATGGTGAAAATACATCTTGATGATGTCATCAAGATGTTTCACCATGTTAGTGGCTTTCTTCAGACCTCCATTTCTTGGGAACTTTTTCATCATGTCCATCCAACATCTTGAAGGTACATCATGGCATAGTAAAATATTGAAAATGGGTGGAGTTCCCCTTTAAAAGTGAGGATTTCACTATGCATTTCTTTCTGCAGTATTTCACAGGTGTTTGTAGGATGGTAACTGCTGCCTCCATACTGAAACAGTGTTGCCAACTTGGCACATTTCTCGCTATATTCAGCTTTTTTCCAGACCTAGAAAGGACCATTGTTAACCAAATGGACCCTTATAGATCTGTAACTCTTGAGAGCATAACATTAAACCAAATGGGGTCCATTTGGTTTCATTTTAAGCTCTCAAGAGTTAACTTAGATTTAATTAATTCTGAGTCAGTTGGCAACACTGCCTCCACCCTGAGGCTGCCTCCGCACTGCCCTGGACTAGTCTGTAAAAGCTGGCAAAAGACAAACTGGAAAAGGGCTGATGCTAAATGTGACCCGTTAGTCAAAATATTAGATCTGGACAAAGACCTTCTTAGCTTCTGGGTGTTTGTCACATTCTGTTGCCTTGCTCACGATAAATCCACAAATTTCACATCAAAATCGAAGTCTGCATTCTCTGCATTTTACACCTTTTGGGAAAAAGCAGTAGTATATGAAAACCCTTTTTTGGGGAAAAAATGCAAACATACTTTGCATTCAACAATTATTTATTTCAAAATATGCACTGATATCTTTAGATTTAATAAATTAATCCTATTGATATTTAATAAATGCATCTTTTTAGGGAAACACATTTCATAATATACATAAAATCATAATATACATAGACAAAATCACAAACTATTTTCCATTTCAAATGACATAAACAAATCTATGTTTTATTAAAATTTAACAAAAAAATATTAAAATATATTAAAAACAAACTGATATTCAATAATGAAGTGACTTGTATTCCTCTTGACTTGTATAAGTCATGTCCTCTTTCCTGGTATAGCTTTATAAGAGAATTATGATTATCAGCATCTATTTACATTCATATAACTTAGAACAAGGTGATTTATTGTGGTGAGCATGTATTCATACTTTTGTGCATGAGTGAATATGTACAGTATATGTATTCGCTGCGTGTAAATATCGTAATTGATTCCCCCAACCAGCAAAGACATTAAGTCAATATGCGGTACACAAATTAATTCCAGTCCATTTCAGATGTCAGATCCAGGTGGGAAACTGCAAACTGACTTTAAGCTGCCTGGGAGTTACAGTCATCTGAATGGGAGTACAACCTGCTGATTCACCCTCCCAGGGAGAAAACTAACACACCTCTTCAGACTCCTTCCCAGCCCAAAGCACCAACCTAGGTAATCTAAATAGCATATTTAAGCAAACTTAGATAGCAGTTATCTAGGATGTCATGTTGTTATGTTCTCAGCTCATGTTGTACAGACTACAACTATGTTGTATGCATGTCATATTAGTGCCAAATGTATTACCATGTTATAGTGCTTAAATTGTAAAGTAAATCATAAATTGAACTAATCTGTGTGTTTGATGTATTGCAATGTTTTTTCTTTTGTCCATTGCTTAATGTGAATCGCTCTGGATCAAGAGTGTCTGCTAAATCCCTAAATCGTGTGTGTGTGTGTGCGTGTGTGCGTGTGTGTGTGTGCGTGTGTGTGCGTGTGTGTGTGTGCGCGCGTGTGTGTGTGTGTGTACTACTGTCGGTGTGCGATGGAGCTGTTGATAGCTGGCCGTACCAACTCTTCCATATAGACAGCAAGGATGTGGCACAGTGCCTTGGCCTTAGGGAGAGACAGACAGACTCAGTCAAACAGACAGACAGACAGAGTAAAGGTTCTCCTGTTTATTTTTAGTTTCGCCAGTTACTACAGGATGGAATAAAATATGGATATACGAGCAAATTATTCCAATAAGTAATCAAATTTGGATTCCAGTTTGGGGGTTCCAGACTAATACCAGACTACAACATGACGTAAGATATCATTCGCTTCTGACCAGATCATAAAACCAAAATAGTACACCTCTCAGGCTAAGGTCAATATGACTACTCTATATGTGTGTATGAGGCCATGAAGAGGATGAGCACAAGCACCGTGCTCCTGTCACTTTCATGATGTCATTTCACACGATTGATTATTGTTCTCAAGATGCAATCGTATATTGTCTCAAGTTGAAGTCCAGTTTCTGTTGGAACTTGGGGTTTATTTGTTTGTTTGGCATACTTGACATTTTTTATGAGTAACTGGCAGTTCCACATAATGTAAAAAGAAAAATACATTGTTGATGGAGATGGAGTCATTTACCTGTTTGACGTGAATGTTGACTTTTTTAATACGGCCTTTACTGCCATAAACAATCTCCACTGCTGGCACTTTGCTTTGCTTCTTAGGGCTTATTGTACGCATGGACTGCACTTCCACCAGTGGGATCACAAAAGTCCTCTCCTGCAATCAAAGGAAATAACAAATGCAGAAAAAGATATGCATAGACTGCATACGGTAATTTTACAGTAACTACAGTAGGAGTCGCTTAAATTACCAGTGATCTGGGATGGCAGAATAGCACCCCCTCCTGGTTGATGGCCACTAAACAGGGTGAGGGACAGCCACGCTGGCTGACCTTCTGAGCCAGGAAGGTAATGGAGCCAAACAAGGGCATGGAGCTGAGGAACTCTGGAGGACAGTGAACAGAGACACAGGTGAGTATCAACTCTATTGTCGGATTTAGAGTGAGATAAAATAGAACAGAGCTAGGGGTGTAGCGATACGATATGACATCATGATACATGGATGATGTTGGTTCATTAAGGCAATACGATACAGTATGATTCAATGATATGAAATCGATGCAGTAACTGGCTAGTACAGGTTTTTAAGGGAGAAATGTATTATAAAAGGATACAAAATCATTGTATTTGAACACTTCGATACTAACACAACCACAATGATACCATCAAAACGTGAACACTTCGGTCGATATTTTGCTACAGTTACTACATTGGCACATCTCTAAACAGGACAGTATCTAGCAGAGGAGAGCAGAGCAGGGAAGGAAAGAAAATCAAACCCACCAACAAATCGTATTTTGGCATCTAGAGGGGTGAGGGATTGCATGGCAGCCAGCTGACCCAGAGAGAAGGAGTGAACCTCCTCCAGGTTGATTTTGATGCCATCCTGCTGGGGGAGATACTGCCTCAACTCTGACCTTTAGTGGGAGTTAAGGAGAGGAAAGATGACTGGGGGGAATTTGCCTCAGAGAATATTTATGATGTAATTCTCTTTGAAGTCTGTGGATTCCATATGTGTGCCATGTATTTTACTTACAATGATAGCTGGTCATTCAGTCCCAGAGCCAGGTGCTGCAGGGCTGACAGCTCTGCCATCTGCTGGACCGACGAGGAAACAGCAGGCAGCCGCAAATTTCCATTCAGGTAGTCACCTAGCACCTGTGTGCAAGCAAGCACACACACACACAGTGGTTAAGAGATTGAAACCATACCGAATACCGTGTGTGTGTGTGTGTGTGTGTGTGTGTGTGTGTGTGTGTGTGTGTGTGTGTGTGTGTGTGTGTGTGTGTGTGTGTGTGTGTGTGTGTGTGTTGTGTACCTGTTGGTAGTGGAACTCTACATAGAGGTCACTGCAGAAGGAGAGCGGCTGCTGCCATATGACTCGGCTTAATGACAAGATGACAGTGGTGTCGTCCAGGTAGTCAAACAGATACTCCTCTGGATGGAGAGGACGCAGCGTTCCATCTGACGGCAGGACAGGTGGGAGATGGAGTCATGGTTCATTCAGAGTAAAAAGCAGGGATTAAAAGGAAATAATGAAGGATTAATGTCCATAAAAACTCAAATGAATACTAAGTGGTCAAATCATTTCATCAGAGATGTTTACCTTGGGGCCAGTTGACATGGATGGAGAACTCTCTGACTTCTATAGTCTCTGTGACGCCCATCTCCATGCAGAACTGTCCCACCACTTCCCCTGCCACCTGTGCAGAAACGGTTATCGGTGTAAACGTGAGAGACGTTTTCATGGATGTGAAATCGTTTTCATGGAGGGTGTGGGATGAGAAACAAAGAACAACACAACAGATGAACTCAATCTTACACTGAAACTCTCTATCTTGATGGGGAAATCCACACCGCCTGGGAGCTGGAGGGCGATGTGACGAGAACGTCTCCCTGCCTGAGAGCGGACAGACAGACAGACTCAAGGACCGTTCTGACAACCATAAGTTGTCAGCGAGTTGTTAACTTTTTGACAGATTAGCAGGAAAGCTAGGCTCGCTCCTAGTAGGCTCAATAGTAAAGAAATAATTCATAGAAAATTCTCTGTGAATTTTTGCAAATGAATGACATCCAAAGACAGCTTAAGGTGTCTACCTTAAGCTGTCTCTAGGGAAAAAATAAAATGAGTTGATGATGTATTAGTTTTTTTTTATGCACTTGGCATAACAGCCTGTATTTTCACATTTCACTGTTTCCAGGGCTCATTCAGAGATCAATGCATTTAAAGTTATATCATTTCTCATTTATCAATTATAGTTATAGTAAAGTGTGCAAGGTATTTTCTGTGTTTTGTAGTGCAATCACCACTTAAAGGACTTCATGAGGTGGTGTGCAGTGAGTTAATGAGCTTGTTAATAAAACAAAACCTAAAACGACTTTTGGAGTGATAAGCAAGAGACAACAGAATAATCAATCACTCCAAAAGTCGTGGTAAATCTGTCAAGAATTTAACAAAGGTGCAATTTGCAGGTTTGTTTTTCAACGTTACCAGGAGCGCCTCCAACTCTGCTGGCAACGGGATGTTACGCCGTCCTCCGTAATTGAGAGTGCGCTGCAGGTTGTCTTGACACATAGCGGCCAATTCTGAAAGCACATGAATATAAATTATCGCACATGTATGTGTGTGAGTGACTGTGTGTGACTGTGTGTGTGTGTGTATGTGTGTGTTGTACAGTGTCTGTGTGTGTGTACCTTGGTACGAGTGTATGGGCTCCTGAGCGATGTGTTGAAGATGATGTTTGACGTATGGAAGCAGAACGTTGGAGCAGGGGAAGAAGCCTGTCACCAGGTTCAGCAGACGCCATCCCAGAGTGCAACTCTCCCTTTGTGGACACAGCAACCAAGGTGTTAGATAATAGTAACATCTTTGTCCATTACATTACAAGCTGTGATTACACACATGTGTATATATACCCTAATTTCCGGACTATAAGCTGCTACTCTTTTCACATGCTTTTGACCCTGCAGCTTATACAACGGTGCGGCCAATCTATGGATTTTACAGGTGTTTTTTTTTAACAGGGGTTTTCAACAGGTGGTCCCTGAGAGGGTTCCAGGTGGGCCCTTCAGACTAAATGATGGAAAGTTGGTTAACCAGATGTAACTCTTTGAGAGCGTAAAAATGAAACCAAATGGACCCTTGCGGGTCCATTTGGTTTCATGTTTACACTCTCAAGAGTTATGATATTCACCATCTAAATTAGCACCACTTAATTAATAAGTCATGGTCATTTTGAGCTCTGTTTTGCCTGTTTTGTTTGCAAAAATCCATCCTGGAATTGTGGACAAAACCAAAAGAAATCTTTAATTTTGGGTTCTGTGGGGTGAAAATGTTGTCAAATGGTGGTCTGTAGCTCAAATGCTGAATAAATAGTGGGCCCTGGGATCAAAAAGGTTGAAAACCACTGCTCTAACATGAAGCTTGTTGTCTGGTGCGGCTTATAGTCAGGTGCAGCTTATACATGAAAAAAAAAACAGTATTTTGCCCCAAATTTAGCTGATGCGGCTTATATTCAGGTGCGGCTTATAGTCCGGAAATTACTGTATATTCAACAAAATACACAAAAGGTGCTCACTTGACATGGTTGGCCGTCGTCTGCTTGATAATCTGGCAGTAGAGTTCATCTCGCAGTGGCTCTTTCTCCTTCCCTTGCTAATAAGAGAGGGAAAACAGAAAGACACGCACAACATTAAAATACCAATTTTGTCCTGACCCTCGATTCGAATTTCTGACACCAGATTATACAGTAGTTCCTGACACCAGATTATAGCTGCAGCAACATTCTAGCTTTTGACGCTAGATTCTACAGTAGTTTCCGACACTAGATTCTAGTTGTTGACACTAAATTATAGTTTCTGATGCTAGGATCTACTTTTTGACACTAGAATCTAGTTTCTGACGCTAGAATCAAGTTTTTGACACTAGATTCTATAGTTTCTGACACTAGATTCTAGTTTTTCTGAAAAATGTGTGTTCCTGTGTCAGTGATGCTAACATATTTCAAGCCAAGGACCACCAGAATTATCCATATTTGGCTGCAGACCCCCATCTGAAAACATGTTGTTCTAGGGATCCCCCAGAAGCAAAAAAATGAGTTAAAAATGTTTGCTTCCAAAATAATGTATTCAGAGATTTGCAGCACATTTTCACATTTTTTCAAAAATAGCAGAACTACAAGCTCATATCGCGCCACTCGGTGGCGCGATATGAGCTTGTAGATCTGCTATTTTTCAACAGATAAAACACCAAAACACGTTCAGTACACGTACAGGATTAAAATACCAATTGAATGGTCGTTCTATTGCAATTCAGCTTGGTGAAAGAGTAAAACGCGGACCTGTAAGATGAAGAGCAAACAGCCTGCCTGATCGAGGTCTTCCTGCATTGGCATGTCTCCCATGAATTGCATCAATCCTGGAGAGAGAAAGGGAGGTGGTTTAGGGCAATACATGAACCAATGGTGGCGCTTAAAAGAGGAGTGCTCAGCGATGATGTGGATGCTAGATTAGTTTATGGCAGCTCACCACAGAAGGTCTGGACAGCCAATTCATTCATTTCAGGGTCATCATAAAAGATGAGGGATTCTTCTATGACGACCTAAGTGAAATAACATCAACATTGCGTTAGATCAGATGTGAAATGTGTGATGAGGGATGATGAAGGCTGAGGTTTCATCATGCTGTCCTGCCATACATACCTCTGTGTGCTCAACCATTTCTGAAAAGTCCCGTGAACTAGCCGGTCCAGTCGTTTCCTTCACTCTGTGATATGACGATAAGAGTTTCAGAGAATCACAACGCGGCACTTGAACGTTGCACATCAAAACATACCACCGACCAGCCGATTCGTAGCCATCCATCGATCATACCCAGTAGCGTTTCTAAGCAATTTGGAGCCTTAGGCAAGATTTTCCCCTGGGGGGGGGGGGGCTCCAGGTAAAATCTCCTGTAAAATGGCGCACCCCAAGGGATAAAATTAAGAACTATTTTTAAACTATGGTAAATAACACATTAGGGGCTCCATTTTCGTTACCATCTAAACCCCTTATCCTAAACCCCTTATCATTTTTTTTACTATTTTGAAAAACTTTTTGGAATAGTTCAACGTGCCAATCTATGGACACATTGTGAGCTTGTAGACCATACCTGGGCATTATGCGGCCCGGGGGCCAAATGCGTCCCTTTGGCTGACTCTGACCGGCCCGTGAAAGGATACTGTGGTTTTCAACCAGTGGTCCGGGGACCACCAGTGGTCCTTGAGAGAGTTCCAGTTAAATATGGAAAGTTGGTTAACCAGATGTAACTCTTTGAGAGCGTAAAAATGAAACCAAATGGACCCTTGCGGGTCCATTTGGTTTACACTCCCAAGAGTTAAAATATTAATCTGAAAAGAATGGTCATTTTTTTTATCTATGTTTGCCTGTTTTGTTTGTGAAATCCAGCCTGGTATTGTGGACAAAAGCAAAAGAAATTTTCTGTGGGCCTAAAATGTCAATCAATCAAAAGGTGGTCCATGTCTCAAATACTGAATAAAACGAGGGCCCTGGTGTCTTACTCTTACTTTTATCTTGAAATTAAATTAATATTACCCAGACTTTAGTTCAGCCTTGTCTTGGCCCTCCACAATATTTTAGGCATCTCGTTTGGCCCCTTGGGAAAAATAATTGCCCACAACCTGTTGTAGACTAACCATTTAAACAAAAAAAAAAGAATGTTTTTTTTTTTTTTTTTTTTATGGTTTAAAGGCAAAGAAGTTAAGGGATAAGGGGTTTAGCGGTGACGAAAATGGAGCCCTATATGTGTTTTAAATGTTCAAATCTAGAGAACAAGTATAATGTATTTATCCATATGAGGCTTATTAGCCTGGGATCCTTTTAAGCATGCCTGGTGGTCGCCCCCTCCCCCCCCCCCCCCCCCCCCCCCCCCCCCCCCTCATGGCGCCCTAGGCAACTGCCTAGTCTGCCTAATGGCAAAAAAACGCCCCTGATCGTACCTGAAGTATTTCATGGCAAAGTCAACCATGGCGTACTGGGAATAGTCCATCTCGGACCCCTGGACGGAGCCCTGGACTGAGCCATCTCTGCTGTGCAGGCCTGAGTCCACACTGGGCGACGGCCTGGAGGTCGGAGGTTTGGCGGGTCGCGCAGCTCGCATGCTTTTCCTCCGTTCGTCTCTTCGGTCCAGGTGGACACAGTGGTAGTCTGGGGCGGCCGACGGCTGAGTGGCGTCTTTGGGGAAAAGCCCCGAGCGTCCTCCGATGCTGCCGAAGCACCAGCCTGCAAAAGGGGGAAAAAAACGTTGTACATAATTGAGTGAAACATCAGATTTTATTGACCGTTTGGTTCCCAGAGCAACCCCAGAACTTGCAGTAGACACAAACAACATGACTGCTAGCAGTTTGTTTAAGCTACGGACTACAAAATGAAGGCTATTACTTGGGTTGGGTACATTAATGAATTTATTGATGTCAATATAACATTATCATGGTAAAAGAGGCCAACATGTTTCGACTCTCAAGGAGTCTTCATCAGGGCTGGTAGGACCAGCCCTGATGAAGACTCCTCGAAACATGTTGGCCTCTTTTACCATTTAATAAAGTACCTTGCTTTTATACTCCCTCTCCTCATTTTTAACTTTTGAGTGCTCGGATCGTCGCCTTGTTTTTTCACTGTTCCAGTCCCTTTTAGATCTTGGTAGCACCAGCGACTATTTTTTTTTTTTTGCTACATTTTTTTCCATCTCCTGTGAGCACCTGGCTTTTTTCTTTTTTATGACCCTAACGGGTTCATTTGGTTCCATTTGTACGCTCTCAGAAAAAAAAGAAGCGTCTAAAGAAATCATGGTGAAATACATCTTGATGATGTCATCAGATGTGTTTCACCATGTTAATGATTCTTCAGACCCCCATTTATAGGAAACACAGAATGGGGAAACGTTTTCATCATGTCCACCCAGCACCTCTAAGGTATACTACGGTAACTAGAATGTTGAAAATGGGTGGAATACCCCATTAAGCTGCACAGTTTTCTAGAAAGGCGAGCATGCACACTGCAACCATTGCGTTGTGACTTCTATTCTCTACCGCTTTTGGAGTGCATTTACAAATCTGAAAGCCTTATGACGACCTCACCTGGTTGAAGCCCATCCATCGGTAGCAGCTTGATGACATCGCCCTTGCTAAAAGTGAGCAGGCTCTTGTCATCGGTCACGTAGCTCTTCAGCGCAACCACATGGCCTGAGTCCTGAATGGTAAGACAAGCCGAAAGGTTGGAAAAAACTTCTGCTGCAACGGTACTTCCAATTGACTTGAATTGACGAAGAAGAAATACAGTAGTTAGTCTTGGGCAATAAACTGGTATTACCGTTTATTACGATATTGGAAATCAACACCAAGTAATATTTGGGTCTATAATAAATATCGAATACCAAATATCGCCAAATACCGACAGTATACTGTATTTTATCAAAATATGAGCAATGAGACTTTTAATTGTAACTATACAAACAATTTTCATGTTACACACATGCCTAAAATAGCCCTTATTTGGGCTAGGCTCCAGTTTTTCCGTATTTAGTCTGCTTGAACAGCAGAGCGCTCAGTTTCTGATCCCTCAATGTCGCAATTCTGAGAACTAGGTGACTGATTGAATGTGTCTGACTCTGCACGCCATTGCCATCTAGTGGTCAATACCGGGCGGTAATATCGAATATCGAGCTAATTAACACGTTATCAATACGGATATTAAAAAATCAATACCGCCCAAGACTACAGTAAATGTAAATGCCATGGTCATAAGGGCCAGTGCTTATGACCATGACAAGCGTATAGGGAAATACCTTGATGAGTTCCCGGCTAAAGTGTTGGATCATGAAGGTGATCTGAGGTGCTCTGGAGGACTGCAGTTTCAGCTGTTCATTCTTCAGTTCCAGGTCTACTATGTCAGCCCCTTTAAGCTCCACAGACAGCAACTCGGCAAAACTGGAACATAGTCACACACACAAAATGTTTCAGTGTCTACGTTCATCCGACAACCGAGGTTGAATGTAATGCTGTAAACAACACCGTCATACCTGTAGCTCTTCAACAGATGGAGGTGTTTGGGGTTGATGCCTGATGCTTTGACGACCTTCAGCAAACGAATCCCACGATGAGAAATACCCAATACCTGAGCATCACCGCTATCGGCCTAAAACAAGAAGATATACAAACATACATTTACATACAGTGTGTGCACATTTGATATGATTTTTTGAGAAAGTTAGTGGAATATTTGACTCATCAAAGTAAACGCATAACTGTGGTCCTAATATATCTTAAGTGGTTTACTAGTACTAGTAAACCCACCGGACCATGAGCCAGAATTGGAGTAGTTACGAAAGTTCAACTGAGAGATGGAATGAACTGTCACACCGAGCTGTCATACCGTTCTGTCCCTTTAATACAACCCATTACGCCGCGCTCCAATCAGCTCCCCGCATCTCACACATAGGACCTTCATGAGGCTGCCTTCTCCTTCCCTATCTCACTTGTGCTTTCCGGAAAGTTCAGGTCGACCCGCCACCACCCCGACTCCGCCCCATGGACAAAGACCACCAGGAAGGCCCAGGGGGCAGGCTCCGAGTCCCTGCCTGCAGGCAGGATCTGCTCCGGGTCCTCTCTGGGCCCGCGCCAAAGATTTAATCACATTTGCCATAACCATTCATTGTAAACTTAACCTTTATCATTTAATTCCATTTGCCATATCTCATTCACTGTATAAATGACAAGCATCATTACATTCGCATCATCCATTCAGTTGTGAAGTGTAATCTCTTAGGTTGAATTAACACATACTAGTCTAGTAGTTTAGTAGCACTGTTCTGGTTCATAGTCCCGTGGGTTTGTTTGGCTCAGCAACCGATTAGATCCATAAACACAAGTTTCTGGCTGGGTGTGTGCAGAAATGCAAGATGCCGTACCAGCCCCTACCTTCATAGGGAACAGGCGAGAAAAGTAGTTTTCCCAGTTATCTCGAGCAGCGATGACTATCCTCTTCTTCATGGTATCATCCTGGATGGTGCTTATTGTGGTGCCAACGTGAAAACTCGCTATGGAAGAGAAGCGGAATTATGATGAAACAAGTAGGCCAGACCTCCAGATTATAATACGCAGGCAAAAGTCAAATAAGGTTCTTCAAAAGACTAAATAGGACGACCATCCACCGCAAACGGCCGCAAACCGATTGCTTAACATGCGAGTAATAACTATGACGTGATATTGAATCAAAGGTACCCTTTACAGACAACTACATTCTTCCATATTAGTTAAAATCCATATGCTATTTGCTTAAGCAAGGACTGTTTGGCCGCGCGGGATGACAAACCATTTGCTTGTGGTGTTTACATAGCAGTACAGGTTTTTTATGCCATATTGTGATTAGGTTTTACCATTAAACGTTAAAGTTCGCCATGCAGATTCTTTTTGTATCTGTGTGCGCGCGCAAGTGTGTGTGTGAGTGAGAGAGAGAGAGAGAGAGAGAGAGAGAGAGAGAGAGAGAGGGAGAGAGAGATACAGGTTTGTGAGTACGATCTGACTTCATATAATAGTCATAAACTGTCTCCAATAGACTCTGACAACAACAGATATTGAATAACCGAAGAGGCGTGAGTTCTGAATGCATTACATCATAGATTGGCTTCCAGGTACTATGATAATGGATACCGTTAAAGTACTCTGTCAACGGTAACAGACAGATATTGCATAACCGAAGAGTCATGCGTTCCAAACAACAGGCATCACCCTAGGATATCTGATATCTAAACATTATGGCGTTGACAGTATCTTTAGAGGGCAATTGTTAGCCAATCACACCAGTGTTGCCAACTGGTGCATTTGTCGCTATATTTAGCTTGTTTCCAGACACCCCTAGTGCCAAAATTAGTGAAACTCCGCCAGAAAATCTAGTGCTTCTTTGCTGGTGAGTTGGGGCGAAATTGGTTGACAGGCGCCAGACAAAACCCTCGTTTTTCACTATTTTTCCTCCTATAATAGAGTCATTCCTTCCTACAAATGGACCTTAAAGATCTGTAACTCTTGAGAGCGTGAAATGAAAGCAAATGGTTTCAAACGAAATGGACCCTTAATGGTTTCAAATGAAATGGACCCTTACGGGTCCATTTGGTTTCATTTTATGCTCTCAAGAGTAAAATTACCGGTATATTTAAACAATATTTAAACATCTGAATTACCTCATTTTCAAGAACCTACATATTTAGAAAATGTAGAAAAAATGCATTTTGACCGAACCTTTCATCAGTTATTTCTCCTTTGATAGTCCGAGAGACTATCAAATAGTGGTCCGTGGCTAAAGTGCTGAATAAATAGTAGGCCCTGGTATGAAAATGGTTGAAAACCCACTGCTCTAGCACATTCTAGTGCATATTGGAAGTGCCACTAGTGCATTTTGGATTTTGGCAGTTGGCAACACTGAATCACACCCACTCATATGACATCATGGTTGTCTTCTGGTCATTTGCTCACCCAGTAGATCTTTCATCTTTCTCTTCTCCTCTCTGGTGATCCTCAGACAGCTGTGGGAGTAGGTGTCCCTCATGATCTAAAGACGACACACACAACGGACGAGGAATGAATGAGCGGTGGATGGGATTAGTGACTGGCGAATGTCGTCTGGCTAATGATGACGGAACAATCTTCACGATTACAGACCTGCTCACATAACAGATTGAGGATATACGGGCGGTTGAACTTCTCCTTGGGATAAAAAACCTGTATATAAAATAATAACAAAACAATGTCATGTAATTACTGTAATTATCTGAAAATAACATACCGATGCCAAAAACATTGTCTTGTGTCTAACCTCTTTGCGTAGGAACAGTTTCCCAGGCATGGCTGCAAGGGAGAAGGAGACGCTAGGAGTGAATCTGTGCAGCTGAGAGCGAACCTCCTCCTCTTCATCTGACTCAGGATCTGCACACCATGACAGATTCAAAATTTAATGAATCATAACTGTACTTAACTGTTAAAGTAAAAAAGTAAAGCTGTTGAAAAAAATAATGTCCATAAAGCTATGGACATTAGCTTTTTTTCCCCCAGATTATTTCTTCTTTTTTAAAATGTTCAAATCCTGCAAAGGAAAACAGGCATGTTTTGGACATAGGTGGAATCGTGATTAATCATGATTCAATTAAATTTGAAGCTTTGATTAATCTGATTAAAATTCTTAATCATTCAACAGCCCTAAAAAAAGTTAAATTGAATGGATCTTGGGATAATATAATATAACATAGCATTATGCTTTGCTTGCGAGAATCTTTTCAAAAGGCACGGCAACACGAAACTGTATGTCAAACCTGAAGTTGTTGCAGCCACTCAATAAACAAGCCACACACGCAGTAACTGTGTTGGGAAAATAAATGCGTGCTATACAATATAACCGGACGTCACATTTATCTAAAGTGCACAACAGGCGGTTACTTTTGTGACATGAAGTTAAAACCCCACAAGTACAGCACAGAACGGTTTTAACTGGAATATTATACTGTAACTACCGTAATTTCCGGACTATAAGCCGCTACTTTCTTCACGTGCTTTTGACCCTGCGGCTTATACAGTACAGCGGTGCGGCCAGTCTATGGATTTTTACAGGTAACACAGGGGAGAGGGTTCCAGGGGGGCTCCACAGACTAAATGATGGAAAGTTGGTTAACCAGATGTAACTCTTTGAGAGCGTAAAAATGAAACCAAATGGACCCTTGCGGGTCCATTTGGTTTCATTTTTACACTCTCAAGAGTTATGATATTCATCATCTAAATTAGCACCACTTAATTAATAAGTCATGTTCATTTTGGTCTCATTTTGATGTTTTGCCTCTTTTGTTTGTGAAAATCCATCCTGGAATTGTGAACAAAACCAAAAGAAATCTTTAGTTCGGGGGTTTGTGGGGATGTTAAATCATGGTCTCTGGCTCAAATGCTGAATAAATAGTGGGCCCTGGGATCAAAAAAGTTGAAAACCACTGCTCTAACATGAAGCTTATTGCCTGGTGCGGCTTATAGTCAGGTGCGGCTTATATAAGGAAAAATCAGTATTTTGCCCCAAATCTAGCTGGTGCGGCTTATATTCAGGTGCGGCTTATAGTCCAGAAATTACGGTAGTATAATGAGAACTACGTCGTTTTTGGAGGGACGGCGGGGCAGTCGCGGGCGGACACCTACCGAGCTCAGGGGCGGCCATGGGCGGCGGGTCGGGATGGTCTGAGGGACGGGGGGATCCGGGGGCGGCGGTGCTGCCGCCGCCACTGGGGGAGGAGGAGGGTTGTCCGGCGGGCCAGACGGGGGTCTCTGGGAGCGCTGGGAGCCGAAGAGGTCGGCCAGCGAGCGCTGCTTCTGCCTCATGCTGTGGGAGATGGAGCGGGGACCCCTGCTGGAGGCCGGGGAGGGCGGCGTCGGGGGTCTCTCGGGCGGAGGCGGAGGCTGCTTCACCTTGGCCCTCACCGGAGGGGGTTGGACGGGAGGAGGCGCCCACTGTTTCTGTATACGTCGTCAGCAGGGGAAAGGAGATAAATCAATATAGGCTGAATCAGGGGTTTTTAAATAAACAGGTGGTCCAGGGACCACCGGTGGGCGCTGAGAGGATTCCAGGAGGTCCCCAGGCTAAATGGAAAGTTGGTTAAGCAGATGTAGCTCTTTGAGAGCGTAAACATGTGTTTACGCTCTCTAAGAGTTAATAATATTCATCATCTGAAATAGCCCAATCTACACAACGAGAGAATGTAGAACATTTATGCTCACTTGCCTGTTGTGTTCCCAAATCCAGCCTTGCATTGTGGACAAAAATATAAATAAATCTTTTAGTTTGGGGTCTGTAGGGCTAAAATGTCATCAAATGGTGGTCTGTGGCTCAAATGGTGAATAAATAGGTGGAATGAGAGGAGCCAGTTGAAATACCTGAAAACCACTTGAGAGAAAGAGCTCTCCGAGTCTCTCTCCTCTCTCCCTCTCTCCTCTCTCCTCCCTCCCTCTGTCTCCCTCTCTCCCTCTGTCTCTCTCCCTCTGTCACTCCTCCTCTCCTCCCTCTCCTCTCCCCCTGTCCTCTTCTCCTCTGTCTCTCCCCCTCTCCCTCCTCGTCCTCTCTCCCCCTCTGTCTGTCTGTCTGTCTGTCTGTCTGTCTGTCTGTCTGTCTGTCTCTCCCCCTCTGTCTGTCTGTGTGTCTGTCTGTCTGTCTGTCTGTCTGTCTGTCTCTCCCCCTCTGTCTGTCTGTCTGTCTGTCTGGCTGGCTGTCTCCCTCTCCCCCACTGTCTGTCTGTCTGTCTGTCTGTCTGTCTGTCAGACTGTCTGTCTGTCTGTCTGTCTGTCTGTCTGTCTGTCTCCCTCTCCCCCACTGTCTGTCTGTCAGTCTGTGTCTGTCTGTCTGTCAGTCTGTGTGTGTGTGTCTGTCTGTCTGTATCTGTCTGTCTGTGTCTGTCTGTCTGCCCCCCCCCCCTCTGCCTGTGTCTGTCTGTCTTTGTCTGTCTGTCTGTCCCCCCCCCCCCTCTGCCTGTGTCTGTCTGT
This sequence comes from Benthosema pterotum, assembly GCA_039105355.1. NCBI lineage: Eukaryota > Metazoa > Chordata > Actinopteri > Myctophiformes > Myctophidae > Benthosema > Benthosema pterotum. Next base: position 41,558,926 of record CM076981.1, on the reverse strand, counting down.
CTGTCTGTCTGTCTGTCTGTCTGTCTGTCTGTCTGTCTGTCTGTCTCCCCCCTCTGTCTGTCTGTCTGTCTGTGTCTGTCTGTCTGTCTCCCTCCCCCCTCTGTTTGTCTGTGTCTGTCTCCCTCCCCCCCTCTGTCTGTCTGTGTCTGTCTGTCTCCCTCCCCCCTCTGTCTGTCTGTGTCTGTCTGTCTCCCTCCCCCCTCTGTCCGTCTGTCCGTCTCCCCCTCTGTCTGTCTGTCTGTCTGTCTCCCCCTCTGTCTCTATCTGTGTCTGTCTGTCTGTCTGTCTGTCTGTCTGTCTGTCTGTCTGTCTCCCTCTCCCCCACTGTCTGTCTGTCAGTCTGTGTCTGTCTGTCTGTCAGTCTGTGTGTGTGTGTGTGTGTGTCTGTCTGTCTGTATCTGTCTGTCTGTGTCTGTCTGTCTGTGTCTGTCTGTCTGTGTCTGTCTGTCTGTCCCCCCCCCTCTGCCTGTGTCTGTCTGTCTGTCTGTCTGTCTGTCTGTCTGTCTGTCTGTCTGTCTGTCTGTCTGTCTGTCTGTCTCCCCCCTCTGTCTGTCTGTCTGTCTGTCTGTCTGTCTGTGTCTGTCTGTCTGTCTCCCCCCTCTGTTTGTCTGTGTCTGTCTCCCTCCCCCCTCTGTCTGTCTGTGTCTGTCTGTCTGTCTGTCTGTCTCCCTCTGTCTGTCTGTGTCTGTCTGTCTCCCTCCCCCCTCTGTCCGTCTGTCTGTCTCCCCCTCTGTCTGTCTGTCTGTCTGTCTGTCTCCCCCTCTGTCTCTATCTGTGTCTGTCTGTCTGTCTGTCTCTCCCCCTGTCTCTCCCCCTGTCTCTCTCTCTCTCTCCCCCCTCTGTCTCCCTCTGTCTCCCCCCCTCTGTCTGTCTGTCTCTCTCCCCCTCTGTCTCTCTCTGTCTCTCTCTCTCTCTCTCTCTCTCTCTCTCTCTCTCTCTCTCTCTCTCTCTCTCTCTCTCTCTCTCTCTCTCTCTCTGTCTCTCTCTCTCTCTCTGTCTCTCTCTCTCTCCAACACATATGTTTCGTTCATACATTGTGACTACTATAATTTTGTGCTATTGTGTTGTTTTTTGTCGACTAGACCAGTGGTTTTCAACCATTTTGATACCAGGGCCAACTATTTATTCAGTATTTGAGCCACGGACCACCATTTGATGACATTTTACCCCCACAAAGACACCCAAACTAAAGATTGCTTTTCTCCACAATTCCAGCGTGGATTTGGGAAACAAAACAGCCAAACATAGGCATACAGATCATAAATTACCATTCATCTTCTACATCGTCTACACTACTAGTTGTGTAGACCTGGGGCTAATTCAGATGATGAATATTTTAAAGGGGTACTCCACTTTCAAAAATACTTTTGGTCATTTTATGGTCTACTCAGCCTCATGTGAACACACCAGACAGTTTATAAGTTACTCCTTTCAGTATTTAGATATTTGATGTTCATTAGTCTGCCGGAACGTTCTTCCTATACAAACCCATTATAACTTAAAACTCCATTTTAACCATGACAGATTATTCGAAAAGCCGTTGAATTTCATTTACAGTTTTCATTTAATTTAAAATATTGTTTCTCTGTCTGTCTCCCTCTCCCCCTCTGTCTGTCTGTCTCTCCCCCTCTGTCTGTCTGTCTCCCTCTCCCCCTCTGTCTGTCTGTCTCCCTCTCCCCCTCTGTCTGTCTGTCTGTCTCCCTCTCCCCCTCTCCCCCTCTCCCCGTCTGTCTGTCTGTCTGTCTGTCTCCCTCTCCCCCTCTGTCTGTCTGTCTGTCTGTCTGTCTCCCTCTCCCCCTCTGTCTGTCTGTCTGTCTGTCTCCCTCTCCCCCTCTGTCTGTCTGTCTGTCTGTCTGTCTGTCTGTCTGTCTGTCTGTCTGTCTCCCTCTCCCTTCTCCCCCTCTGTCTCCCCCCCTCTGTCTGTCTGTCTGTCTGTTTGTCTGTCTTTCTGTCTGTCCGTCTCTCCCCCTTTCCCCCTCTGTCTGTCTGCCCCCCCCCTCTGTCTCCCCCTCTGTCTGTCTCCCTCTCCCCCTCTCTCCCTCTGTCTTTCTGTCTCCCTCCCCCCCCCCCTCTGTCTGTCCCCCTCTGTCTGTCTGTCTCCCTCTCCCCCTCTCCCTGTCTCCCTGTCTGTCTGTCTGTCTGTCTGTCTGTCTCTCCCTGTCTTTCTGTCTGTCTCCCTCTCCCGCTCTCCCTGTCTGTCTGTCTGTCTCCCTCTCCCCCTCTGTCTGTCTGTCTGTCTGTCTCCCTCTCCTCCTCTCGCCCTCTCCCCCGCTGTCTGTCTTTCTGTCTGTCTGTCTCCCTCTCCCCCTCTGTCTGTCTGTCTGTCTGTCTGTCTGTCTGTCTCCCTCTCCCCCTCTCCCCCTCTCCCCCTCTGTCTGTCTGTCTGTCTGTCTGTCTGTCTCCCTCTCCCCCCTCTCCCCCTCTGTCTGTCTGTCTGTCTCCCCCTCTGTCTGTCTGTCTGTCTGTCTGTCTGTCTCTCCACCTCTCCCCGTCTGTCTGTCTGTCTCCCTCTTCCCCTCTCCCCGTCTGTCTGTCTCTGTCTCCCCCCTCTCCCCGTCTGTCTGTCTGTCTCCCCCCTCTCCCTGTCTGTCTCCCTCCCTCTCCCCCTTTGTCTGTCTGTCTGTCTGTCTGTCTGTCTGTCTGTCTGTCTCCCTCTCCCCCTCTGTCTGTCTGTCTCTCCCCCTCTCTCCCTCTCCGCTTCTGTCTGTCTGTCTCTGTCTGTCGGTCTCTGTCTGTCTGTCTCCCCCCCTCTGTCTGTCTCCCCCTCTGTCTGTCTGTCTGTCTGTCTGTCTCTGTCTGTGTCTGTCTGTGTCTGTCTCCCTCCCCCCTCTGTCTGTCTCCCCCCTCTGTCTGTCTGTCTGTCTGTCTCTGTCTGTGTCTGTCTGTGTCTCTCTCCCCCCCCTCTCTCACCCCCCCCCCCCTCTCTCTCTCCCCCTCTGTCTGTCTGTCTCTCTCTCTCTCTCTCCCCCTCTGTCTGTCTGTCTCTCTCCCCCTCTGGTTTTCAACCAGAGGGGGAGGGCCAACAATACCAACCTGGTATCAACATTTTGATACCAGGCAGTGGCGGCTGGTGACTTTTTCTTTAGGGGGGGCGCTATTAAAAAAAATCATAATAATAATAATGATGATAATAATGATGATAATATAATAATATCATCACATTCAATGGAAGCAAAACAATGAGTTGGTGTGAATGGATGCTGTCAGCCAATCTTTACCAGCTCTTTGAAAAGGTCCTGGGCCTCCTGGGTAGGCTACTGGTGTAGGATACTCTCTTCCTCTGTCCTTGGATTTTTGTGTGATGATTACATTTATCTGGTTCCAGCTCTTTAGTTTAAAAAAAACCCCTGCAGTGTTTTGCTTTCAATTGGTGTTTTCTGCATTGCTTTATAGTTATCTTATAATATCTCTGTCTTGTTATTCCATTATCAAAATTAATTCAACTACTGTATATTCCTCCCTTTACCTGGCTCTGTGTCTCTTCATTCATGTCTGTGGTGGAGTTGTGTTCAACTCTATGTAAAACTGTGTTGTGTGCTGCCCTCAAGTGGTTTGGTCGCGCACATTTTGCGACCGGGATCGCTCCTACCGCTTGCATTGAAGTCAATAGGACCGCAATGCATTGCCCTTCAGTGCAGAGCTCAATGCCTAAAGACGAATGCGAACCAACACGTGAGACTCAGTAACCTATCAGCAACGCTGTACAACGTAAACAACTTTTGACATTTAATGGCAGTATATTACAACTTTTAATCACTTTGTGGTTAGAGTGGGCTTTAGTTACTTATATTATATACAATTTGTCATGATGGACTGCTTATTTAAAGAA
>CM076981.1:41357597-41550097 GCA_039105355.1 Benthosema pterotum | reverse complement strand
TTCTACTTCTACTACTGTGATGCTGCAGCTGTTTCCCTGCAGACAGACACTTGCTCTGCCCCGCAGATGGTCCAGAACTGTATTGCTGTCAACAAATAATTGTCGGGCTCATGACAGACGGTGCTAGTGCGTGGGCCAATGGAGTGGAGGAGGGGTGGAGTTAGCTTCAAATCTGTTTACAAACACAAAGTTTGCACAGACCTAAAGTTGCCCATAATACCTTTAAAAAAGAAGGGTGCATTAGGTTTTGTTTGTTTAGGTTCAGGGTTTGCCCCCCCCTTTTTTTGTCCAGTTCCGTTCCGTACACGCTGCCCTTCGTCATTCCCAGCATGCATCTAGCTCACCGCAGGTGGGGTGTTGTGGGGGGAGGAGCTTTGACTCTGACCTCACAGGCTCGAAAGGCGGAGGCTCTTGGGCGGCTCTGCTGTTGTACTGCTTGATGATGTCTCTGATGCTGGAGGTGGGTGCCTCCCTGGGGCCGGAGAGCGGCGCGGGAGTCGGACCGGGGTCGGAGTCAGCCTCTCTGGCGGGAGGACTGGCGGGAGGCGAGGCGGGACGTCTCACTGTCGAGAAGGACGAGAAGGAAGTAATGGAGAATGACTCCGAGACGTATTGCACGAGAACAAAGCGAATGCGCGTCGGAAAAGTAGGGATCCGCTAGTTCAGTGGTTTTCAACCAGGGGTTCGGGGATCCACCAATGGTCCTTCAGAGGGTTCCAGGTGTTGAAAAGTTGCTTCGCCGGATGTAACTCTTGAGAGCCTAAACATGATCCATTTGGTTTCATGTTTACACTCTCAAAAGTTAAAAATATTCATCTAAATTAGCCCACTTAACCAACATGGTCCATGTTGGTTTCATGTTTACACTCTCAAAAAGGTAAAATAATCATCTAAATTAGCCCACTTAATTAAGAAGTCTACACAATTAAAGAATGTAGAAGATTAGCGGTCATTTTGTTTTACTGTATGTTTGCCTGTTTTTGCTTGCGGAAATCCAGCCGGGAATTGTGGACAAAACCAAAAGAAATCTTTAGTTTTGGGGGTTTGTGGGGGTGAAATGTCGTCAAATGGTGGTCCGTGGCTCAAATTCTGAATAAATAGTGGGGCCCTGGTATCAAAAAGGTTGAACACCACTGCGCTAGTTCATCCTGCTTACCCTGAGGCTTAGGGGCCGTCGGTGGGGGCTGCCGAGGTGGAGATGGAGAAGGTGAGCGTCGCTGTCTTGGCGGGCTGACCGGGGCGGGCCGAGGTTTTGGCTGTTTGGCTTGGAGAGGGTAAGAGATGATGAGAACATGTTATGCCTTAATGCTTGCAGTGTAACATCAATCATCCAGGTACAAACAGTTAATAATGGTGGTAATAGCAGGGGCGGATCTAGGCAAATTCCCTGACTGCCCCACCAAACATGATGGCATGCAAACAACCAAAATTTCAAAGATATTTCAAGTTAAAGTGCCTATGATTAAAAAGATTTGAAACACTACTACTAACTAACTACAATTGTGTCACCACTAAACCAACAGCATTTCATCATTGAAAACTGAAAACTCTGTGAGTCAGACCGTTAGCTTTATGCATGCTGCGTGCCTGTTGTAACATCAACAACAACTGAAGTTATTATTGATGCTTAGTTGCCCAATATAAGTCCTGTAACCAAAATGGTATGGGTGCGGCTTCATCGCCCGTGGCGCGAAGCTGCCCCATACCATTTTCGCCTGCCGCCCCAATTTGGGAAATGTTACATCCGGGCCTGCGTACTAGCAAGCAAACATATGGATATATTGCAGTTGGCACACTGTAACAGTGTTACTGTAGCACTTACACATCTTCTGGAAGTAATCCTTCCGGTCCCTGAAAGACTCCAGTTCATCAGGGTCGGCCTGGTCAATCTCTGGCTGCAGGGAGAATACAAATCATATACAGGTATTTATTTACAGGTCACTGGATACAAGAGTGTCAGGTTACATCGCTTTAATACGTACAGTACAGTACTACCTACACAAGCAGAATATTAATTAAATTATTTTTTGAAAATTAATTCAGAAAATTCATTATTTGCTAAGGTGCATTCAGACTCGGACGGTTGAAGCGATATTGGTTTCCAGTCGCTTGCGTCGCTTCATTTTGGTTGTAAATGGTAAATGGTGCATTTATACAGCACCTTTATCTAAGGCGTTTTACATAGATTTGCAACCCCTCACACACTGATGGGAGAAGGAAACCATGCAATGCACAACAAGCACATCAGCAGCAATTTTGGGATTAACTGTCTTGTTCAGGGACACATTGACACTAACTCTGCGGGAGCCTGGGTTCGAACCGGCAACCTTGCGGTTACCATCCAGTGACTCTACCAGTGAGCCACTTCTGACGTTGTGCATTTCAATGCTGGTAAGAAAAAAGTCCCTTTGCTCACATCATGTGCAGATTGGTAGATTGCAATGACAAGTCTGAACGAACCTTTACAACTGAAACATACAGTTTCGTTTGAGGAAACGCCTACATATGCACTACATATGCACACATACTGCACACACACAAACACACACACCTCTGGCTCATGCCTGGATTGCCTGGAGGTGGAGGGACGGCTTTGAGCCTGGCGTTTCTGCTGCTCCTTCTGGGTCTGCTGCTGGGACAGCGTCATGGCCTGCATGGTCATCTGCTGGGCCTGTAGGGACAGGGGAGAGGAAGCTTTTCTATAGAAAATGATCAACTCCTGGATGTTCAGAAAAGTAAGATCATTAGCGCCCTCTACTGTTCAACATTTCGGAATCCTCCAATCACAGCCCTCCTTGTCATCACCTGATCCTTTCTCCCAGACTCACAGGATGCCTCTACACGGGTTTTTGCACAGTCCAAGTCTCGGACCGGGGTGTGATGTCACGTCCTCCTTTTTTGAATGGGTTTCAATGGGCACTTCCTGCTACTTCCTGTCTGAATTTCGGACAGCGGCCAGGCAGCAGGAAAGACCCACCCGCGGCCGAAATTCAGACAGGAACTAGCCGGAAGTTCCCATTGAAACCCATTCAAAAAAGGAGGACGTGACGTCACATGCACCCCGGCCGAAAGTTGGAATGTGCACTTGTGCAGTCTGGCTGCCTCTCCACAGATAAACTTTTCTGAAAACATGGCTGCTGCCTCACTGGACAGAAAATGTCATAACTTCTTTAGTCTGTAAAGTGAACATTTGGTTGAAAATGATTCAATACAACTTGATGACATCAGGAAGTTGTGTGTCACCATGTTAATGATTTTACTTTCATGACCTTTTTTTCAGAGAGTGTACAAATGGGCACCAAATGGCATTTGGTTAACAGTTGTACACTCTCAGGTAAAAAAAAACAAACAAAACAAAAATGGGTGGAATTCCCATTTAATGGGAGGTGTTGCATGTTGCCATGTGTCTGCCCGTTGCCCATTGATGTTGACATTGTTAGTTGATATTGATCAAAAATATTGCTGGTGTATCAGGGCCTTATCAGTCTCACCAGGAGCAGGGCCTGTTGCTGGATGATGGCCTGCTGCGTTGCTGGGTCCACCGCCGGTACAGCAGGCATAGCAGGCATGGCAACTTGGGGCATCATCATGGCTGCACGTAAAAACACACAACCTGATGAAACACTGCGTACCAGATGTTACATGTTGCTCTAGTGCATTGTGACCTGTCTAGATTTCTAGTTTCTTAATAACATAATATTCAAAGATTTGCACCACGTTTTCACGATTTTTCAAAAATAGCAGAGATACAAGCTCATAGCGCGCCACTCGGTGGCGCGCTATGAGCTTGTAGATCTGCTATTTTTCAATAGTTAAAACATAATGCTTAGAACACCAAACGCGTTCAGTACACTAAGGTCTAGACCAGTGGTTTTCAACCACTGTTCAGCAATTGAGCCACAGAACCACCAGTTGATGACATTTTTAGCCCCACAGACCCCAAAACTAAAGATTTCCTTTGCTTTTGTCCACAATACCAGGCTTGATTTGGGGAAACAAAACAGGCAAACATAGATCAAAAATTCCCATTAATCTTCTACATTCTCTAGTTGTGTAGACTTGGGGCTAATTTAGATGATGAATATTTTAACTCTTGAGAGTGTAATAATGAAACCAAATGGACCCGCGAGGGTCCATTTGGTTTCATTTTTACGCTCTCTAAGAGTTACATCTGGTTAACCGACTTTCCATCATTTAGCCTGGGGACCACCTGGAATCCTCTCAGGGACCACTGGTTGAAAACCTCTGATCTAGTGTGTATATTGTTTATCATGATAGTATGGTGTTGTGTGTGTTGTGTATGCGTTCATTACGTTGCATGGTTGGCATCATAGGAGTGGCACCATAGGCGGGCATTCCTGGATGGAGATACAGAAAAAAACTGAGCAATACAAACACACAAATGTTAACCTATATAATATTGTGTGATGAGGACTAAAAAGTGGGGAATTATATTTAACAGAGACATGTTGTACAATAGATAGATCATTCCTCACCCATGAATCAAAATCACACAATGCAGCATTAATGTTGAGACGTAATTAAACAGATTGACCAACTCCCTCACTTACCATAGCCTGGCATCATCGGCATACCTGGAAAATAGAATGAGAATGTACTATTAATTTAGAGAAGCCAATTCGTTTTAACCCATTTTCTTCCCAATGTAGGTACATTTGGTTCCATCTGTAGACTCTCTAAAAGGAAAATCATTAAAATGGTGAAACACAACACCATTTTAATGATTTTAATGACAATGAAGATGTTGAAAATGGGTGGAATGCCCATTTAAATGGAGTGGAGACTGACATGCAATCAAATAATTTCTAAGATGAAAAACGAAACAAAATGTGTTGTATACTGCTGTTTTCTACTTCTTGCTAATTAGATATTGCATGATAATATTGTGTTTGTTGTCATGATTTGTCACGACCCGAGTTGGCTTTGTCCACGGAGCAATCGTGTCTTTATTAACCATGTTCAAAAAGTCTATTAGGAAAATGACGGGCAACGTCATGAAAGGGGCGGGACTGCGCAGCTCTAAAGAAATGGGGAAATATGGATGGATGGATGGATGGATGGATGGATGGATGGATGGATGGATGGATGGATGGATGGATGGATGGATGGATGGATGGATGGATGGATGGATGGATGGATGACCTACCTGCTCCATACATGCCAGGCTGCATCGGTCCAACACCTCCTCCTCCTCTCATCCTCCGATTTATCATGGCCGTTCTCTCCATGTCCTAGACGCGCGCACGCGCGCACACGCGCACACACGCACACACGCACACACGCACACACGCACACACACACACACACACACACACACACACACACACACACACACACACCACACATTGTAACCAGATCCAAATGGAGATACACAATCCACTGGAACGTGTTTATACAAGAAGTTAGTCACAGGATCAATGTGTGTTTTCGTGAAACTCTATTACAGTAGTTATTGGAAAAATATTAGACCTACAAGCTCATAGCTCATGAGCTTGTAGGTCTGATATTTTTGAAAATGGTGAAAATGTGGCGCAAATCTTTGAATATTTTTTTCAGTTTAAACACTGACCGGAGGTCCCTGGTCCAGCACAGGGTCAAACAGGTCGTCCAGGTAGGCGTCCATCTGTCGGCCGCGACCTGGAAAAACACGTACAGAGCAGAGGAGAGAGCGTAAAGAAATATTACACAACAGGATCTGATGGCTCCTCCTGCGAGGGTTAAATAAATTAGTGGCTGAAGGAAAACAAGCATCAATAAAGAATTACTTCCTTATTGGCCCAGTCAGGCAGCCAGGCCCAGGCCCAATCTGGGTGAATTCATTAAGAAAGAAGAACGCACGAGTCACGACCAACTACCGAGTGAAAGTAAATCCAAGATCGGAATTAAATCCAAGGACCTGATTGGGAAGGTTACTTTTAAAAAGTAATCCTCTACAGTTATAAGTTACTTGATTGCAGTCAGCAAGGTAATCCGGGTTTATCCAGTTACTTTTGGATTGAGCAAAAACCCCTATTTGATTCGAGTAGAGTGCCAACTTGCGCACAAGTAGGCCATGGCAGAGGTGCCCATGAGGAGTCAGGAGGACCCAAGTAGTACCCCTGAAACCTCCAGGAAATAATACCCATGTCATCTCCAGGAGATAATACTGTTGTTTGTTCGAGAATATTTTGATTTAGTCTTAGTCTTTTCAATAAGGCAGATTTAGTCTTTTAGTCCCAATTAGTCTTCTGAAATTCATTTTTTTAGCCTAGTCTTAGTCGACGAAATGTCAAAAAGGATTTAGTCTAGTCTTAGTCTTTTAGTCTTAGTCTTGGTAGTTTAGTCTTACGTACAAATACATTGTAGGTTTATATATGTTGTACAGATTTGATGTACAGATATATAGTTTTTAGTATGAAACATGTCTCGTTTTATTTCTTGTATAAAATTACTGCAATAGTAATAAGTTACTTTCCTGAAAACGTATGCAATGTATACTGCAGATATGTTCACATACTTAAAAAGAATGAAGAAAAAGAAGATAAAAATGTTTCCTATTTCCATTAGTCTTAGGTTATGATTTAGTCTTCGTCTTAGTCTTAGTCTTAGTCTTTTGAAAACATGCATCTTTTAGTCCCATTTAGTCTTTTGAAAATCATTTTTGTTACTCTAGTCTTAGTTGACTAAATATCAAAAACCTTAGTTAACTTAGTCTTTAGTCGTAGTCTTAGTCGACAAAAACAACACTGATTTAATCCAGATTAAATGTTGAATATTACTTTCCAACCCTGCTGATACTGTACATTGGAGACACCGTGGGTGTAGAAATGAGACGAACGCCATACCCTCTGTTGGGTAGTCTCTGCTCCAGGGGGCTGAGTCATACGCAGGCAGCTCAGGAGCCTGCATGGAGGGGGCTGGTGGGATGAAACCATCCAGATCTCTATTGCCCATCCTGGAGAAAGCAAAGGGAAGAGCACAGGGTAGAGCAGTGGTTCCAAAACGTTTTAGCATAAGTACCTTATACCGTGTGAGCTTGTAAAAAGAGTCACAACAAACTAAACCTAAAGGGATATTCCACTTTCACACCAGACAGTTTATAAGTTAGTCTATTCAGTATTTAGATATTTGATGTCCATTTTAGCTGCCCCTAGCCCCCTTCCTATACAAACCCACTTTTTTTTATGGTCACTCATATCACATTCCTAGTATGTGAGAGGTCTGTGGAATTCCATTTACTGTTTTCATTCATTTTTAAAATATTGTTTGGAAAATGGGATAATCTCCTGGGTGTGGCCAAATGCATAAAACAATAATATTTTAAAAATGAATGAAAATGGTAAATGAAATTCCACAGTAGGGCATTCACTTGTCGACTAGTTGCCTGTCGACTAGTTGCCTAGTTTACTAGTCGACTAGTCGACTAGTTGTTAATGTACCAGGTATTAAAAATAATTATATTTAAAAAAGAAAAAAGGTGGGGGCGGGAAAGGGGGAAACCTTCCCCTTGACCTCCTGGGCTCCCGGCACTTGTTTTAAACCAGGGGCAGACCCTACTCGAAGCGAAGCACCTTTCTGGGGCAGAGGCGAGCGTCACGCTCATGTTATTATAATGTTTGTTATTGTAAAAGGAACACTACACTGGTGACAAAGATGTATGTGGTAAGACTAAAACAATATTAATAATAAAATTAATAATACCTCAGTTTTTATTAATGTCTTATCGACTAGTCGACTAGTAACAACGAGTTCGACTAGTGGTTTTCCTTATTGACAATCGACTAGTCGACTAGTTGGTTAAAGCCCTATTCCACAGCTGTCTCAGGTATTAGGAGGACGTTAAGTTACCAGAAAAAAAGAGTGGGTGTTTTTGAATCTATCATGGTTAAAATTGAGCTTTAAGTTATAGTGGGTTTGGAAGGGGGCGGGGCAGCTAAAATGAACATCAAGGGCTGCATTTTCGTTACCATCTAAACCCCTTATCCTAAACCCCTTATCATTGTTTTTACTATTTTGAAAAACTTTTTGGAATAGTACAACGTGCCAATCTATTGACACATTGTGAGCTTGTAGACTGGCCATTCAAACTATTGAAAAATGTTTTTTTAATAGTTTAAAAAGGCAAAGAAGTTAAGGGATAAGGGGTTTAGCGGTGATGAAAATGGAGCTCCAAATATCTAAATACTGAATGGAGTAACCTATAAACTGTCTGGAGTGTTCACATGAGACTGAGTAGACCATGAAATGACCAAAGTTTTTTTGGAACACAGTGTAGATGGATGTTGTCTCTGTTGTATACCTGTCTCCGTTGAAGAGGTAGTCTGAGGCCTGTGAGGACGGTGTGCCTGGAGGAGGCACCACCTCGGCCTCAGCACCGGCCAGCAGGTCCATGACGAAGTCTGAACCGGCCAGGTCTGACCAGCCCTCATCAGCCAGCAGAGACACCGACCAGCCCTGTGGACCCTCGGGTACACCTCTACACACACACATACACGCACGCACACACACACACACACACACGCACACACACACACACACGCACACACACACGCACACACACACACACACACACACACACTTAATATACTGTAATATAACCAGTGGTGTTTCTAAGCAATTTGGAGCTCCAGGCAAGATTTTCCCTGGAGCCCCCTTACCAAATGGGGGCTTTAATTTTAAATTAAAGAATATATTGTATATGTTTTAAATGTTCAATTCTAGTTTTAGAGGACAAGTATATTGTATTTCTCCATATGAGGCTTATTAGCCTGGGATCCTTTTAATTAAGCATGTCTGGTAGTCGCCCTGGTGCCCCCAGGCAACTACCTAGTCTGCCTAATGGCAAAAACGCCCCTGAATATAGCAATGAAACCAGTAAGCCAAATCACCACTGGACTGCGGATTGTCAAACCACATTGTTGTTTGTGTTTTTTCACAAATAAAAGCACTGATTTGCAAGGCCTGTGTGCTCACGAGCGTATTATTTATAACAGATTTGCTATGATCCGTGTGCTTATGAGCTATTTATTTACAACGATGCAATAAATGTCATATAGACACACCTTTAAACATTTAAAGAGATAAGCAGGCAGGACACTAGAGGTCACGTTGGAACAAATATACTCTGTATACTACGATTAGACGTTGTTGCATGGGCTACCTGAAGAGGAGAAGCCATGAGGCCAGCTGCTCTCCTGTGGTCCAGGACTCCACCTCAGCTGTCAACTTCTCATCTGAAATTCATTATTCATTAATTACTAATAAGGAAGAAAGATAGGAATTAACACGCACGCACACACACACACACACACACACACACACACACACACACACACACACACACACACACACACACACACACACACACACACACACACACACACACACACACACACACACACACACACACACACACACACTCTGAGCATACGCATCCTGATTTGGAGTTGGAAACAATACTTTGACCGATAAGCTTGATTTTTGAAAGGATCTGAAAAACTTGATTTGATTAATCCAGGACTTGCCCGCTTGCCCGGGGCAAGTAAAAAAAACTGCCGGGCAAGTGAAGACTGCTACCTGGTTGCCCGATCGGGCAAGTGTGTGACTTAGTGCGCTATAACACAACACAACACATATATTTGTCTTGAAGGTGGTCATTGCGCTCTGCCTCTGCGTCTTTCCCTGCTTTCTATAGCTATCTCTCCCATCTCTCTCCCAGGTCCATTTGGCTCCATTTGCTGGGGTCACAGACCGCTGAGTCTGTGACCACTGTGGGAACCACTGATTTACCCTGATTTACAAGTTGAGTATTTACTGTATCTGATTGTGACTCAAAAGAGTCTTTGACTGTGAAAGGAAATGTTTAAAGCACCCAAGTAGAACGTAAACTTAAATGCAAAATTTATGATATATATTTAGGGGTAGGGGAAGTGACCATGATCTGAGGGCAAGTAGAACCTGACTTGCACTTGCCAAAGGCAGTAGGCAGGTGCCTCAGAGACCTTAGTGTCAACCCCTGTAATCTGCCCATATAAGAACATACAGGTGCTGGTCAACGAATTAGAATAGTTTGAAATAGTGCGATCATTAAATTCTTTGAATGCATTTCTTGTGCAGAAATTAAATCAGGTGTTCACCGGAACCTGTCCTACTCGTTAGAGTAATCACAGAACTCGTTACCTGCAAAAAATTTGCTCAGCTGAGCTTTCCAAAAGGCCCATAGTGTCACAGTTAAATGGCCTAACCATTTAACTGTGACACTGTTGTTTCATTGAATTAGAATAATGGAGAAACCGTTTCATTGAATTAGAATATTTTTTATTATAATTAGAATCATCACTTTCTCAGTATTTTGTGGCTGCCCCCTTGGCTTGTATGACTGCCTGAAGTCTCCGTGCAGGGGTTGACAGTGACACTAAGGTCTCCGAGGTACTTGCCCATCGGGCAAGTGCAAATCAGGTTCTACTTGCCCTCAGCCAAATGGACCCTTGTGGATCAATTTGGTTTCATTTTTACACTCTCAAGAGTTAAAATTCATCATCTTAATTAGCCCATAGTGGTCACAGACCCAGTGGTCCCTGACCCCAGCAAAATGAGAGTTTGGAACCAAGTGGACCTGGGAGAGAGATAGGTAGAGATAGCTAGTTCTTCAAATCGATGCCACGGACAGGGCTTGACAGTAACACTTGCCCGCTTGCCCGGGGCAAGTAAAAAAATGGTGGGGCAAGTGAAGACTGCTACCTGGTTGCCCGATCGGGCAAGTGTGCAACTTAGTGCACTATAACACTACACAAGATAAATTTGTCTTGAAGGCGGTCATTGCACTCTGCCTCTGTGTCTTTCCCTGCTTTCTAGCTATCTACCTATCTCTCTCCCAGGTTCATTTGGTTCCAAACTATCATTTTGCTGGGGTCAGGGACCACTGGGTCTGTGACCACTATGGGCTAATTAAGATGATGAATTTTTAACTCTTGAGAGCGTGAAAATGAAACCAAATGGACCCGCAAGGGTCCATTTGGTTTCATTTTTACGCTCTCAAGAGTTACATCTGGTTAACCAACTTAGCTGGGGACCACCTGGAACCCTCTCAGAGACCACTGGTGGTCCCTGGACCACCTGTTGAAAGCACCCAAGTAGGAAGTAAACTTAAAAGCAAAATTTACAATATATTTTTGGGGGGGCAAGTGACCATGACCTGAGGGCAAGTAGAACCTGATTGCACTTGCCCGATGGGCAAGTGCCTCGAAGACCTTAGTGTCAACCCCTGCACGGAGACTTCAGGCAGTCATACAAGCCAAGGGGGCAGCCACAAAATACTGAGAAAGTGATGATTCTAATTATAATAAAAAAATATTCTAATTCAATGAAACGGTTTCTCCATTATTCTAATTCAATGAAACAACAGTGGCACCGTTAAATAGGGATGGGTACCTTTCACCTTTGAACCGATACGATACGATACTCGATACCTGGGAACCGATACGATACCAGAAACGGTACCCGTTTCGATACTTTTAACAAAAAGAAGGAAAAAAAAATCAGCAAAAATATATACATTTTTTTTTTTTACTGGGGACCCCCCAAAATAATTTCAGGACCACTGAGGGGTCACAACGAACAGGTTGAGAACACCTGCCTTAAACACTGCTTAAAAAAAAGAACTATGTTGGTCGATGTAAGATGATCACTTCACACAGGTGTGATTTTTAGTTAATTAGCAATAAAATAAAAATAGCTTTCCCCTTGCTACATTACAGTATATCAGCCTTTTCATTATTTTCCCAGAAGGGGAAAACATTTTATATCTTTGTGCCAACAATACTCCAGGTAATAAAAAATACCCTATGGCTGTGGGAGAGGAGAGCTGTGGGAGAGGAGAGGAGGGAGGCCCCCTCTAGCAGGTGCTTAACAGGCTTAATTGTGTTGCCAACTGCCAAAATCCAAAATGCACTAGTGGCACTTCCAAAATGCACTAGAAGTAGCTAGAGCAGTGGTTTTCAACCAGCTGAAAAGCACTAGATTTTCCACCAGGAGTTTCTCAATAATTTTGGCGCTAGGGGAGTCTGGAAAAAAACTAAATATAGTTACAAATGCGCCAAGTTGGCAACACTACTGCTGGCCATGCTGTCGTGATTATAGATGTAGTTTTACGTGTCGCTCCTGCTTGGCTATCTTGCAACGTTTCTGCTGGGATTATGCATTGGATTTACAAGCAAAATTGAAGGATTATACTTTGATGATCAATTTGAGAAAAGGTAAGGCCACCTCTCTTTCCCTGTCTGCTTCTCTGCTCTCTAGTGTATGGCAATATATTCTATCGAAAGAACAGGAGGAGTCTCTCTCTCTCTCTCTCTCTCTCTCTCTCTCTCCCTCCCTCTCCGTGTCTCTTTCTCTCTCTCTGCGCGCGGCGCACACAAAGCAAACGGAGATGAATTGTGTGTGTGTGTGTGTGTGTGTGTGTGTGTGTGTGTGGGTGTGTGGGTGTGTGTGTGTGTGTGTGTGTGTGTGTGTGTGTGTGTGCGCGCACACACAGAGGGGACGTTGCGCTGTGCTGACCAGCAAAATATTTCCATGCGTAGTGATTATGAAACTTTTGTCAAAGAACAATGTGCTTATGACACGTCTTTGTCATAATTAGTCAAACAGGACAGCTGTTTTATCTCGTCAGCGACAGTCCTTCTGCTCGCTCTTTGCTGTGCAGTGGCACAGAATGACAGTACAAAGTATCGAAACGAGGCACCGTTCATTTTGAAGTGAATCGATCCCACTCAGGCGCGTATTTTACGCCGGTGCCGCCGGTGCGGTGCACCAGGGCCCAGGCCCCTTGGGGGCCTACTGAGAGGGAAGGGGGGAAAAGAAAAGAAAGGCCGCTGACAGCGGGCCCTGCGACTGTTATGGACCTGTGGCCGGTCGTTAGGGGGTTAAACCTGAGAGTGGCCGGGCCTAGCAGTGGGAGGGGTAATGATATTGTCCAATCAAATTGGTACCTGTGAGCTGTCACTCACGTGTGAATGTGTTCTGATGTCAGTTCCTCTTAAAACAAATCAAAACAAAAAAAAAAGTGTCAACTACAAAAAAAAGCGCGAGTGGGTTGAATTGAAGCATCGGCGTAGCATAGTGTCATGTTCAAGAAAAGTCATGAAAGTGGTTCCAAAGGCGAATGGAAAGAGAGCAGTCGGCAGCGGGAAGCGTAAATGAAGCTAAAATGACCAAATTGGACAAGTTTGTATCAGCATCGGTGTCTCTCCTCCTGCTGCTGCACCCCACCGGCACCGGGCACTAGCAGCTACCCCAGATCCTGTCTCACAGAGCGGCGACACGCTGGACTCGAGTTGCCAACGAGTTCAGCAACACAACCGCCCTGTGACAGTTCTCCACGCGGCCACGCACGGACACAGTGTCGGTGAAAATGAATGTCCCCGCGCGCGGCGGCCGCGTTGCAGAGCCTAATGAACCCCGAATCCCCAGCACAGATCGAGGATTATACGACATGACACCGCATACCGATAAGACAAAAAGCTTTATAATAGCAACTAGTCCGTAGGCCTGCCGGACCGTTTCTCAGAGACAACAAAAAAGTCTTTCTCAGAAAAATACATCTCCACTACCCGTAAAATGACCTTCTAATGAGTGAGTACACAGTCACATCACATTCATTAATGCGGTCAGTTTGCTGTCTTTGTAAAGCATGTGCTGTGTTCTTGATGCTTGTTGCTTATACTGTGGAAGTGCATACCAGCTTTGTTGGCGTTGGATATAATGTGAATGTGTGAATGTAATAGTTTGGGGACATCATGTTTGAGCCCAGGTCAGGGCAGGCTGTTAGATATTAGTAATGGTGGAGGATAGAGATAGAGCTTGGCATCTGTCCATGTTGTTATGGTTCTGAAAATGCTGCGTGCGTGCGTGTGTGTGTGTGTGTGTGTGTGTGTGTGTGTGTGTGTGTGTGTGTGTGTGTGTGTGTGTGTGTGTGTGTGTGTGTGTTTCATGGCCATTTGCCAATAAAGATCAATGAAAATGAATGGAATAATTGTGTAGCCAGGCACGTTTGTTAGTCTACTGTATACAGTATAGCTGTAGTGTGTGTTTGTGCGCGCACATGCGTAAGAGTTGCTCGTTTATGGCAATGATAGGGGCCTACAAAATATTCTTGCACCAGGGCCCATCCTCAGCTCGTTTCGCCAGTGATCCCACTATAGGTACCGCTATGTCCCAATCGATACCAGTATCGGTATCGCTCACGGTACCCAAGCCTACAGTTAAATGGCCTAAATGGGCCTTTTGGAAAGCTCAGCTGAGCAAATTTTTTACAGGTAACGAGTTCTGTGATTACTCTAACGAGTAGGACAGGCGCGGTGAACACCTGATTTGCTTTCTGCACAAGAAATGCATTCAAAGAATTTAATGATTGCACTGTTCAAATTATTCTAATTCGTTGACCAGCACCTGTACATGTACTACTAGTTATATGTAAAAAAAAAAAAAAAAGAAAAAGAAAAGCCCCTGAGCCCTACTCAATAATGACATATTATAGGGGGATGCCACGTTGAATGTGGTTAAGACCCTAACTAATCAACTAACCAACCAACCTAAAACTGCATAACTGTAGCTACAGATCTCATACAAAAGTCAAATAATGACTTAATTATTGGCTGAATTGGTATCTCAATCTGGCTCTAGAGCAATGCTTTTCAACCGTTTTCATACCAGGGCCCACTATTTATTCTGCATTTTAGCCACGGGACCACTATTTGATGTTGAAGTTTCGTCTATCGCACCCAAAACTGAGGATTTTCAAGTTTGTGTCCACAATTTAGGTGGAGAGGAGATGAACTGGAAAAATGTTGTTCAAAATAACATTTTTTCTACATTTTCTGAACGTGTACATTCTTGAGAATTAAGTCATTCCAGATGTTTAAATATAATTTAACTCTTGAGAGCGTAAAATGACACCAAATGGACCCGTGAGGGTCCATTTGGTATCATTTTACGATCTCAAGAGTTACAGATCTATAAGTGTCCATTTGGTTGCTACCAGCTGTTCGTCATTTAGCTGGGAACCACCTGGAATCCTCTCAGGGACCACTGGCGGTCCCCGGACCACTGGTGGAAAACCTCTGCTCTAGTAGCCTGGTCTAGCCCTCAATGATTTTGGCCTTGGGGGGCGGGGTGTCGTGGGATCCACACGGCGGAAGTGCTGCGCTCTGATTTGATCTCACTAACGTGTCGTCATCTCCGGCCCCTCCCGCGCCCGTCCACTGCTGTTCAACGTCACATCATTTAGAGCGACGCCCACCCCGGAAGGTTGACTCCTCCCTCAAGGCCACTTTCCAACATGCGTTAGTCCAGGCTTTCCGTTTTCGCGCAACGCGAATGAAAACGAAAGCCTGGGTGTCGAGGCTAATGCTCTAGAGGGCAACAGTCACAGAGAGGAATATAAACAGAGAGAGAGAGAGAGACAGAGAGAGAGATTAACTCTCCCTACCATTGAAGGTGTGTACGTCCAGCACCATCTTGCCCCTGCGTTTGTTGGTGGTCCACTCCAGCTGGGTGGGGGGGTAGAGGCGGGCAGCGGGGGCGGGCAGCTGCAGAGAGGTCAGCAGCTTGTGTTGGCACAGAGAACGGTACCCCTCCGGACTGCGGTCCGACACGTACCTAAGGAAGGGCAAAATGGATACAGAGAGGACAAATGAGAGTTACAGTTTTGGGGCATGTACTGTATATATAGGTCAGTGGCTTTTCAACCAGTGGTCCAGGGACCACCAGTGGTCCTTGAGAGGGTTCCCAGGTGGTCCCCAGGCTAAATGATGGACAGTTGGGTTAACCGAATGTAACTCTTTGAGAGCGTAAACATGAAACCCTTGCGGGTCCATTTGGTTTTGGTTGTTTACACTCTCAGGAGTTTGATCTGTGTGTTTGACTGTTTTGTTTCTGAAATCCAGCCTGGAATTGAGGAAATCTTTAGTTTTGGGGTCTGTGGGGGCCAAAATGTCATCAAATGGTGGTCCCTGGTTGAAAATTCTGAATAAATAGTGGGCCGGTGGGCCCTGGTATGAAAAAAGTTGAAAACCACTGATATAGGTGAAAATCAAAAACTTTAATCTACTGACTCACAATAAGCTGCATCGGTTGGCTTGGACATTGGTGTATTCACTATTTGTTTTACAATGTATAATCTTTGGCAGGAGGGCATTGGCATAAAACAAGGGTTAAAAGACTTGTTTTTATATACTGACTCATATACTGACTGACTGCCATTGTGTCAAAGGCAAACTTCCTTTTCATGTTCAAGTTTTCTTTAAAGGTAGGGGAAGTGATTTGAAATTCATGGTGTAGTACCAGCCTGGTGCACTAGGGCCCCCCAAAAGTAGCTACACTATGTGAACCTGCTGCTCTCTCCTGATTGGAGGAGAATTGTGGTGACCTGGGGAACTTTTATTAGCTCCTCTGCTAACGTGGGGGAGGGGGAAACTCCATATGTGGTTTCCACACCTTATAATAGAGCATTTTAACAGAAAAAAAATATTTTTTGGGTGATATCTGACAAAAGTGAAATCACTTCCCCTACCTTTAACTTTATGTCCACTCGTTTTTTTGTTTTTTTTTCTTCTCATTTTTACGCTGCATAATTTAGTCATTTTACGCTTTCCATAATTTAGCTGGGGACCACCTGGAAACAGCACTGGTGGTCCGCGGACCACTGGTTGAAAACCACTGTATTAGACAGTTTTAAACTGTTGTGTTTGAACAATAATATAATCCCTACAGCCGTTAGAACTTGGATGCAGTGGTTAGCTATGTAGGCCTACAGTATGTTTAGAAATTGCAGAGCTCCAGCCAGCGCAAGATCAAAGTGTGTCGCTACTCTATTCCTAATGTACTGTACACTATAGGTCAGAGGTGGGCAATTATTCTTCCCAAGGGGCCAAATGAGATACATAAAATATTGTGGAGGGGAAAGACTAAAGGCTGAACGAAAGTTTGCGTAATATTAATATTAAAAGATAAAAGTAAGCTTGAGACCAACCTTTTTGACACCTCATCACACCATTTGATGACATTTTAGCACCACACCACAGACCCCAAAACTAAAGATTTATTTTGCTTTTGTCCACAATTCCAGGCTGGATTTGGGAAACAAAACATCATACATACAAACATACAGATCAAAATGACCATCAATCTTCTACATTCTCTAGTTGGGGCTAATTCACATGACGAATATTTTAACTCTTGAGAGTGTTACATCTGGTTAAACAACTCTCCATATTTAACTGGAACTCTCTCAAGAACCACTGGTGGTCCCCAGACCACTGGTTCAAAATGCTTTCACGGGCCGGTCAGAGTCAGCCAAAGGGCCGCATTTTTTGGCCCCCGGGCCGCATAATGCCCAGGGACGCTATAGATGAACCAGGGCTGCAACAACCTACTTCAACAGGGCTTTGTCCAGTGTGGGTGAGGGGGTGAAGGCGCTGAGGCAGCAGGCCAGCAGCAGCCATCCTCGGAGGCTGGTCTCCTCGTCCCGGCTGTCCCAGGTGCAGTAGGCCAGCTGGGCCAGGATCTCGTCCCTCAGGGCCGCTCGGCTTTGGCCTTTCTCCACGATGTAGTTGCCCAACATGTACTCCTGCCAGTCGCTGAGGTCCGAGTCGCCCGTGAACCGCAACACCTGGCGAAAAGTCGGGCCGAGGGATACACACGATACGCTTGTAAATGAAAAGTGCTACATGGACAGGGGAAGTTTGATCCAATTTAGTAGTTATAGATCATTATGTAAGCCAGGCAGAAATGTCTGTGTGTGCATCTGTGCATGCATGCATCACATTCCATATGTGAGCATTCATGGAGTATATAGGGAAGCGATCGCGTGTCAGTAAGACATGAACTTGCGTCGATACATTTGTCCCGTATCGGATCGAGACAAAGCGGAATTGGCACTGTAATTATCGGATCAGGAGCAAAACTTGACCGGGACATCCAGGGATGTGATTAAGGCTATGGAGCCCTTCTCAAAACCCCACCCTTTGGGGTGTGGTTTGTTCACTGTCCAATGGCAATCCAAATACTTTAGCAAATGTTGCTATCCAGGTCAAGCTTTCTTGGTCAGGCTTTCCTCTTCTAGTCCTGACATTGTAGATTCTACATTCGCTCTAAAAGAACATACTGAAAGATTTGTGCTGCAATCTCACATTCTCCCCCCAAAATAGCAGGTGTTCACGGCTGCTATTTTTGAATGAAATTTAAAACACCACAAGTACAGTATAGAGTGGTCTATTGGACAAGGACGGATTGGGGAGGAACTTAGTGAAGGGCTAATTAATGCCAATTCCCAATGTCTTTACAGACATTTATTTTCTGAAATAGCAAGTCAACAATCAACGGCAAAACTTTGTGTGTGTGCGTGTGCGTGTGTGTGTGTGTGTGTGTGTGTGTGTGTGTGTGTGTGTGAAAGTCACTCTCACACACACACACACACACACACACACTCATTCTTAATGCTGAATTAATTAAAAAAACAAGCGTAGTACTGACTAGTTTGTAGATGTCCAGAGCGGTGCGTGCGTCGTCGGGCTCCAGAGGGGTCAGGGGTCTCTGGAGGGGCTGTTCCTGAGGCTGACACCATGTGTCCTTATGGAAAACATACACAAGTCATCAGCGGTAACAGGTAGGTTCAGCCCAAATAAGAGTATAGACAGAGTTACGCCCTCGCAAACTCCAGTCACTTCGTGGGATCAGTCCAATGGCAGCTCTATCATCAAGTTGTGTTTCACCATGTTAATGATTTTTCGTTTAGGACCTTTTTTTTCTGAGAGTGTACGAATGGAACCAAATGGACCCACTAGGGTCCATTTGATTCACATTTGTGTCTCTCGGGGAAAAAAATGGAAATGTCCCTCTTTTGTCCCTCTATTAGGCTACAACAGAACTCCCAGGAGGTACGTTTTCTGACCCCTCAATGTCGCAACATTTCGGCTAGTGCGAGTATTACTTGGGCTAGCCTTCTCGTATCCACAAAAAATACCTTTACTGAATGAATGAAAAATGAAATGACTGACAATAGTAGATAGAGTACAGTACGTTGAAGGGATGCCGGTGCAGCTTACCTTCAGTATGACTTTGGCATAGCGAGAGAATGGGAATCTGTCAATGTCCTTTGGCAAGGAAAGTCGGTGTTCCGCCTTCACCTGAGGGGGCGCCACCTCTGTGACCCCGGAAGCATGCTGCCGCCCTGGTGGGGACACAAAGAACAACAATAAATAACACACCGACAACTCAATGGAGCTTATCCACATGGCAGCCATCTTACTGTGTAAGTTAATGGCAAAGGTGGCAACAAGGCGCAACTTTACATTGCAGCCCATTCCTCCAAACAGAAATGTCCTTAAATTCTCCTCTTTCTAGTTGCACTTTCTGTGCTGGCAAGTGATTGTAGTTTGGAAGCGATTGCACTTTTGATATCACTCAACAGCCCTTGCTTAGGCCCTACCAGCCTGTTTTGAATGTGCGCATAATGCAGGAAGCAGCGGGACGTCGGTTTACTGAAAACGAGTGCTTCCAAACTCTGATGGCAAGATGGTCGACTTTGAATGTGGTCAATGGCATTATTTGGACTACCATACTATTTGTGAATTTCATGTGATGTGCGTCTGTGTGTGTGTGTGGTTTCGTAATCACATATTTTAATCTGAATGTGTCATGCTGACCTTCCGCACTGCGAAGTCTGGCTGATAACTCCGCCGGGATCTCCAGCATCCCCACATCCTAGCAGGAAAGGAAAAAAAGACATCAGGTAAATATTGGACTATGATTATTATCACATGGGTCCAGATTGCACAGAAGGAAGTAGTCTCCTGTTCCAATACAATTGTGCCCAGAAATGGGCTTGTTTCTGAAGAAGAACTACCTGTTTTTTTTTGTTTGTTTTTTAGAATAGATGGAAATCAGTGTGATATTAATGATCAAACTCACCATTGTGGGGGAAACAGACTCAGCCTTGGTGGCAGCCGATAGTATGTTTCGCTCTTTGTTTTCCTGGAAGTGAAAGCAGGCCAGTTGATCAATCACACCCCTTGGTGAGTCAATCATCTTGTCAATCAATAGTGCTCTTAAAAAAAAGCTTTATTGGAAATAAAACGCAAATACAATCCAAAAAAGGACACACATCTGCATCCATTCTACACCTAATTAACCTAACTTATACATCACTGCATTACAAAAACAGAATCATCCAAAACTGAGCAGACTCTCGTTTCTTCTTAAGGTATAAATCCATTTTCTTAATATTCAGTCTCTCTGTGTCTTCAATATTGTCCACTAAGCTCCCCCATTGTTTGTAAGGTGGTAGACAGATCTTATTGATCGCCGTTTTTCCAGCAATTAGGGGAATCTTTACTAGGTATTGGTCTCCTGTGTGGAGACCAGTACCCATATATAACACCAGCCACAATCTAGGAACACAACATTATACCCCACAATCAATAGTGTTTGATTAACTTGATCTAACTTGCCGGATATTCATACAAGAAATTAATCTGCAGGTACTAGGCCTCTGGTGTAATATATAACACTACAATCTTACAAATGAATACACAACATCACGTCAGCACAAATGATAATTATCTGCAGCTTCAGTATGTAGAAGAGTTTTACCTTTGTTGTGGTAAAGTAATTAATAAACTTTTAATATTCTGCACAGTGTAAACACCCTCAGGTGAGTGAACTTCGTTTATCCTGCTACCTGGGACCACAAGCAAAACACTCAGCACTCCTTCATTTTCAACAGCAGGAATGCTATTCTTAGCAACATATCTTGTTATATAGGCCTTCACAGGCCTACCCATGTTGCTCCATGGCCACACCTCCAGTGCCGGTCACAGTTACAAGAGTCCAGTCCTTTTATCAGGAGGGTTTACAGCTTGGAAATAAAGGTGTTTCCTTATACATAGAGCAATTTAGAGCTAACGATAAAGTGGACACCGCAGGGTGAGCTGAGGCTGAACAGCAATTTGACATTTTCCGACAGGGAAATGGTCAGTTTCACCTGTTGACTGTGCTTTTGTTCACATACACATATCACCCTTTCAAATTATATTATGTCATATTATATGCTATAACATTATAAGAGCACATAACGATGATGACATCTTTCAGGATGGGGTTCATGCAATCAAAGAGGTCATAAGCCAAGCCCAACCCGGATCGAAAGTGAATTTAGCTTCAATCAAATAGAAATAAATAGAAGATGGATAATATAATCATCATAATCCAGGGATTTTCAACCTTTTTGATACCAGGGCCCCCTATTTATTCTGCATTTGAGCCACGGACCACCATTTGGGGACATTGCTTTTGTCCACAATATGGATTTAGGAAACAAAACAGGCAACTATACAGATCAAAATGACCATCAATCTTCTAGCGTAGACATAGGCTAATTCAGATGATGAATATTTTAACTCTTGAGAGCGTAAACATGATCATCATATTTCTCTCTCAAAGAGTTACATCTGGTTAACCAACTTTTCATCTGTTAAATCAACTTAGCTGGGGACCACCTGGAACCATCTTAAGGACCACGGGTGGTCCCCGGACCACGGGTTGAAAACCACTGTCATAATCATAAGGGATAATAGCGTTCAACACACAATATTATACAGAATGTCTCAGTATAAATTATATTTATGCTGTATGGAATCTGTACTCCGTACTGGGAAAATTCAACATTCTTAAAAAATAATATTCATACGAGGCAAGAGCTTTAAATCACATGAAGTAAAAATTTCTGCTGTCTTTGCTCTCTGTCCGTGAGCAGCAGATATATTGACTGTCAACTACACCGTCCATAGTCCAAACCTATAATAAAACAATAACTCCAATTGCTTCAGTCGGCAATAAAACACACAATAAATAAACGCCTCGACACCGTGGAAAACACAAAATAAGACACCGATCCAACACATAACGCTCTATTTAGCTCCGAGCCAATTAAAAAGACAAAACAAGCCGAGAACGCCAGACAAGCACGGGTCAAGAAACATAACCTGAGTCGAATGCTGTTTTGAAATCTAACACCGAAACGCCTCCCCCTTGACAGCATTCATTCTGCAGGGTGTTCCAATCCGCATCAGACCGATTAAACAACAAACAAAAGGTGAAGTCAAAACGCATCTCTTGCCACAAAGCTAACTCAAAAAAATGTTTCAGACGACATGAGAAAGCCTTACCTGTGCGTGTGCCTGGGATGGAACTAAGTCTGAGAGGAAAGGTTTCAGTAGACGGAAGAGGAGATGCCCTGTCCGCCTCTAATTTCAGTAATAGGGGTTGAAGTCCGAGACCGAGTGTGGTCGAAGGTGTGCACAGAGGAGAGTGTGGGTGTGTGCATGTGCGCGTGTGCCTGACAGTGTGTGTGCGTGCGTGTGGGTGTGTATACACCTGTGTATTATGCTAGAGTAAATTAGTGAGAGGCAAATGTCCCCATAATTATAGTAGTATATCACAAATGGGAATGGTTTCTTTATGATTCACAAATAGTTTTACGGTTCTGTTTGAAATTGGGAAAAGGTTCAAGTTGCTTAGGGATGGAATTCTTATGCCAGATCTATTTGTTATACTGACGATTGTGGCTTCAGGGTCGGGGTAAAAAATGTGGATGTTTTCAGAAGAATGGTAATACAAACATGTACAGTATGTGTGCAAGTGTGCGTGTGTGCGCGCGCGCGTGTGTGTGTGTGTGTGTGTGTGTGTGTGTGTGTGTGTGTGTGTGTGTGTGTGTGTGTGTGTGTGTGTGTGTGTGTGTGTGTGTGTGTGTGTCCTGTACTGTACTCCGTAGGTGTGGCTTTGTATGTATACCGTAACAGTGTCTGACCAAACAGATAAAGGTGATTATGATTATGGAAAATGAGACTTAAAGAGTAAGGTTGGTGTTACAGATTTCAGAAGGATGTGTCAGTGAAGTGAACCTTCACTCCTCTCACGACCCAAAACTGAGTGACAAGCGACTGAAAGGCTTTGTTTACCGTTTTTATACGATAAACCTTAAATCAAACTGACGAAGAAAGACTTCAAATGGGGATTTATTTGAAATAATCAAATGAATCCTGATTTCACTGTTGTGGTCCTACAATGTCTATCACCGAATAGGCACCAGACACCTGCCCTAGAATAGCACGTGGCATGAGAAACATTTCAAGTGCTTTCAACCCTCAGAGCTTTAATTAAGAACTCTTTCTTAGCGTCAACATAATCAATCTTTATGATGTGTAGTGTGCACACATCCCGTCGTTAAAGATGATTACGTATAGCAGCAGAAACACATGCTCGTACATGTGCGCGGAAATTGAATGCTGTGTTTCCGACCTTTAGACTTGTGACACCCAAAGGTTTGGATGCAGCGCACTGTGTGCAGTATGTCAACCCAACGTGTGTCACCGAGACATTATTTCTAAACCTCACAAAAAGGGGTGGGGAATTCGATCCATGCAACAACAATGTGCATGTGCGTTCGGGCCAAACCCTACAACTTAAACAAATGGATTGCTTTTCACATTACAAATGGTTCCTGCTTGACAACACTATCAAAGTCTAAAGTCTGCCTGGTATAAAAGAGAACACAACCTGGCAGAGAAGAGAACAATAAACCAGGCTATGTAATCTTAGGACTGTGGCTGACAAATAGTGGAGCGGTTTAGCTCTCTTATTAGGGCAGATTGTTCACTTTTTGAGAAAAGCGTGAAAATTGGTACACACATAGCCAAAGACATTTAAAAAATATTTGGATGTGGAGGCATCTTGAATTCCAAGATGGCGGCCCCAAAATCCAAGATGTCTGCCCAGAAATGTGGTTTTTCCTTCATAACTTGAAATGCATTGATTTTACGCCCATAGATGTATTGAACGTTAATACAAAGTTGGCCATTACGGACGATTTGGTACCAAGTACGTGTCTGTATCTCCTACGGTTCTTGAGATACAGCATATAGGTACTTTCACAGATCGAGGAGAGCAAGACATTTGTAACATTGATTCTTAAGTCAATCCAATGGTCATACAGACATGAAAATTGGTACACACACTCTGCAAACCCCACTATTTCTAAAAGTACTGCATGCCCTGCAAAATTCCAAGATGGCAGCCCCCAAAATCCAAGATGTCTGTCCAAAAATGTGGTTTTTCCTTCATAACTCGAAATACGAAGATCTTAAGCCCCATAGATGTATTGAACGTTAATATAAAGTTGGGCATTACGGACATTTTGATACCAAGTACATGTCTCTATGTACTACGGTTCTTGAGTTACAACATATCCGTATTCATGAGGCACCAAAAAAAACATTTTGGCACATTTCACTATTTAACTCAAAGATCCCTTAATCACTTTCAGGAATCATTTTCAGGAAATGGACCTACATGTATCTGCTATCATAAACCACTTCAAGTTTCTTAATTGATGAAACGGGTCAGGAGTTATTAAACCGATCGTAAAGGCTGTTTCAGTGCTAAATTTGCTGCGTATAGTTAGCGAACATAAGCCACCCAGAAATGTCTGTCTGTGCATCTGCCCTTCACAATAAGTGTATATCTGAAGCGGACGCACCAAGTGCAGCATGTGTCCTAGTATAATGGTATAATATGCTAATAGGCGTAATAGTGTAATAGGGCTAATAGTGTAATATATGCAATAGCAGTATACTGTAATAGGGTAATATATGTAATAGTGTCATAGTGTAACATGTGTAATAGTGCATTAGGGTAATATGTGTAATAGTGTAATAGGGCAATATGTGTAATAGTGTCATAGTGTAACATGTGTAATAGTGTAATAGGGTAATAGTGTCATAGTGTAACATGTGTAATAGTGTCATAGTGTAACATGTGTAATAGGATAATATGTGTAATAGTGTCATAGTGTAATATGTGCAATAGTGTAATAGGATAATATGTGTAATAGTGTCATAGGGTAATATGTGTAATAGTGTCATAGTGTAACACGTGTAATAGTGTAATAGGGCACTATGTGTAATAGTGTCATGGTGTAACATGTGTGATAGTGTAATAGGGTAATATGTGAAATAGTGTCATAGTGCAACATGTGTAATAGCGTAATAGGGTAATATGTGTAATAGTGTCATAGTATAACATGTGTAATGGTGTAATAGTGCAACATGTGTAATAGTGCAATATGTGTAATAGTGTAATATGTGTAATAGGCTAATACGTGTAATAGTGTAATATATGTGCAATAGTGTAATAGGGCAATTACACTATACAGCTATTTCATATACCACACTCTTACCTTAATGCACATATATTACACTATTACACATATTAACCTATTACCCTATTACACATGTTACACTATGACACTATTACACATATTGCCCTATTACACATGTTGCACTATGACACTATTACACATTACCCTATTACGCTCTTACACATGTTACACTATGACACTATTACATATATTACCCTATTGCACTATTACACATATTACCCTATTACACTATTACACATATTACCCTATTACACTATTACACATGTTACACCATTACACTATTACACATATTGTCCTATTACACTATGACACTATTACACATATTACCCTATGACACTATTACACATATTATCCTATTACACTATTACACATGTTACACTATGACACTATTACACATATTACCCTATTACACATGTTACACTATGACACTATTACACATATTACCCTATTACACTATTACACATGTTACACTATGACACTATTACACATATTGCCCTATTATACTATTACACATATTACCCTAATACACTATTACACATGTTACACTATGACACTATTACATTACATTACAGTATACCGCTATTGCATAGCTTACACTATTAGCCCTATTACACTATTGCATATATTACACTATTACGCCTATTAGCATATTATACCATTATACTAGGACACATGCTGCACTTGGTGCGTCCGCTTCAGATATACACTTATTGTGAAGGAGGGATGCACAGACAGACATTTCTGGGTGGCTTATGTTCGCTAACTATACGCAGCAAATTTAGCACTGAAACAGCCCTTTACGATCGGTTTAATAACTCCCGACCCGTTTCATCAATTGAGAAACTTGAAGTGGTTTATGATAGCAGATACATGTAGGTCCATTTCCTGAAAATGATTCCTGAAAGTGATGAAGGGATCTTTGAGTTAAATAGTGAAATGTGCCAAAATGTTACACTTTTGGTGCCTCATGAATACGGATATGTTGTAACTCAAGAACCGTAGTACATAGAGACATGTACTTGGTATCAAAATGTCCGTAATGCCCAACTTTATATTAACGTTCAATACATCTATGGGGCTTAAGATCTTCGTATTTCGAGTTATGAAGGAAAAAACACATTTTTGGACAGACATCTTGGATTTTGGGGGCTGCCATCTTGGAATTTTGCAGGGCATGCAGTACTTTTAGAAATAGTGGGGTTTGCAGAGTGTGTGTACCAATTTTCATGTCTGTATGACCATTTGATTGACTTAAGAATCAATGTTACAAATGTCTTGCTCTCCTCAATCTGTGAAAGTGCCTATATGCTGTATCTCAAGAACCATAGGAGATACAGACACGTACTTGGTACCAAATCGTCCGTAATGGCCAACTTTGTATTAACGTTCAATACATCTATGGGCGTAAAATCAATGCATTTCAAGTTATGACAGAAAAACCACATTTCTGGGCAGACATCTTGGATTTTGGGGGCCGCCATCTTGGAATTCAAGATGCCTCCACATCCAAATATTTTTAGAATGTCTTTGGCTATGCGTGTACCAATTTTCACGCTTTTCTCAAAAAGTGAACAATAGTTTTGCTAACCCGCTCCACTAAAAAGAAGATTAGACAATGGAATACAACCACCCTAATAACTGCTATCTGCACAGAACAGAGCCGGGGACAAAGCTGATACATTGTCCCAAAGCGACTGTGAATAATTGCTGCTATTTGTTTAAAAAAGCTCTATACCCTTTTAGGTAAATGTTTGTTTTCTCATGCCAATAAAGCTCCTCTGAATTGGGTGACAAACACATTAAAGGAAGCAGGGGCGTTTTTGCCATTAGGCAGACTAGGCATTTGCCTAGGGCGCCCGGGGCGACCACCAGACATGCTTTAAAAGGATCCCAGGCTAATAAGCCTCATGGATAAATACATTATACTTGTCCTCTATAACTAGAATTGAACATTTAAAACATATATAATGTGGTCTTTAGTCTAAAAATAGTTCATACTTTTATCACTTGGGGGGCGCCATTTTAATGTGCCTGTCATAGGTATGACGTCACAGGAGATTTCTCTATTCAATTTGGAGCCCCAGACAAAATCTTGCCTGGGGGCTCCAAATTGATTAGAAACGCCACTGAAAGGAAGGATCTATCTAACAATACAATACATGTAGGAGGTGTTTTTTTAGGGTGTTCATAGTGTCATTTATAAAGCTACATCTTCAATAAACTGCAGTTCTTCCTTCTCAGTTGCGGTTGTTGCACAAGAAGAAAAGGTCAGGGCAGGGATTTATAGTACCATAAAGTCACCAAACAAACGCAGTTGCCAAGGAACCAAGTCAAGATCTCTCTCTCTGTCTCTCTCTCTCGGGTTGTCCTTCAGTGTTTGTTCATGTGGTGCTTCCTTCGTGTACCTTCCTCCAATGGCGCCTGTTGATGGTGTTCCTGGTTATCATCATGACGGCCCAAAACTGAGTAATGGACTGCCTCAGGCGCTTGTAGTGCTTCCTGCAGAAGACAGGGGGAGCATCGGTGTGACCTAGGAACATATTGGACATCACTGGCCTCCCTCAGTCACTGACTGTTCCCTCAGACAGTGACCTCATTTCAGGTAGAAACCCGACTCTCTCTCCCTGTCAACACCTCGTCCTTCTTAATCGCCTGTTCTCGACACACATTCACAGTCAGTCATGCAGTGTTGCCAACCTGCCGCATTTGTTGGTATGTTTAGTTTTTTTCCAGGCCTCCCCTAGCTCCAAAATTGGGGAAAAGCTCCTAAGTTGGCGAGTTGGGACAAAATTGGTTGTAGTCAGCCAGAGATAAAACCCTCATTTTTAACCATTTTTTTCTTCCTATGACAGTGGTTTTCAACCAGCGGTTCCCAGGCTAAATGATGGACAGCTGGTTAACCAGATGTAACTCTTTGAGAGCGTTTAACTCTCAAGAGTTAAAATATTCATCATGTGAATTAGCCCCAAGTCTACACAACTACAGTAGAGAATGTAGAAGATTAATGGTTATTTTGATCTTTGTTTTTTTTCCCCAAGGGAAATATCCTAAAAAAATGAGTTGTCTTATATTTGGGGACTAGATTATTTGACATTCAATGTTCTTTTTACACAAATGAGTCTTGAAAAAATGGAAGTCGTCTTATAACCAGGGTCCTCTTACAGTATATTCGGGACAATACGGTATATATACATATATTCCCTTCCAGGCAAGCATCTGGCGCATTCTAGTGCATTTTGGAAGTGCCACTAGTGGCAACACTGCAGTCATGCTCCCCCAGCTAGGCCCCGCCGCCTGTCGCCTACCTGGCCTGGTGTCCTCGGATGTGGCTCTGGATGACGATGGCCTTCTGCTTGAAGAAGCGGAAGTTCCTCCTGCAGATGAAGCCCCGGATGTTTCGCTGGATGGTGACGGCAGCCCAGGTCTGTGTGCTGCTCCATTTGTCGTCCACGCGCTGGTACAGGAGCTCCTTCATGAACACCTGTGTAAAAAACGTGAAAACATTGAACTCAATTCAATGGGATTTATAGGCATGAGAAAACAAAACATACATTTACATTGCCAGGTCATTTTATGCGTGAATTTGACTCAATTCGACTGGCAAAAGGATCCAAGATAGAACAGGGTTTATTTGACACTCACTGATGCAGGTACAATACAGGCCTGTATTATTATTGTTTTAGTGCCCCCTAGTGGCCCCCTATGGTCGTGGCCCACCGGGAGAGGGCCTAGTACTCCCTATGGCCAGTCCGACCCTGATTGCCACTACAAAAAACACAATACGGCCGTACACATCAAATAAAAAATTTACCGTATCAACATTTGAAAGTCGGAATCTTCAATAAATCAATTACTATATACCAAAAATCAATTGATTAAATCCATTTTCAACATTCTATAACATACCTGTGGACATGATAAAAAAGTTCCCAAAAATCTGTGTTTCCTTTTTTTCCTGAGAGGGTACAAATGGAACCAAATGGAACTGCTGGTTCACATTCGTATTTTTTTTTAAATGGGTGGAATTCCCCTTTAAGAGCACACACAATGATTATTCTTTAGTGTGGTGTTGTGTTCCACTTGGTATCGTTCTCGTATCGCAGCAGGTCACAAATCTTGCTGCTGTGTTTATACATTGTTATACTTCGCCCAGCAGATATGAGAGTTTTTTGGGTCATTAGTTGTGTTCTCAGAATCATCTGTGGGTGATTGTAATGTGTGGGAAGTATGTATGATGTATCTGATGCCCTGGTACAGTGGACAGCTAGATAAGAGTAGATTGATTTTCATTTTGTTTTGTGTACAGTATGTGCACAGTCTGTCTTCACACACGCACACGCACACGCACACACACACACACACCCGATGACAGTGGAAACCTTGCAAGACACCCACCTGAACATCAGGACCTTCAGAGTCTTGCTCAAGGGCACTTTGACACTAACTCTCATCTGGTCACTCTACACTTGGGTCCACTGGCGCCCCCTGAGGGGCGTCTCAGGTTGCCCGCAGCCAGGGGGTCCATTTGGTTTTGAGGTTTGTCTATCACATGTTATGCTTAGCTGTGATTAGACCATAGCCGTTTAAGGAGGCTTACTGAAAGGTTTCTACCCAGCTTCTGTGACGTCATACCTGTCACAGGCACAGTAAAATGGTGCCCCCTCAAGGGATAAAATTATGGCAACTGCAACTGCATCTGACTAATGGTAAAAAAAAAAAAAAAAAAACGCCTCTGGGTACCTTGGTGAGCCCCAGCTGATACTGTCCATCCTCCGCTTCCATCATCCTCAGCAGAGCCACTGTCTGGTCCCTGTCTGTAGCATCGACGGAGCGCTGAGGCAACAGAGCTCCATACCTGACACACACACACACACACACACACACACACACACACACACACACACACACACACACACACACACACACACACACACACACAGGGGGGCAGAAAAGAGGATATTTGAGCAGTGTGTGTGTGTGTGTGTGTGTGTGTGTGTGTGTGTGTGTGTGTGTGTGTGTGTGTGTGTGTGTGTGTGTGTGTGTGTGTGTGTGTGTGTGTGTGTGTGTGTGTCAGGGCCAGATCTAGGCATGGGCCTAAATGCCCTGATTGCCCCACCAAACATGACGGCATGCAAAACAACCCAAATTTCAAAGTTATTTCAAATTAAAGTACTTATATTTAAAAAATGATTTGAAACACTATTACTGCTACTGACTAACTACAGCTGTGTCACCACTCACCACTAAACCAACAGCATTTCATCATTGAAAACAGAAAACTCTCTGAGTCAGACCTTTAGCTTTATGCATGCTGCGTGTCTGTTGCAACTTCAACAACAACTGATATTATCAAAGCTTATTTGTCTAATAATAAAAGTCCTGTAACCCAAAATGGTATGGGTGCGGCTTCATCGCCCTTGGCGCGAAGCGGCACGGGCAATGAAGCCGCCCCCATACCATTTTCTCCTCCGTCCCCCCCAATTGGGAAGTGTTACATCCGGGCCTGGTGTGTATGTGTATGTGTGCGTGTGTGTGTGTGTGTGTGTGTGTGTGTGTGTGTGTGTGTGTACCTCTCCATGAAGTAGGTGTACAGCAGACGGACAGGGTATCCCTCTTTTCTGATGTGAATGGTCTCCAGCATCCCAGCATGCCTCAGCTGGTCCAGCACATAGTCCACATCGAAGATGCCTGGGACCTGACACACACACACACACACACACACACACACACACACACACACACACACACACACACACACACACACACACACACACACACACACACACACAGTCAAATTAAGACCATCACCACATTGTAGTCGACAATTGTGAGAAATGATTTTTCGTCATGTTGTTTTTGCCATTAAAACATTGGAACAAAGAGAAATAACTTGAAATGTTCGACCCGGTAACAATCATTTTAACACAGGATTTAATAGTTAATAGTTTTATACTGTAACAACCTTATCAAATAGTGAAAATACAAAATCAAATCTCAGCAACACCGACATGTTCTGATTGGCTGATAATCAGAGAGCTACTGCTATATACTTCAGTTCACTAGTAGTAGTTGGTATGACCACGTCCGTTTCAATTCATCGCACAACTTTTGCAACATTGCATAAAAGACAAATACTTTACCTTGACGTAGTTTGGCTTGACGCAACGGACAAACGTGGTTTTACACCTGGGAGGGAACAAAGACAGAGGGAACAAAGAAGAAATAAATAAAACAGCCATAATAACCACTTCCTTGGGCAACTTTGTGGGTCTTTCTGGGTAGCTGTGAGCGCGAAATTATCACGACGACACAGGGTGTCACTGTTTCACCACTTGTTGAAAATTCTGTATTGGAATAGCCCCTTGAGATGAATCATCTCGTTTTCGAGGGGGTCCACATTTAGTTAACTCATAACTGGAGTGATTTTTATGATCACCCATTTTCACTGAATGTTCACCTCTGTCCAAATATAGACCAACATAGGCTTCATTTCTAATCATCACTACTAATCATCTGCATTTAATGATGGGAGTGGGAGTGAGTCATATCCGTGTACCTTTCCAGGCGTGTTATGAGTTCGGCTAGTGACTGTTGGAAGTGTGAGGAGACGGTCCAGGGCTGGTGGCGAAGACCCTTCCCTCTCCTGCCCCCCAGTTCCCTCTGCTGAACGTAGGCATCCTGGACCTTCTGGAAGAGCTCCGAGACCATCTGGAAACACAGCCAGCGAAAATTAAACAATGTCAACAAAGGGGCTAGGGCGGAATCCTCTATATTTCACCTTTATTTTTCCTTTTTTCTTGTAAATCAGTGGTTTTCAACTCTTTTCATACCAGGGCCCACTATTTATTCATAATTTGAGCCATGGACCACCATTTAGAGTACCCCACAGACCCCAAAACTAAAGATTTATTATTGCTTTTGTCAGCAATTCCAGGCAGGATTTCAGAGAAAACAAAACAATCAAACATACAGATACAAAATGACCATTAATCTTCTACATTCTCTAGTTGTGTAGACAAGATGGCGGCGCGCACAGACGCAGCGGCTCTGAGCTCCCACAACAACCGTAGTTTCGTCCTCGTTTTGTTTGTCACTTTATGGATTCTGACCAGATTTCACGCACTAGCCCTGTCCTACAGCCGGGACGAGCTTTTAGACATTCGGAAGGGCATTACATGCCAACTTCCACTTCCAGCGGAGATATTCATCCCCCCCGAGCTGGTCAAGCCAGCGGAGCCCAGCGAGGCTGCTGCTGCAGCCGTGCGGAGGAGGAGGCGCTGCGAACGGAAGCAGAAGCGAGGCAAGCGGGCCGGCGTCAGTGCTAGGCTAAAGGCTAATCCATTCAAACCTCCGTTGCCGACGCTCTTCCTATCGAACGTCTGCTCCATCAGGAACAAGATGGATGAGATTCGCCTATCACTCACTACTCGGAAGAACCTAACAGACTGCTGCTGTATGATCTTTACGGAATCAAAGTTGGACTCTAGCACTCCAGATGCAGCCATCACGCTAGCAGGCCGCAGCGTCTATCGAGCAGACCGGACAGCTGCTTCTGGTAAGAAGACCGGCGGTGGCCTGTGTGTGTTTGTCCATAACTCCTGGTGCACAGACACAACTATCGTTACTAAACACTGCTGCCCTGACATTGAATTTATGGTGCTTAAATGCAGACCGTTTTTTCTGCCCAGAGAGTATACAGTTGTTTACATATGTGCCGTTTACATAGCTCCTGATGCTAATAGTAAGCTAGCACTTGCTTTGCTTCAGAGTAGCACACAGTCGTGTCTGCGCACCCACCCAGACTGTGTTTTCATAGCAGCTGGCGACTTTAATCATGCAAACCTAAAGACTGTCCTGCCTAAATTCCACCGTAATGTTACCTGTGCAACAAGAGGGAATAACACATTGGACCAGGTCTACACTAATGTGGCTAAGGCTTACAGAGCTGTACCAGGCGCCCATCTAGGCAAGTCTGATCACATCACGCTCTTCCTTTACCCCCTGTATAGGCAGAAAATTAAAACTGCTGGACCCTCAACCAGGACTGTCAGAGTCTGGCCCGAGGGGGCTGTATCCCGGCTCCAGGACTGTTTCGAGGTGACGGAGTGGGACACCTTTAAGGACGGAGGACTGCAGGTAGATCCTAAAGCAGCACTAGACAACTACACCACTACAGTCATGCATTATATTGTTTTCTGTATGGACATGGTGACTGTCACTAAAAGGGTCCGTTCATTTCCTAACCAGAAGCCGTGGCTGACCGCGGAAGTCAGGTCACTCCTCCGGGCCAGAGATGCAGCCTACAGGTCGGGGGACGCAGCCGCCTACAGCATCGCCAGGGCAGCCCTGAGAAGAGGCATTAAAACTGCTAAGCTCAAGTACAAGCAGCGCATTGAGACCCACTTCTCCAACTCCACCAATCCCCGCCAGGTGTGGGAGGGCATTAGAGCCATTACGGACTATAAGGGGACAACATCACCCTCCAACAGCTCTGCTGCTCTCACCGAGGAGCTGAACCAGTTCTACGCTCGGTTCGACAGGGCAAATGTGGACCAAGCCGTGCAGCCCCTCCCCCCCAGCGGGGCAGTTCCCGTCCTGAGCCACCATGAGGTCAGGTGCTGCCTCCGGAACACCAACCCTCGGAAGGCAGCAGGTCCTGATGGAGTGGTGGGCCGCATAATGAAGGAGTGTGCGGATCAGCTGACGGACGTTTTCACGTATATTTTTAACCTTTCTCTGAAATTATCACACGTACCAACATGTTTTAAGTCATCTACAATAATTCCAGTACCCAAGCAGTCAGCTGTCACGTGCCTTAATGACTATAGACCGGTGGCACTCACCCCCCTCCCTGCTAAGTGCTTGGAGAGACTTGTTATGAAACACATTACATCTATCATACCTGACTCTTTTGACCAATACCAGTTTGCCTACAGGCAGAACCGATCAACAGAAGATGCCATAGCCATCGTGCTACATGCTGCCCTAGTACACCTAGAGGGGAAAAACACCTATGTAAGAATGCTCTTCGTCGATTACAGTTCCGCCTTTAACACTATTTTACCTCGCCAACTCATTATGAAACTCCGTTCTCTGGGCCTGTGCAATATTCTGTGTAACTGGGTACTGGATTTCCTCACAAACCGCACACAAGTTGTCAGATTGGGCAGCCACACCTCGTCCTCCCTGTCTATCAGCACTGGTGCTCCTCAGGGCTGCGTGCTCAGCCCGTTACTGTACACTCTGCTCACACACGACTGTTCTCCTTCATTCCCCTCAAATTACATCATTAAGTTCGCGGACGACACCACTGTTGTGGGGCTCATAACAGATGGCAATGAGTCTGCCTACAGGAGCGAAGTGATGGACCTCACAGCCTGGTGTGACAGAAACAACCTACAGTTAAA
Organism: Benthosema pterotum; assembly: GCA_039105355.1. Lineage (NCBI taxonomy): Eukaryota > Metazoa > Chordata > Actinopteri > Myctophiformes > Myctophidae > Benthosema > Benthosema pterotum. The sequence goes on along the minus strand of CM076981.1, from coordinate 41,515,420 downwards.
CATAAAGAAAACAAGAGAGATCATAGTGGACTTTAGGAAGTCAAAGCCTGCCCACACACCCCTGCTCATCAACAACGAGGCAGTGGAAAGGGTTTCAGAGTTCAAGTTTCTCGGTCTCAGCGTGAGTGAGACCCTGTCATGGAGCACTAATACCACTTCTGTGATCGGTAAAGCACAACAACGCTTATACTTCTTAAGGAAGTTGAAACAGGCAGACCTACCACAAAAGCTCCTTGTTAACTTTTATCACTGTGCGGTAGAGAGCGTATTGACTTATTGTGTGGCTGTGTGGTTCTCCTGCTGCACCAAGGCAGAGCAGGAGGCCCTGCAGGGGGTGGTGAAGGCAGCGAGCAGGATTATAGGGTCCCCTCTACCATCCATCAGCTCGGTCTCCACCTCACGTTGCCTCCGCCTCTCCCAGCGTATTATAAAAGACCAATCGCACCCTGCACATCATCTCTTTCATCTTCTCCCCTCAGGGAGGAGATACCAGTCCATCAGTGCTAGAACCTCAAGACTCAAAAATAGCTTTTTTCCGTACGCAGTCAGACTGCTAAATGAACATTGACTGTCCACCTTCATACACACACTAACAGGTCTGTGATAATAATACTGGTTTTCTGTTTGTTTGTTGTTGTTTTTCATTCATCATGCACTTTGAAATACCACCTTGCACTTTACTCTGTGTGTAGATGTTGTATGTTTTTGTGTCTACGGGTATATGGGAGCTCCCTAGCAATTTCGTTGTGTGCAATTGTGTGAACTTTTGTGTGCAATGACAAATAAAGTCTATTCTATTTAGTGAGTCCAAACACTAACAACTACGGTGACCAGATTTAAACTGTTCATTTGAGGGACCGGAGTATTGCATGTGTGTGGAACGAAGTGGGAAAAGGCGTTGCCAACATGGTTAGCAAATTAAGATCTTGATGTCATATTGAAAAATAATAATAAACAACAACAATACAATTTAAAAATAGCTGATCTATAAGCTCGAAATGTGTTGCAGTACGACACATTTTGTGCTTGTAGATCAGCTATTTTTGATATTGCAATACATGCGGTGTGGCCCCCCTGGAGTGATTGTGGAAATATATAGTAGCACTATAAATTATATATATTTTTAAGAGACTTAAAAACACATAAAAACAAACATAGCAGGAAAAGAGACTGAACAGAGAGTCTTTACAGTGAACTCTGTCAGTCACAATGTGGGAGCAGGTGCTAAAAAGTCTTGAGGGACTAGTGTCCCACGCAAACAGGGACATCTGGTCACCCTACTAACAATGTGTGGGTAAGGTTGTGTTTTAGTTTTTGTTTTTTTCTTTCACCTTCATTTTGCTCCTGGCAAACAGCTCCAACACCTCTGCTCGGAAATGGTCGTGGTTCTTGTTTATGAAATTATGGACCTGGGGACAGAGAGAGGTTTATAGTACAGACATTGTCCCCTAATGTTGACCTGGAGAGGGTGTAGAGACAGACAACCTCCTTGGATAGGGGATATGGGGTCATTATAGCTGCTTCTTCACTATCTTTCACTAGACTGCCTCCTCATTGAACAGGTGCCCTGAACAACCAGGAGGGGTCACTATAGAGCTGCATCAAAACATTCCCTTAAGCAGAAAAAGGACTTCATAGGCTTGTTCCCAGGTCTTAAAATGGGTTGATAATCAGTGTTAACTTGGGACATGTGCACTATGTAACTTAATATATTACATAATATATTACCAAAATGCAGTAATTTGTAATATAAATATATTACTTAACAAGAAAAAACTAATATATTATACTTTTCTTACTGCATTACTGCATTACTTTCAATATTACTTTCTGTCAATCTGTCTCATTGCAAGTGTTCTTGTGAAATTATCTTGACAACTTTCAAGTTGATTTCAAGTGGATTTGGCCAGATAGCCAAGTGCGCATGCTTTTTTGTACGTATGCCACTGGCCTACGCAATATTTGATTAATAGTAAGTGATACTAAATATTTAATATATATTTTGTAGTTTTTTTTTAAGTAATATGTAATAGTAATATTAATATATTGCACTTGCTCAGACAGTAATATTGTAATATAATATATTGCTTTAAAATGAAGGTAATAATTAATAAGTAATATATTAACAAGGTAAAGTAATATTGCCAACACTGTTGATAATATATACCGATATCAGCATGTTGTCATACATACCTGATAGGTGACAGCCCCGGCATAGTGGTAGATAGTGAAGACTGGCAGTGGAATCTTGGGTTTGGCATAGTAGGGGCTGTTACCGTGGTGATAGTGGCACTTCTGAAGGAAGGTGTGGTCCGTGGACTGTTGGAGGGAAGGAGAGAGAGTGTATCTGTCTGTGAGTGTGTGTCCGGGGACCACCAGTGGTCCCTGAGAGGATTCCAACTGGTCCCCAGCTAAATGATGGAAATGTAGTTAACCAAGTGTGTAACTCTTTGAGAGCGTAAACATGAAACCAAATGGACCCTCGCGGGTCCATTTGCTTTCATGTTTACGCTCTAAAGAGTTAAAATGTTCACCATCTGAATTAGCCCAAAGTCTACACAACTAGAGAATGTAGAAGAATGATTGATCATTATTTTGATCTGTATGTTTGAGTGTTTTTGTTTCCCAAATTCAGCCTGGTAATGTGGACAAAAGTAAATTAAATCTTTAGTTTTGGGGTCTGTGTTGTGCCAGGGGCGGATGTAACTTTTCCCAATTGGGGGGGCAGGAGAAAATGGTATTGGTGCGGCTTCATCGCCCGTGTCGCTTCGCGCCATGGGCGATGAAGCCTCACCAATACCATTTTTGGTTACAGCACTTTTATTAGGCCATTACGAATCAATAATAACATCAGTTGTTGTAGAAGTTGCAAGAGACACGCAGCATGCATAAAGCTAAAGGTCTGACTCAGAGAGCTTTCTGTTAGTATGTGTGTTTCAAATCATTTTGAAATATAGGCACTTTAATTTGAAATATCTCGGGTTGTTTTGCATGCCATCGTGTTTGGTGGGGCAGACTTGGCATTTAGGGGGGCAAATGGAGGTCTCTCATGGGTCAAATGCTGAATAAAATAGTGGGCCCTGGTATGAAAAAGGTTGAAAACCACTGGTGTATATGTAATGTATGTAATTGTGTGTGTGGGGGGGTTTGCTGTACCTGTGGGAGGCAGGTCTGGTCATCCAGGATGCGCAGGATGCCGTGAGGCTTGGCAGAGATGATGTCCAAACATGAGTGGAAGTTCTGCAGCGCCATCGGGTACCACTGGATCTGCTCTGCACTGTACTCCTCCTGGAACCAACACACAAACACATGCACGCACGCACACACACACACACACGCACACACGCACACACACACACACACACACACACACACACACACACACACACACACACGCACGCACATGCACGCACGCACAAAGTGTGTCCCAAACCTTTTATCCCGAGTCCCAAAATGGGAATAGACCTTTAGGTAAGCCCCTCCCCAAATGGCTATGGTCCAATTACAGCTAAGCATAACAATGGCTTTCCTATATGATAAAACATTGTTTTAAAAAATAAATGTCACAAACATTTCTCCACTGTATAGGGGCATGTCTTGCAGATGCATTTGGAAGAGATTTTGATTTGATTATTTAATTTAAGTCCATGACATTTACATTGGAATGAATGAGCCCGGCTGGAAAGTGTCCTAGTGTAGACAAGAGGGGTCAATAGACATGGACCGTGAAGAGGAATTTATTCAGGTGCTAAACAAACATTAAGGGCAGATTAGCACTCTCTGCTGAAACCTGACGAAAATTTGAAAAAACATGCAAAAAAAAGAAAAAAAAGAAAAGACACATAAAGCTGTATCGTCAAAATCTCAAATTAGTAGATAGATCGAGGTCGACCTCATTTTCACTGACCTGCTCCTGAGAGATCACAGCCATGTTGACGAAGTACTGCAGCTGCTCGTTGGCAAAGTTGATGCAAAACTGCTCAAAGCTGTTCACACCGAGGTCCTGCAAAACACAACACCACAGAGGAAAGGCCATTCACACTTTATATTATTTCAGATGGAGGTATACTTATGAGCATTTTCATCCCAGACAAGGTAGTACCAACCTCAAACCCATAGATGTCCACTATCCCCACTGTGCTGTCCATCTCCACGGGACTCAGCCAACCATTGATCTGTTCTAATAGCCAATCAAACAGCACGGAATACAGGGCCTTGGCAATGGCATCTCTGCAGAGAAGTGTGAGGAAAGGAGAAAAAGCTTTTCAGTGAGGGGGCATTTCTGAGCAAATCAATGCAATTCAAGACTAGTCAGATCTGGCCCAGAATAACTTAGCTATAGCTTGATAATTTCAAATCACTGCCCATATAGAGATGATCTTTATGTAATTCCCAGGTGTCTTCACCATTGAAATAATAAAATTATAGCTAAGTTATTCTGGGCCAGATCTGACTAGTTATGATTTAATTTACAGTTAGTCTGCTCCTGATCTGAAAGGTGATATTCTGGGCCAGATGTGACTAGTCTTGGATTGCCTTGATTTGGCCACAATCATTACGTCACAAATTCCTCCCAGTCCTGACCATGTCTGCTGGGTGTTTTAATTGAAGCTGTTCCACCAAACCTTAAGGCATTTCTGCTTCATTTCATTTCTGCCTCTTTCTCCAGGCATAATCACTATACATGCAAAATTTTAGTCTATTTGGCACAATCGTTCATACCTGGATTCTATGGCACTTTCCACAGACAGAGGGCAGTAGATCCTGTCATATGTAGTCTCCTATGAAACAGAATGAGGATCAGGGACACCACACATACAATTGGCAGAAATAGGGCTGTTGTTTGCTAGGGAAAATGTGTTATAGTAGTATAGAGCTGCGCAGTCCCGCCTCTTTCAAGATGTCGCCCATGGTCCAGAAACGAAATCCTCATCATTTTCCTCAAAGACTTTTCGGAAATGGTTAATAATACGATTGTGCTGCGGACAAAGCTAACTCGGGTCGTGAAAAATCGTGACAACAAACACAATATTATCATGCAATATCTAATTAGCAAGACATAGAAAATGTCAGGATACAACAGTTGTTTTTCATCTTAGAAATTATTTGATTGTCCCAAAAGATTGTGTGTGTCGTCATGATTTGTCACAACCTGAATTGGCTTTGTCCGCGGCGTAATCGTCTTTATATGAATCATTTTCGAAAAGTCTATGAGAAAAATGAATGGGGAATCCGTTTCTGGAACAGGGGCGACGTCACAAGGTCTATAGGAGGAAAGCAACTGACCGTGACGCGGTGTGTGATGACCGTTTGCAGAGCCTCTGAGGAAATCTGCAGCAAGGAGCCAACTCTCCTGGCCTCAGCCTCACTGAAGATACGGGCGACCTCAAACGACTCGCTCTGAAACCACAACACTGGTTTATTTCACACACACATACTGTATGTATATGCAGTGTTGCCAACTTGGCGCATTTGACGCTATATTTTGCCTCTTTCCGGACCCTTACAGGTTCATTTGGTTTCATTTTACGCTCTCAAGAGTTAAGCTATATTTAAACATCGGAATGACCTAATTTTAAAGAATCTAAACATTTAGAAAATGTAGAAGAATTGCTATTTCGGCCAATGGTTTACCAGTTATTTCTCCTAAATTACTTTAGAGCAGGGGTGCCCAAAAGGTAGATCGTGATCTACCAGTAGATCACACAGACCATCCAGGTAGATCACGACAGTCCCACGACAGATCTGTAACTCTTGAGGGCGTTAAAACAAAACCAAATGGACCCTTATGGGTCCATTTGGTTTCGTTTTACCGCCCTCAAGAGTTACACTCTCAAGAGTCCACGCAAGAAAATGGAGAATAATTGTTATTTTGACCAATGTTTTGCCAGTTCTCTTTCACAATTGTGGACAAAATCTTGAAAGTTCTTAGATACTGAAATCAACGTCACAAACCGTCAACTCAAACCCCAAATACTGTTCTCAAACATCAGTAGTAGCATATACAAGAAAACCTTCCAATTCTCTATTTTTCATTTTAAGCGTTCTTCAACAGCATTCTTAAACACTATAACAGTAAGTAACAACATCCATCACCAACTATGTCAAATCTCAAACTTTCTAGGGGGCCTTGAAATGGATTTTCAGGAATGGAACAATCACATTTTTGATGTGTAGATCTTGTTGAGCCGCTCATTTTGAAAGTAGCTCTCAAGTCAAAAAAGTGTGGGCACCACTGCTTTAGAGAGACTAAAGTCAACATCAAACAGTGGTCTTCCGTGGCTAAAATGCAGAATAAATAGTGGGCCCTGGTATGAAAATGAAATGCACACATTCTAGTGCATTTTGGAAGTGCCACTACTAGTGCATTTTGGATTTGGTCAGTTGGCAACACTGTGTATATGTACTCTCACACTCGGCGCACCTCATATGAACTGAAGCAGATGTTTCCTAGCTGTAGGATGGCAGACAGGATGGCCCAGACGGTGGAGATCTGGTCGGCATGGAGACCGACGGTCTCAAAACACTGGACCAAGAGCTGGAAGTCTTGCTTGTCCTGCTTCCCCTTTAACTCGCAGGCACCACCCTGACAAGACATAAACAACAGCAACAACAACACGTCGTGAGAGATCCTTTGCAAAAAGAGCAGAGAAAAATATCGTGATGAAGAAAGCAAGCAAAGGAAAAACTGGAAATAAATGTTAAGAAATGGGGCGGTGTTTATGGCAGTGGTTTTCAACCTTTTTGATACCAGGGCGCCCACTATTTATTCAGAATTTGAGCCACGACGGACCACCATCTGATGACATTTTAGCCCCCACAGACCCCCCCAAACGAAAGATTTATTTTTGCTTTTGTTCACAATTCCAGCCTGGATTTGGGAAAAAAGCAGGCAAACATAGAGATCAAAATGACCATTAATCTTCTCTAGTTGTGTATTTGGAGCTAATTCTGATGATGAATATTTTATCTCTTGAGAGCGTAAAAAATTTTATGCTCTCAAAGAGTTACATCTGGTTAACCAACTTTCCATCATTTAGCTTGGGGACCACCTGGAACTCTCTGAAGGACCACTGGTGGTTCCCGGACCACTGGATGAAAACCACTGATTTATGGTAATGATGATCTTTAAAAGCATCTCATGCAGTGCTGAGGCAACTGTCTGTGTCTTTTTGCAGTTACATTTGCACCTGGTTGAGGTAGTAGTAGGTCTCCGCTCCCTGCAAATAGAGCTCCTGCTTGTCCCACTCGTTCATACCGGCCAGCAGCTCATAGAACACGTGGTAGTTTCTCTCCTCTTTGGCCTACGAAGAAAAAAAAGTTAGCGTCATATAGTAGGCTTGATTCCACGCCTGCCTCCTTCCCGCATCCCTCATGCTAGTGCTGCAAACGAATATTCCATATTCGAAAGAACATTTGAATATTAAAATGTAAATAATATTCGAATGTCATAATTTAAGGTTCAAATTTAAAATAAATTGTAATATAACATGCTGTGCAAGTTCCCACAAGACTCTAGGCCACATAAACTAAACCATTATATAAGAAAATAGGATATAAGATAATTATGAATCATTAATTCGATCTCGCAAGACTCAAGAGAGCGCATTTCTCAGCACCAACCATGGACAATACAGAACTGGAGCGAATAGAGGAACAAAGAGGATGTTTTACAGCACATTAGGTTGCAATATTTCATATTGAAATTATACACATTTGATATTCGAATAATTCGATATTCGTTCGAATACACATGGTGTTGTAAAAGGAATATTCGAATGCAAATTTTGTCCAATTCTTGCAGCATTATTTCACGCACAGCATGTCATCAAACACAACAGCTATTTTTGAGGACCACTGCACACGTTCACTCGATGTTTTTTTTTTACCTGAAACACAACCCTGGACTTCTCAAGGAGATATTTGGACAATGAGGTCCCTACAACGACCCCACTGTCGACCAATGACAAGACAGGAGGAGACACTCAGTCTGTGACATCAACACAACCACAGCCAATGGGCTTCAGAGGGAGGGACTAAAGGCCCAAATATAATCTACAGAATGTATATACAGTAAATAAACAGGTGAAATATACAATATCAAAACACACAAAGGCATAGTACACACAGGGGGAGTGGACACATGGCGGACTTACTGGAGAATGTGAACATGGAGGAATTTGCCAAAGCGGCTGGAGTTGTTGTTCAGGATGGTCTTGGCGTTTCCGAAACTGTCCAGTATAGGAAGAACCTCCATGGGCTAGTTTAGTGGACAGACGGACAGACAAATAGACAGACAATAAAGGACATAAAGGCAGAGATTTAAAAGATAAAAATAATAGTTAATGGTTTTGGATGTGTCTGGATTGAGAGGTGTTATAAGGAGCTGTCCCATAGTGTAAGTGTACTGTACCTGCCGCAGGTTGTCGTTTCTGCCCTGGTACATGGAGCTGAGGTAATGAACGATCAGCTTGGTAGCTTCAGTCTTCCCTGAACCACTCTGACCACTGCAAAGAAAGCCTGACTTATATCATCCTGAGCATAGAGGTCTAAAACAACTACATGGCACAAGAAACCCTGCAGATAACATTTATATTGCTCTAAAAAACAACAACAGAGATTTCATTTTTGGGCACTGATTTAATACTAGCACGAAAATGTTTGAAGAACATTTTTAGAACGGAAATAAAGCAGCAAAGTCTCCACCATATACCTTACAACAATGCAATGTTCTTCAGTGGAGTTCTGGGAATGGTTGAAGGCTGCATCAGCCATGGCATACACATGACTGTAGAAGAAAAAACAGAAAGGGTAGAAGAGACTTTTGGAATTGAAGTTATTGCTAACTTTTCGTCTCTTCAGTCAGGCAAACTGGAGGTATTGCTAGAGATTATGGGTCAGATGGGCATTGCTAATGGGCATCGCTAAAGGTCTTTGAATCTCTCTGATGAATCATGATATTGCTACAAAGTTTGTTGTATAACCATACTGATAGCTGTGTGTGTTATTACATACATGGAGCATCCTTGAACTGAATGTTTTAGGGTTTTTTTTTTTGTTACTTTCATCTGGATACAGATAGTCACATTGTTCAAGGTCTATTCTTGGATACAGAGAAACTTGCATTGTCAAAGGCCTGTGAAACAGTATAATATAACGCCTAAAGAAGAACGCTGACAGTGAAAACAGAATATCAAAAACATATTAGATGAGATGGGGAACGTTCGCCTGATTCATGTAGGCTACCTGTCCTCACAGGACGAATAACAGCATAAGTTAATAACCTTTCTTCAGTTGGGGTTTGACTCTATTTAGCTATTACTGGATGTGAGACAGCTAATCTTAAGGAGCAAAGCATTCATTCTTTAGTGTTGCAGCCATGTCCAGCAGCTAAGACACATTTTGCAGCTTATAGAGTAGTGAGGGGACTTAATGCTCACGGTGGGTTGCGCTGCTGCTCTTTGCCTTGGTAGCGCTGTCTCAGCTCCTCTGTGTAGATAGCCAGCGGCTTGAAGGGGTTCACCGACAGCAGCATGTTCCCTATGTATGTCTGGGAGAGAGAGACAGGAGAACGCCCATGCGGTCAACAGGGACGTAACATATTGGCACGTACAAGAGATCTCAATAAGGGAAAACTGATAACAGATGGTAATATTCCTTTTTTTCAGGACACTTTGATTTTAAAACAAGGGTTTTATTGAAGGAATATGTCACAGGATGAGAGTAAGTAAACCAGTCAGTCAGTGAGGCTGAAGGACACTTAACTGACATAAATGCAGTCTCGATGAAACCTCTTCTTCAGATTCAGAAGCACTGAACTCTCGGACACTTCTCTGTAAGGACAGAGCACAGTGACGGACCAGGGGTCAGACATGTGTGTTCATGTTTACACTGTATGCTGTTAAATAATATACTTTCTGTGTATGAGGGTGCGATATTGTACAATATGCGTGCACTCACTCGAGTTGGGAGAGATCCTCTACCTCGTCCACCTCCACCGCTCTGTCACTCCCTGGCATCATCACCTGAGAGAGGAAAACAAGATAAACTCTGTCTAAGAACCCCTACAGAACTGAGCTAACGCCAGCCAACTTTTTCCTGCTCATTAGTGACGTCACTTCCTGTTTTTGTTGTTGTTGTTGTTTTAATAGTGAATGTCTCATTCACTGCTTCCTGCTTGTCCCAGCTTATTTTTTCAGCTAGGGGCAAGCTGATGAGAAAAGCTAGCTCCAACAGAAAAAGAAGGCAGGAACTAGCCTTTCAAGTGTCCATTGGAAAAAAAAAAAACAGGAAATACGTCACAGTCGAGCAGAAGTCTGCTGGCATCTGCTCAGGTGTAGAAGCACCCAAAAACACCACCAGGTATGAAGTATAATGGACATCCTCATTATTCACCTATACACCTTCCTGTTTAGCTTCTAATAATTATTTTTAGCTTTTTTTAGGTATTTAAAAACAAAATGAATAAAACCTAAAAAAAAAAAAAAAAAAAAAAGGAAATGCAATTGTTTGTGCCTTTAGTTTTATTTGGCTTGATGCTTCTCTGTTTAGAGCTTAGAGATAAGTGGCCACTCATAACGCTCTTTCCAGGCATGGTAACCAATCCACCTTGCAGTGGTGGAACAGTGTGATAGCTGATATAGTGCAATCTCATAGCAGCATGCTAGAGTGTGTCGTATGCTCTTTTGTACTGGGAAATAAATAAACCAGTAGCGGCCCTTTTATTGTCCTCCGGCCCTTCAATAAAAACCCTGGCCCATAAGTGATGATGTAGAAATAATGATATGCTGAAACTCAAACCCGGCAGAAATGAGTCGCACCTGCAATCGAAACGGTTTAAAGGTGGGGCTGTTGAATGATTAAAAATTTTAATCTAATTAATCACAGCTTCAATATTAATCATGGTTAATCACCAGTCGAACTATGTCCAAAATATGCCTGTTTGAACATTTAAAATACAGAAAGAATCTGGGGGGAAACATTTTCTTAAATATTTATCAAAATTGGTGATTTACAAACCCTCAATGCTTGTAAATCTTGAGGTATACTCTATGGCTCTGGTTACAGGGATACACATAGCTATATGTCTCCGTAAAACCGTGCTCTCATTTTTTCCAATGAGAAAATGCTCAGTGGGTTGAGTCAGTGTGCACATGAGTTAATTGCGTTAAAAACTTTATTCAGATTAATCGACAACATTAATTGAACTAATTAACTTCTTATTTTCAACAGCCTTATTTAAAGGAGGACGCAACTTTGTAATTTCAAGTAATTTATTACTATTAAGGGGTGCACGCTTATGAAATTGATCCAATCTTTGATTATTCACCATGTCTTTATCTGTCAATACCGATCCTGGACGATTCAGATATCATAGAGAGAGGACCACAATGGAAACTATAACTGCACTCTGAACTTTGACGAGGGCCAACCTGAACTATTTTTAAGCTAAAGAACATATTATACTGTGTGTGCTTTAAATGTCCACTTCTAGTTATAGAGGACAGGTATAATGTATTTATCCATATGAGGGTAATTAGCCTGGGATCCTTTTAAAGTGGAATTCCACCCATTGTCAACAAATGCAACCAAATGAACCCTAACAGGTTCATTTGGTTCCATTTTTGCGCTCTCAGAAAAAAAGAAATCCATTAACATGGTGAAAATACATCTTGATGATGTCATCAAGATGTTTCACCATGTTAGTGGTTTTCTTCAGACCTCCATTTCTTGGGAACACAGAATGGAGGAACTTTTTTTTGTCTTTTGTTTACCCAACATCTCGAAGGTACATTAATGACATAGTAAAATGTTGAAAATGGGCGGAATTCCCCTTTAAAAGCATGTCTGGTGGTGGCCCAGTTGCCCCCCCTTCCTTCCCCTCCCCTCATGGCGCCCCAGGCAACGGCCTAGTCTGCCTAATGGCAAAAACGCCCCCTGTAACCTAGCATTCCAATCGATCAATGAACGGTCATTCCTAGGTTGATTTATGGAACGATTGGGGGACATCATAGGTACTTGTGTGCTGAAGAGGCGGCTCTCTAGCATGTCCTGGGCGGGGTCCTCGGACTCCCAGGGACCCCTGCCGTTGTGGGCCGGGACGGTCTGGGCCTGGCCCTCATCCTGGTACACCGTCCGTTTGGTCAGCTTCTCCACCGTCTGGTGGGGCAGCAGGTTGTCAGCGCGCAGCCAGTCCTGGTGGACACACACACACACACACACACACACACACACACACACACACACACACACACACACACACGCACAAGGAAAACGTGGTCACGAAAAAAAAATCACCGAAGCACATTATGCATCTTATGGGCGTGCCCATATACACTCCTTATTTGGGCGTGCCAAAATATGCAGTGTGATGCAGAGACAGACAGACATTTCTGCTTGGCTTACATATCACACATCTGGCTCACTGCATTCACGATTAACACAATCAAAAGAAAACGGCCCACTACTCCACTATTCTACTTGCTCTGCTTAACACTTGGAATGCTTCGAATCGAATCTGACATACCCTAGGCCAGGCTGCGAGAGATTTAACATTAAACAATAATAATTTAACCCCATTTCATCCTGACATTGTAGATTCTACAAAAAAAATGCTCTGAAGGAACATTCGGAAAGATTTGTGCTGCTTTCTCACATTCTCCCCAAAAGTAGCTCACCACAGAGTGAAAGTTAAAACACCACCAAGTACAGTACAGAATGGTTAAAAAAAAAAAAAAAAAAAAAAAAAAAAAAAAAAGAATAACTCGGGGAACTCAGGTTTGCAATCAAAGTGTTAATGAAAATCACACTTGCTCTTGAAGAGAGAGGGGAAAAAAAAGAATAATATCCACTATTCGCTTGATCACCTACCTGAGGGTCTCCACTCATGCGTGCGTTCCCAGCCCAGTGCACCTGTGCAGCGTACGGTGCAGCCCTGCTGTCACCCATCAGGTGGGCCACCTCCCTGTCTGCATCCTCCTCATAGAAGGTCCTCCTCCTCCCCGACGCCGGCGGCCTCCCCTTTGGCTCACCATTCTGAATGGGCTTGTCAGCAGCAGCGGTGGTGGACCTAGTGGGTACCCTAGCCTCCTTCTTCTCTGGGCCCGGCGGCGCTCTGCCCCCACCACCACCACCACTGACCCCTCCCACTCCCCCGGAGAGCGCCATCTTTGTCAGGTTGATCTGGGAGGAGCCTAATTTCCCCCGGGCAGCTTGGAGCACGCTGACACCCTCTTGACTCTTCCCCGTGTCAGACGATCCCCCCGCCGGTGGTGAGGCGGCGGAGGCGGCTGCCGCTGCTGTGCTGCTGGCAGCGGTCCCGGCTCCGGCTCCGGCCCGGCTCCTTTCCGCTCCTTCCCCGCCCGATGGCGATAACCCCGGCGCGGGTTTCTTGACGGCTTTGAGGAGCCCCAGGTCCGGTTTAACCGGCAACACGAGCTTGGCGCCGGGTTTCGGGGGTTTGTTGGTGCTGCTTGTGCTGCTTACTGTGCTTTTCTGGGAGATCTTCCCCAGGCCCAGTTTGTTCATCCTGGGGAGCACCACGGCGTATTTAGCCTCCCCCTCTTTCTCCGCAGCCGGAGCGGCCTCGTCCGACTCCCCTTCTGCGGCTCTTTCTTTAGCGCTCTTCTCTTCGGCGGCCTTTTTCTTGCCTTCGCTTTTCGTGGCGACTTTTATGGCCAGCCTGTTCTTGAGGAAGTTGCCCGCCTTGGGTTTTTTGCTGGGTTCTTTCTTTTTAATGGCCCGGAGCGAGAGCCAGTGGGAGATGCCGATGGCTGTGGCGCAGTTCGACACCCTTTTCCTCACGTTTAGGCCCTTAATTGGCATTTTCTTTTGCATCCAGCAGGACATCCGGCCGAACGCCGCCGCACTTTTTCTCCGCGCTGAGATCAGACTCTGCTTGGGATCGCTGGAGCCTCCATCTCCAGCCTCACCCTCTGATGCTTCTTCAGCGGGTTTCTCTGGCGTCTTACTGGTCTTACTTTGAATAGAGGCCATCTTTGCCTTTCCCAAGAGCAGAGTCTGGGCACGGCCTTTGGCCTGACTTCTCTCATCCCGTTGCTGCTCTGTCGTTGGGTCCGGCTCGGGGCTGTCTTTGCGGCTTTTACCTCCGACTTTGAGAAGCGTCATTCCCTGGCCTATGGCGGCTTTGGACGCCGCGGGTGTAGCGTCCTGTTCCTCTTCCGCGTCGTCCACGTCTTCTAACGGCGCCTCCTTTTCATTTACATCCTTGGTTTTGTTGGCTAACTGAAGCAGCTGGGCCTTGCCTTTCGCTGTGTTAACCTTGGCTGGGGAGGCCGTCCCCTTTTTCGCCTCTTTCTTCGCCTCTTTCTGCAACTTCTTTTGGTTCTTTTTCTCTTCCTTTGCTCTTTGCTTCGCTTCCTTTTCCGCCTTCTTTTTCTCCGCCTTGGCCCTTTGTTGTTCGGCCTTTTCGGCCTGCTTGTCTTCCTTTGTTTTCTTAAGCATCTTGCGCTTGCCCCCCGGCGTGGGCGCGGAGGAACTCGGCGTCTGTCTGAGCCGCCTGTTTCCGGCGGTTTTATCGGTGGCAGACCGCCGACCCCCCCGCTTTCCTTTGGTTATCTCCTTTTCTCCGTCGGTCGTCTCTGACCTTACGACCTCCTCTTCCCCTCCGGGGGTGGCGGGTAATACTTCCTCCGGCTCACTGTCTTTGGTCACGTCGCTTTCGTCCGAGAGCTCCGTCGCTGAGTCCTCGGACGGCGCCGATTCTTCCATCCCTCTCTCGGTGTCTTCTCCCTGTGTGTCTGACACCTCAGCCGACTCCTCGCTGCTGTCCTTGCTCCCCTGCGTCTCATCATTAGCAGTCTCATTACATGTCGGCTCCTCCTCCTCCTCCTTCTCATCTTTACTTTCACCCTCGTCGTCGTCCTCCTCCGTGGAGCTTCCTGCGTCACTCTCAGATTCCTCGTCTTCCTCCTCCTCCTCCTCCTCCTCTGTTTCTGAGGACCCCGTCTCCCTGCCACGTCTCTTGTTCACAGTCTTGGCAGGGGTCCTGTTGGCCCTCCTTGACGTTGTTGTTGGAGTAGTTTTGGGGGTTGGTTGGAGTTTGGTTCTCTTATTTTCCGAATTACTGCCACTCTTGCTATGCGGTCGCTGTACTTTGCCGTTCACAGATCGGTCTTTTGCCGATTGCTTTCCTGTTTCTTTGTGCGGTTTCTTTTCTTGCACTGTTCTACTGTTGTTGTTTTCTTCGTCCTTCGCGTTCTTGGCTTTATCTTTGGCCTCATCTTTTTTAACTGCAACGGGTGAATTCCCCCCACCTTTGGCATCGTCGTCCTTATCCGAAACGGGTGAATTCCCCCTACGTTTGTGTTTAGCAGAATGAACTTTGGAAGACGGTTTAGGTGCCTTTGAGACACTCTTTGTTCCATGTTTCTGTTGCTGGATTTCTTTCTTCCCAGCTTGTGTTTTCGATTTTGTGCCATGAGCCCTGCTATGGGATTTGGCAGCAGGCATGGCTAGATCTTCAGTGTCGGGAGATATTTACTTTTTACCTATAAGAACAAAATGAAGCAAAAACATTCCAAGATCACTAAATTATTTTTATAATGAACCTAAATGAATACGCTTTTTAATGTGCTGGATACAAAAAAATAACTTTATAAATGGGGGCTGCAGGTTGATCGAATGTCATGTCCTTCAAGCCCAGTGAAACCAGGTCCTACTTGGGTCAGTCATCACCTGGACAAGGTTTCACCCACTAAGCTGACCCTTGTTCTCAGACTAAAGACTAATGTCTGACCTTGTTCACCCACCACTGACCTAATTTTCGAAAGACAAATCCCACGGCCTTATACTGATCCTCGTTGTGTAAAAAAAATTCATTCGAAAGGTGCACAATTCCCCTGTAGACGGCCTTATAGCATAATTAGCATTATTAGTGACAAACTTAGCATTAGCATTACTTAGCAGTAACCCAATACCATTCGTTGCATTATTAGTAATTATTACAATTACTTAGGCATTATTAGTGTACTTAGCATTACTTAGCATTATTAGAAGCATTACATCAGGTGAACAACATAGCGTGCTATGAGCTTGTATTGATACAACAAATGGTGAGTACATTTAACTTCAAAACAAACTCCTCCTCTCCCATTGTACCGCCAAACACCTCCTTATCTCTACAGCAAATCAAAGTGGCATTGACCGGCCATGTTTACGTCCGTTCAAACGCTGTTCTATTTACTACTACTAGGGCAGTAGGCTACTACTACCCGCTGGGGGTAGAGCTAGAGCATGGATAAAGTTTAGTGCAGCTTACCTGTCTTCTCAGGTGAAACACAGGCATGGCTGGGGGTCTAAAAAGTGTCCCGATCGTTGTCCTCAAGAACCGGTGTCAACTGTACCACATACAGCTACGAGCCGATATACCACCCACTAATGTTATACAAAGTACACATACAATATCCCACACGCATCAAAAGGATGGGCGTGTGGTCTGTACACACACACACACACACACACACACACGCACACACACACACACACACACACACACACACACACACACACACACACACACACACAATCAGGGGCGGATTGGCCATCTGGAGTACAGGGAGTTTTCCCGGTGGCCTGCGCCACCTAGTGGCCTGCTGGACAAGATCCAAAATGCACTAGTGGCACTTCCAAAATGCACTAGAATGCGCTAGATGCTCTGCCTGGAACATACAGATCAAAATGACCATTAATCTTCTACATTCTCTAGTTGTGTAGACTAAGTTAGGCTAATTCACATGATGAATATATTTTAACTCTTGAGGGTGTAAAAATGAAACCAAATGGACCCGCAAGGGTCCATTTGGTTTCATTTTTACGCTCTCACAGAGTTACATCTGGTTAACCAGCTGCCGCCCCCAGGATGGCCTGGCAAAGGCAAAATTGTCCCGGTGGGAAAATATGTGCCAATCCGCCCCTGCACAATATGCACATGCACCCGACACATACACACACGCGCACAGAGCACACAAAGTGCCTTGTGAATTATTTACGTGCATTTGGCAGGTCATACAGCGCTGCAGCATTTCATATGGGGCAGCTGGTGAATGGATGGATGGAAAGGTGAGAGGCGGCGCGTGGAGTGACTGACAATAGGTGTTGATAGGCGAGAGAAAGGGTCTGGAGAAAATAGCCTATTTAAGATTGGGGGAACGTGAGGCCTACGACCGACGTAATCAATCACTCTGTGCTCGATACGTAAGCCTCGCGGCCGTCCGACCCTCTCCTAGGACGGCAAAACGCAGCTCTTGGCGTCGTGTCTCAACGTGGACGAGAGGTGAGTGAGATTCATGGATTGTTAGTTTGTTTGCATGGAATGTTCTTATATAATGACATCTACTGGCCAGTGGCCATCATATACTTTTGCCTGTGATCCAAAAGTGAAATTAGATCTTTTCACTGCACTCACTCAAATTATAGTGTGGTAATTTTCACTTCATCCCAATTAATGGATTTCCTTAAATCGTCCTTTCTGTTAATTCAAGACATGGTTCATAGAATGATATTGACCCTAGTTAAAAAAAAAATCCTATATGACTCCCCTATAAAACTTTGGAACAAATCCTATTTGCTATCCAGCGGGAATCCAATAAGCTAGCTTTCTTTCTTTCTTTCTTTCTTTCTTTCTTGTTTACATTTGACACGTGCTGTGTAGGAGTCACCATGGAAACCACTTTTGTCACGTGCTGCATAGACGTGTCACTATGGGAACCAGTGACATCATTGGGAAGGGTGTGGCCTCGTCAACGTCGGCTGCTTTCTTAACCATGTTGGGCTTCTGTTGCAACGGCGACGGACCACGCCCACATCCGCTCCGTCTCGTCCACGGCCTAGCTCAATCTTAAACTCCCTAGTAACTCAGTGCTTTGCCTCCTCCTCCTCCTAGGACAGAAAGATTCCATCAGTGTGTGTGTTGGAATGCTGGAACTTACGTTGTTATTAGGGCTGGGCAGAAAAATATATCCAGGGGTGTAGTGGAGGGGGGACGCGGGGGACCACTTCTCACATCTAAAATATTTGGGGGGCAAAAGCAGGCCTACCGTATGTTTTTTGTCATTTACTTTCATGGATACAATTAGGCATTGTAGCCTAATTCTGTTGAGTTTGTTATGACTTTTCTTTTAGGACCTTTTTTCTGAGGGTGTACAAATGGAACCAAATGGACCCTAACGGGTCCATTTGGTTCCATTTGTATGCTCTCTGAAAAATGTTCTAGTATAAAAAAGCAGTCATTTGTGGCAAAAAAGGCAATATAAATCTAATCTAATGACAGCATAATTAAGAATCGCTATATAAATCAATTCAGAACCCTAAATATTGATATTGTATCGTATTGTGAGGTAAGTAAATCGTCCCACCACTAGTTATTATAGGAAAACCACTCAATACGTGTCTGATGGGATATGACCTGCATCTTAAAGCGCAAATTGTTTTTAATACATTATATCATATTGTATGTCCCTCAAGCTTATTTATAAAGGTGTGAGTGAGCCTCAATCACCATTGGTATAGCCATTTCTTTATGGACAGTTTAGTTGCAGTATCACAATGTCCTGAGGTGCTGACATGCCGGATATTTTACAGTAGTCATTATAATACTGACACTAGATAAAGCCAGGCTCGTTTAAATTCCAGTTCAACTTGGAAAATCAACAATGGTGGGCATTATAAACAAAGTTGAAATGCAATTTGGAGCTGAAGACTAAAGGAGAGGATGAATTATACTTGGCAGGGTGTATTGGTGACATCATGAGGCTAACATCAAAAACAAGCTGTTCCTGAGAGCAATTTACATCAAACCTCCTATCTGATATGAAAGACTGATTGTTCAAACTCAATAATTTGTGAGGATAGAAAACACACATGGTAGCACCAAAAAATAATAATAATAGTTGAATTTCATGTTATTTCCCCTTTAATATAGGATTCAAGAATGCCATATCATTTAAGGCACCATCTTTAAGCCAACCGTTTTGTACTTGCATATTTGCAAATTGTAGGAAGATTAATGATGGGCCTTTTCTGTTTTGTACTACAGAATTTGTTGTGAGAATTTTTAGCTTTACTTTGATAATGCAGAGAGACAGGATTCCTCAAACCCACATCCTCACTACTCAGTAAAGCACAGGGATAGCACACCAAGCAGCCAAGCTGAGGTTTTTAAAAGGATGTTCTTCCAACTTTCTCTTCTGCCCGTCTGTAACAGACACCTTATAAAGGTTAAAGTGAATATCAAATATCTAAATAATGACTCAAGCAATAAAAACAATTCGGGGTGCACACAGAAGCCAAGGCAAGTTGAAACGATGCCCGTGAACATGTCTGAATTTGAACAGTTTAAGCATAGTAATTCATACTTCATTTTTCAGCATATACTGCAAAGCAGCATGAATTGGGCTTTCCTCTGCAAACCCTCACAGACGGGTCCTTGGGGAAGGCTCAGGTTACGGCCCAGCCGCTATGGCTGGGGCAATTAGCGGACAAAGCGTCTCATTCCATAATGGATGCTCAAAACTCTTGGCTGTGCATGTATGACAACTGATCCCTCCTTTACCCACTTCACCACACCGACGACAAGCCGGCCGTCCCAAGAGTCTATCAAGTCCCGTGGTTCGGTCTCCATAGGCGGCGAGTTAAAACTATACACCCTTTTTAGCAGGAAAAACACCACTGGATGTTTAGTTAAGGTCACTTGAATTATGAAATGCTGAATGTTAAATTATGACAGTGACGTTGGCCAATTATGGTGTGACGCACATACAGGCGCATGCAGACATTTCTGCCTGGCTTTCATAGTAATCTCGCTCACTGCATTCGCAATGAACATCTATAACATCTATGTATGTGTGTATGCATGCTTGTCTGTAATCTACATACTGTTCATCGAGAACTGTTTCACCTCACAGTTTCACACACTCTCGGGGAGGGAGGTGCAGCTGCCGCTGTCGGAATTGGTCAGAGACACGGTTGTCCAGAACAGTCACAAAAGGCATCTGCCCAGGCTCTGGACAGTAGACAGGGCCTTGCCCATTCTCCTTACATGAAGCTGGCCTGTTCTGGCATCACAAATGTTGACAATATCTGCGTAGAATGGCTATTTTCCTGACAAAGAACTCCAAGCATTAAAAGGGACACATGCATGACTAGGTGGAGCACAAATTTTCAACTTGTATCATTCCTGTGAACAGCCAGGCACAAGTAAAAAAAAAAAAAAAAAAAAAGGACAACTGGCACAGGAATTCTTGTGAAAAACATGTAATCATCATCCAGCAGGAAACTGTAGTGTGAAGTTACAAATCAACAAAAAACAAACAAAATCAGGGTTCTTAGACTTAATCATTCACTACAAAAATATATTCTAGGCCACAAATGCTAAAATACCCAGCATTCTGATAAGACAGTACCAAAATATTTCCTTGTAAGATCAGACTAAATAGCAGCAAACCCCCAGTTAAAATAGAACCCACTGTTTTACACAGGTACAACTTTTCATATACATATATATTAAACATTTGACTACAATATCTTTAAAATTACATTCCTAAATTACATTATTCATGGCTGGCATTAAAAGGTTTACACTTAAAACAAAAAAAGAAAAATATTAAAAAAAAAAACAAGCCCCATAAAATGTCAAATCCCCTAAAAAAGTACAGCATTTTTGTGCTCCGCGGTATAGCGGAGGAGTACCTACGACAAGGTAACGTAATTACTAAAAACATGCTATCGAGTTGGACGGGAGGGGGAGGAGGTACGAGTCGGCAACGCAACGCAGAAAACACGTTTAAATCGCCGTGGGGTTTGTACCTCCCTTGGTGCTGCTAAATAAAACCTGTCATACGGACTGTGACGACAACAAAAACGTCCTAATATACATATAAAAACAACTGTGTCGCTTTTTTTTTCTTCTTTTTTTCTCTCTCCATGCTGGAACATACATCATTCTGAAAACATTTTCTTTTTTTTCCCTTGAAGAAGAAGTTTGCGTAAGATTTGAGGTTTCATCAGTAAAATCGATAAAGATAATTTAAAAAAGAAAAGAACAAACAGGCACAAATTTACGTGTTGGAACTTAAATTACATCAAGCATCAGCATAAAAACTAAAAGACTCCGTTGCCCCCCCCGTACCTCTATCTGTCTGTCTGTCTGTCGGGAAGGGGTGGGGGGGTGGGATTAAGGCTGATGTGGACAGTTTGGTGATTGGACAGTTCCACAGGTGAGGTGAAAAGGTGAACAGGCTGGTCAGGGCTATAGCGTCGAACCCGACACTACAGATCGTACAAAACGTTCACTCTGAAAGAACATAGAATATTCAACGATTTGCACTGTGTTTTCACGTTTTTCTTCCCGCCAAAAACAGCTGGCGTTCACGTCTCATAGCGCCACATTGTGGCGCGCTATGAGACGTGAACACCTGCTATTAGATGTGAACAACGCTATTTAAATAAAAATAAAAATGGCTGTCCAACGGATTCGTGAATGGGTAGTATTTTTAGTGAGTAAAAGTAAAAAAAAAAACGAAGCGATATTCTGTACGCAAAAATATGGCAGGCTTGAGATGCTGGTATGACGCTGGCATGATTTAAAAAACAAAAACAAAAATGATTTAATGGTCACATAATCAGGAATGTGTTTGGGAAGCCTTTGGATTAAAAAAAAAATGGCGACCCGCTGCAATGCCATCGGAAGGAAGGCGCTGTTGTTGAGTCACACAGCAGGTGGTGGGTGATGGTACAGTGACTGGTCTATATATAGGCACAGGTTGGTGGTCCCTCCATGATCCATGCCCCTCTCTCCAAAGCAAGTAGGGGCAAGTCCTCAAATAGCAATCCCTGTACAAAAAGTCTCTCTTTTAGTGCACTACTGACGAGAAGAAGCCCTTTGGTAAAAAAGGAGGCTGAAGTCAGTCAGCCCAGGCTGTCAGTCTGAGGCTTGGGGTCAGTAGTGGTAGTGGTAGTAGTAGTAGTAGTGTTGGTGTAATAATAGGCCAGGAGATCAGTGCCGGTCAGTCTGAGGAAAAAAGAAAAGATGAAAAGAAAAATAAGGACAATCATTACTCGATATGTTATGATGCTTACAAACTCTTTGGACTCTGAGGCATAATGCTTGGAAATGAGCATCTTATATTGGCATGTGCAACGACGCTCTCCCCATTTACACCGTAGTAAGATGGAAGCCATAGTGACCGTCGTGGAATACACACAGTTTTGAACAAAAATGCCATCGAGGTCAAGGAATAGGAGATACAGACGGTTGAAAAGAACATTGAATGGCCGTTTATGGGCATGCCGTGCGATCCTGTAATATTAATATCATGGGATTGCGACAAAAGCAGCTAGCAAAACGATGCCAAAGAATAGGGTAGCAGATGTATGGCAAAGGCACTGGGCATACTATTGAACGATTTAGGGAAAAAATCTAATTGCGATTATTTTGAGCAATATTGCGATTGCGATTAATTTGCGATTATTTTTTAAAAGAGTCCAGTTTCGGTTTAAATCTTTACCATGTCCATTAAAAACGTATTTTAACATTACCAATACCAAGACAGTCATTTACTTCTCTGAATAAGGATAAAAGATATGAATTGCTTACAACAGGCATCATATTTATTTATTTAAGTACATTCTTCACAACACACTGTCTGGAATTGGAAATCAACAGGTGCATGTTCTGTTTCTGAACAACCTGTGGAAGTACAACTTCTTTTCTTACTGAACAAAATATTTTGAAATTTACCAAGAAATATCAGAATAGCCAGGTAGATACTGCAGATCTTCTAAACTCAATAAGACCTGAGGCCGATTCTTTAAGTGTCTTTAAACTGTTTTCTGAAAAACTATTTAGCTTGCCAACATCAACATGCGTATAATAAAAGTATTTCTAGATCTGGGGTTTTCAACAGGTGGTCCGGGGACCACCAGTGGTCCTTGAGAGGGTTCCAGGTGGTCCCCAGGCTAAATGATGGAAAGTTGGTTAACCAGATGTAACTCTTGAGAACGTAAAAATGAAACCGAATGGACCCTTGCGGGTCCATTTGGTTTGGATTCGCCCATTTATGGACAGGCACCATAAACGGGCGCCTATAGTGGAAAGGACCCCGCAGCGTGGTTATGAATCCCACCGCAGTTGTTAGCCATTACTGGCAATCACAGCGTGGGGAGCGTTCCTAAACTGCGGTGGGGTTCATAATGTCGCTCCCGCAGCCTTTAGCGCTAGTAAAGTTTAAAACAAAGCTGAAAGAAACCTAAAACCAGCTAAAACAGAGGAGATGAATAAACGTGTGTCATGGGACTCGGTATGCAACTGCATGGTAATCAGTGAGCGCTGGATGCATTGCAAGAAAAGACGTTCGCTCGTTGCGATGCGAGAATGTGATTCAATGGACGAGACGACGGTACGGATTTCTATGGCAACGGAATATACACATACAACCAAGGCTGCACGTGGACGCTGTCACTGGATAGGGGTGAGTGATGAACGTACTCGTAAATAAATAGCGGCGTTCACGGCGCGTTGCAGCGTCGCAAGGCGATTAAATAATGCGGAAGGATGCGGACGGATCAACAATGTGCGTGTGCGGATTTCGGATGGGAAAAAAGCTCATCTGCTGATCTCTAATAGAAACATTAAAAATCGCGGCCCTTGCGATTCACAAATCGCATTTTTTCAAATCGCGATTTCGGTTTAAAAACGATTAACCGTTCAGCCTTAACTGGGCATACTATTGATTTATATTGTTTGACGCTTATGGCTTGGGGCCGGCAATGGCGGTAAAATTGTTAATGTAGTCGTCGTGCACAAACGCAGCCAATCAACAGTCTGACCGGGTATCGCGATACGTTACATTATGTGACAGTATAACGCGCTGTAAGCTTGTACATTGGAGATTTGATTACAGGAAGAAAAAAAAAAATGTATTACCTCCGTTGCTTAGCACCTTCTCTCCGTCTACAGTACTGTTCACATTATTCTCCAGAAATGTTCTGTGGACAATAAAATCCTTTGTGAGAACATGGCTATAAATAAATACATGGACACAACGCATTAACATGAAACACGAGGGCACAAAGCTTAAGGCTTATTTTTAAAGGCCTCATTCATAGCCATTGGATTTATGCTTAAAAAAAAAAAGGAATCGTAAATGATTCTAATATAAATCACAGAGTTCTCTGTGGATAAAATGTACGACACTTCCTGATTGCACCATGACTATTCATATTGAACAATCCAGCTGCTCAGTTATGTAGGTGGGCAGGTTGCCAAAGAGACGTCTGGGATACACTGTATGTACACACAGTACATATGTATGGAGGGCATACATATGTGTGATAATACATAAATAAATGCCTAAATAAAATGTGCCTTTAAAAACACTATTTCAATAATCTTTTGCGTATATCAATAATCTTTTGTGTATAATTTGTGTATTATTTATAAAATGAGGTGGCAGGAATAGCCCTCGATACATATGACAGATTGGGAAGTATTTGGAAATTCAGCCATATTGTTAGAAGTACTCCATGTACCCGTGGAGTATTTGGACATTCAGCCATATTGTTAGAAATATTCTATGTACTAAACAAGTGCATGTCCACTTTTGAAAGTTACAGTGACATCTTCCACAAAAGACATTTGCCACACAATAAATAACATCACACAATTAGCAGATGATTCACAGCCTTGCCATGTCCAAGTAAGGTTTTATGAATATGTGTTTTACAGTGGGTTTGTACTTCTAATCACTACTTAAGTGATTTCACCTAATTCAACCATTATCTTTATTTTATTTTTTGGCTAATCCTTCCTATTATAGGGTGTGGTGACTATCTAAGGACTTCCTCCGTGTCCCCAGTGAAGGTTTAGCCTTCACTGGTTTCAGTTTGGGCTTTGAAATGCCTTTCGTCCAATCAGGATCGAGTGGGGGTGGGCCTTGGTGCATGTGATGTTGGCATGATGCACTTCTTCCCACTGTAGAGTGTGTGGATGTGCACATCTTGTTACCGGGGGGACCGGGGGGGTTTCCAAATCACTGAATGCACCTTTAAATTTGTTGCTTAAGATCAAATGTGGTCTATAAATGAGGCCCTTAAGTTCTACTAAAAGAAGCATGGCCTGTACTTACGTCTGGTCTCCTTCTAGTGACTTCTGGATTTCCTCAAGTACCTCTGCAGCGAAACAAAACCCCACACATTTTTTTTAGCAACGTTGTCAAACCGTTTAGCAACAAAATCAACAGTGTTAGTGACGAGCATTCAGTGAAACCGTGTTTAGTATGGGAGGTTATTTGAATCATGCAAAAGGAATGACGGTTTGGCAAACAACTTGCTATTTGACAAAACATACGGTACAGGTTTTTTGAGCTCGGAGACATAATATACGGCGCAGGTTCTTAGCACAATGCAATGATTTTTACAGTGGGTGTGTCCGTTATATCACAATGGGGAGCGTCATGACAACACGGGGGAAAAGCTGACATACCGGTAGTCACCCGGCAGGCGCAGAAGACACACACACACACATTGCACTACAGGTAACTCAAGCTACATTTTCAGGTTGTTTGAATAATTGAGATGCCAGTGTCAAATATGATCGCTTTCTCTCTTCCAACTGTATGATTTAATATGATCTCTCTCTCTCTCGCTCTCTGTTCAACCGTTATGATCTAACACGATCTGTTGGCCAGTCTCAACTCTCCCTGAGTGTACTCACTCTCGTCATTCAGCAAAGCATGCTCCATAACACGTCTAGCAGCGCTTTCTGGAACACAAGCAGTAAGTCAGCACAAATCAGTATACAACACAGGCACATACAAGGGGAGTGTGTGTGTGTGTGTGTGTACAAACAAACAGGTATATTGCATATTAGCACAAGCACACAGCTGGTTGACAACAAGAGCGCACTACATTAAGACAATGTAGTATTGTGAATCGTGCAAGTTTGACTACGTCGGGGGGGGTGGGAGGCAATCATTATACTCTCATGACATTCTCGTTTTACCTGCATCATCACTGTCCCTTCTGGCATTTCTGGAATGACACAAAGGAAAAGAAAAACGAGCCGATCAGTACAGAAATACAGGAATAAAAGGAAACTAAGCAAATAAAGTGAAGCACATTTTCATTTAAAGTTCTTCAGTTCTGTGACCCACAAGATTTATATCTTGTGCATGACTTATATTAGGCAAGTAAAGCATCAATAATAACATCAGTTGTTGTTGAAGTTGCAACAGACACGCAGCATGCATAAAGCTAAAGGTCTGACTCAGTGAGTTTTCTGTTTTCAATGATGAAATGCTGTTGGTTTAGTGGTGCCACAGTTGTAGTTAGTAGTAGTAGTGTTTCAAATCATTTAAATATACTGTAAGCACTTTAATTTGAAATATCATTGAAATTTGGGTTGTTTGCATGCCGTGATGTTTGGTGGGGCAGTCAGGGCATTTAGGGGGGGGCATTACCCCCAAGCCCATGCCAAGATCTGGCCCTGGTTGTGTGTGTGTGTGTGTGTGTGTGTGTGTGTGTGTGTGTGTGTGTGTGTGTGTGTGTGTGTAACCTGTGATCGGCAGACGCCCCGTCAGGCTGTGCTCGGAGTTGGGTGGAGGAGGGCGACAGAGGCAGGACTTCCACGAGGGACCGCGGCTCCACCAGGCAGCGGGCGGACAGAGAAAAACGCTCAAACTCGGACGGAGAGATCAGGTAGAAGCCTGAGGACGTGTGTGTGTTGCATAAAAGACACGTTCAGATAGACGTCAATACCAGGAGAAAGCACTCATTGGAGTAGGGCAGTAGTTTTCAACCTTTGTGATACCAGGGCTCCACTATTTATTCAGAATTTGAGCCACGGACAGCCATTTGATGACATTTTAGAGCCCACAGATCCCAAAAAATAAAGATTTCTTTTGCTTTTGTCCGCAAATCCAGACTGGAGAAAAACTGCACAGGCGAACATACAGATCAAAATGACCATTAATCTTCTATATTCTCTAATTGTGTAGACTTGGGGCTAATTCAGGGTCCATTTGGCTTCGTGTTTACGCTCTCAAGAGTTAAAACATTCATTCATTCACACAACTAGAGAATGTAGAAGATTAATGGTCATTTTTGATCTGTACGTTTGCCTGTTTTAGTTTCCCAAATCCAGCCTGGATGGAAGTGTGGACAAAAAGCAAAAATAAATCTTTTTAGTTTTGGGAGTCTGTTGGAAGGTTAAAATGTCCGTGGGCTCAAATTCTGAATAGATAGTGGGACCCTGGTATCAAAAAGGTTGAAAACCACTGGTCAAGGGGCCACGAACTTGTCAACGTCGGGCTTTTTTTTCCTTACCCTGTCCGTGCTTGGTGAAGACACAGGAGGCGATGCCGCTGACGTCCTCGCGGCGGATGCAGGGGTACTGCACCTGCATCTTGACGCCGGGCAGCGACACCACGTGGACGTCGCCCTGGTTGGTGAGCACCAGCAGGCCGCTCTCGCCGTAGTCGCTCTCCGTCCGGCTGCTGCCGAACCAGGCCACGCCCACCCGCCGCACGCGAGAGCCGTCGATGGCCGTCAGCTTCAGCTTCATCTTGGCACTGACCTTTGGCAGAGTGAACACCTAGACACAAACACACAATGGGATCAGATTTCAGGAGCCAACTCCACTTGTGGCATTGAAGAGACCATTAAACTGTAAACAATTGCTCAACTTACATCCTTGTTTACCTCCATACCTTTGTTTTGTGATTGGCACAATTACTGTACTAATGGTACAACAGAGATGGGGACAGCGTCGCAGAAGAGGTTGTTGCAAACTAAATAACTGCAGGCAAGTGCGTGTATGTGTGCGGGAGTGTGTCTGTTTGTGTGTTGAGTGGACCAGATCTACTTATTTCACCTACATTCCAGCCTAATAATAATGCATCTTGGGGACTTTGGGCATCAGATCTGCAAACTGTGCGAAGATCAATTCATATGCCCTGAATATAACAATAAAGCACCAAACATTTTATTAATACAAGAGTCAGAATAATAAAAATAACTAAAAAGTCTGTCTAAACCTTCCAATTCTCCCCTTCTATTTTTCATTTTAAGTGCATTGTTCTTAAGCACTATAACAGTAAGTAACATCATCACCACTATTCCAAAGCTCAAACTTTCTAGGGGGCTTTGAAATGGATTTTCAGTAATGGAACAATCACATTTTTGATTGGTGACCTTGTTGAGCCGGCCAAGTAGCTCTCAAGTCAAAAAAGTGTGGGCACCCCTGGGTACACCCTCTGTGTACTGAACGCGTTTTGGTGTTTTAGCTGTTGAAAAATAGCAGATCGACAAGCTCATATCGCGCCACCGAGTGGCGCGATATGAGCTTGTAGTTCTGCTATTTTTGAAAAATTGTGAAAATGTGGTGCAAATCTTTGAATACATTATTTTGGAAGCAAACATTTTTAACTCAAATCTTTGCTTCTGGGGGATCACCAAGAACAACATGTTTTTAGATGAGGTTCTGCAGCTAAATAATAGATATTTCTGGGGATCCTTCCTGTGAAATATGTCAAGCATCACTGACACAGAAAGAGATTTTTTCCAGAAAAAAAATAGAATCTCAAGCCAGGGACTAGAATGTAGTGTCAGGAACTAGATAGAATCTAGTGTCAGAAACTGGAATCTAACTTCAGAAACTACAGTCTACTGGGAAGAACTAGAATCTACCGTGGGGGACTAGAATCTGGCATGAGGAACTAGAATCTAGCATCAGAAACTAGAATCTGATCAGGACACAATGGGATAAATTGTTCCAGGTGACTGTTGCAAGAGGGGGTAATCCTTCCCTGGAGTATTATTCCTGACCTTGAACTGCTCCTCCGATATGACCAGTAGGTGGTGGGAGCCCTGCATGTCGGGCGAGCGGGCGAGGTCGTGGGCCACCTCCAGGGGTTCGGGGAGAGGAGAGCCGTGGCCGTCCATCACCACGATGCCCACCACCGGGGCACGGTGCATCAGCTGGATTTCCTTAGCTGGAAAGAAAAAAAGACAAGAGAGAGGGAGTTGGAGAGAGAGAGAAGCAGAGGAAATGAGAGGAGGAAGAAAGGACAGGAAGCATGGGAGGAAAGGGTGTTAAGATTTCAATGTAAATCAAGTGTGTTCAAAAGGCCGATTGTTGTGGCTGACAAAACACGCTGCATGACGACATGGCAAACAGGACCGGATGCAACATTTCACAATTCGGGGGAAAAGTTACGGACGGCTTCATCGCCCGTGTCGCTTCGAACCACAGGCAATGAAGCCGCTCTCTTGCCATTTTCATTTAAATTCTTTAGTTCTGTGACTGAGAAGATGTATATCTTGTACAGGACTTATATTAGGCAAGTAAGCATCAATAATAACAAAACAGGCAAACATACAGATCAAAAATGAGCATTAATCTTCTATATACTCTCGTTGGGTAGACTATCGATATCAGTTGTTGTAGAAGTTGCAGCAGGCACACAGCATGCATAAAGCTAAAGCTCTGACTCTTTAGTGGTGCCACAACTGTAGTTGTGGCACCACTGTAGTTGGTAGCAGTAATCATCAAATCATTTTAAATAGAAGCACTTTAATTTGAAATATATCTTTGAAATGTGGGGTTGTTCTCATGTTCTGCATGGCATCATGTTTGGTGGTGGGGAGCAGTCAGGGCATGTGGGGGCGCATTCCACCCCCCCCATGCTCATGCCTGATGGCAAATACAACAATTTGTTATGTGTGTGTATTCCTCACCAGGGTGTGCAGTGATAGGGTCGTCCGCTCTGCGCTCTACAGGTGGAAGCCGCAGCATGTAGGCGAACACACAGCCGCCGTTGGTCCCAGCCCACAGGGAGGGGGTGTTGTGGTTGCCTAGAGGAGGGAGGAGGGGGAGGAAGAGCGGGAAACGGTCAGGGGGAAATGTCCCTCGGTACATCCAGATATGATAACTCACATTCGCCTGTGAACACTGGAAGTGTCCCCGTTTTGGGGGCGAGGGGCGGAATTACAAACTAGCACAGGGGGTTTTTCAACTTTTTTCCTACCAGCCCACTATTTATTCTTGCATTTTACCCTCGAAAGACCACCATGTGATGTTGAGTTTTGGGGTCTTCTCAGACCCCAAAAACTAAGGACTTTCAAGTTTGTGTCAACAATTTCGGAGTTTTACAATAACTGGCAAAAACGTTGGTCAAAATAACAATTCTTCTACATTTTCTAAATTTGCAGAATCTTGAAAATGGAGTCATTCGGATATTTCAATATAATTTAACGCTTGAGAGCGTAAAGTCAAACCAAATGGACCCCTACGGGTCCATTTGGTTTTACTTTACGCTCTCAAGAGTTACAGATCTATAAGGGTCCATTTGGTGATCAAGTGTCCATCATTTAGCTGGGGACAGCCTGGAATCCTCACAGGGACCGGTGGTCCCCGGACCACTGGTTGAAAACCGCTGAACTAGCAGATCTACAGTCTCACAGTGTGCCGTCGACACAAAATGCCATCGAGACCGAGTTGTGTTTACTTTATTCGTCGTGGGTAATACAGATTCTTCTTGCCAGATTCTTAACAAACAAGCCAGCCAAGTCTGTGAAAACAAGCCCCCAAAAAGAAGCCAGACACTTTCACCACTTGAGCCCTGATTACATCAGCTACTTTCAAAGAAGAATCGCGAATGCGAGCCCAAATAAGCAACTTACACTTCAGAAACAAGCCCAATAAGGCAACACACATGCAACAATGAATATTTATACTTTTTTTTCACATGTAAACTAGCCCACTGGCAAAACCAGCACTACAGGCCTCCTCACACAGGCAAAAAAGAATGTTCCCTCGGCCTAGGTTTGTGATTATTAAAAATGATAAGTCTGCTGCAATCTGACAGTTTTTAAGTGGTCTTTGACGGGTCTGAATGAGATTGTCTGGGGTGGAAGGGCCAAGCTTTCCTGCACCGTCCCTCTTAAAAATACCTGACTAGATTCTAGTTTCTGACATTAGATTATATTTTCGGACGCTAGATTATAGTATTTAAAAAAAATAAAAATAATAATAATACCGGTAATAATAATCTATGTTCCTGTGTCAGTGATGCTCAACATATATCATGCCAAGGACCATGAGAATTATTTATATTTGGCTGCGGACTCCCATCTGAAAACATGTTCTAGGGATCCCCCAGAAGCAAAGATTTGTGTTAAAAGTGATATATCCAAAGATTTGCGCCACATTTTCACGTTTTTTTTTTTTTTTCCCCAAAAAATAACAGACATACCAGCAAGATATTTTTCAATAGCTAAAGTAATAGCTATTGAAAAGTGTGTGTGTGTGTGTGTGTGTGTGTGTGTGTGTGTGTGTGTGTGTGTGTGTGTGTGTGTGTGTGTGTGTGTGTGTGTGCGTGCAACATGAACTCACTGTCCGAGAGGAAGGTGTCTGCAAAGTACAGCGTGCGCACGAGGCCGGTGAAGGAGTCGTCCGAGGAGCGCGCCTCTATCTTCCTCTGGACCGGAGCCAACTCCATCTCCGCCAGCTCCGCTTCTAGACGTGCGTTGGCTTCCTGGAGCTTTATGGACAGGAAGGTCAGAGATAAGGAGGAGGAGGGGAAAGAAAATCAATCACAGAGAGTGTGAGTGAGTGAGAGTTAAGAATGAGAGACAGCCGTCGGCCATTTCTGATGCAAGGAGGCATGCTTCCCCAAAAGCACAAAATAAATACCGTAATTTACAGACTATAAGCTTTTGACCCTGCGGCTTATACAACGGTGTGGTTCCAGGTGGGTCCTCCAGACTAAATGATGGTAAGTTGGTTAACCAGATGCAACTCTTTGAGAGTTGCTGGTTTCATTTTTACACTCTAAAGAGTTAGGATATTCACCATCTAAATTAGCACCATTTAATTAATTCATGGACATTTTGATCTCTTATGTTTTGCCTGTTTTGTTTGCGAAAATCCATCCTGGAATTGTGGACAAAACCAAAAGAAATCTTTAGTTTTGGGTTCTGTGGGGTGAAAATGTTGTCAAATAGTGGTCTGTAGCTCAAATGCTGAATAAATAGTGGGCGGTGGGATCAAAAAGGTTGAAAACCACTGCTCTAACATGAAGCTTGTTGTCTGGTGCGGCTTATAGTCAGGATTGTAAAGTCAGGCTTATACATGGAAAAAAGGATTCAGGATTTTGCACCAAATTTAGCTGGTGCGACTTATATTCAGGTGCGGCTTATAGTCCGGAAATTACGGTAAGTGAAGAGGCGACTGGGGAACTTTGTGTGTTTTTATACCTTGGCGGCGTTGTTGACGTGGTGTTTCCTCAGGGACACTCTGCTGCGACGGATCCGCCTGAAGGACTGCCGGAGAGACTTCTTGATGCTCTTCACTCTGGACAGAGGACCCTCCATGGCCAGTTGGTCACTGGGGTTCAGCGTACACCTGAACGGAAGAGGCAGTATGCATCAGGGCCACTGTTTGTTGCTCAACGTGGGAGTATCGCAATCACCAAGGGATGGTTGATGGTTATAGATCATGGGTGTCAAACTCTGGCCCGCGGGCCAAATTTGGCCCGCCGTGTAATTTCATTTGGCCCTTGAGACATTATCAAACTAAAGGGGAAGACCACCCATTTTCAACATTTTTCATTGATGTCATTGATTTACCTTAGAGATGTTGTGTGGACATGAAAAAAAGTTCCCCCAATTCTGTATTTCCTAAAAATGGAGGTCTGAAAAAATCATTAACATGGCGAAATACATCTCAAGATCATCACCAAGATGTATTTCACCATGTTAATGATTTTTCTTTCAGACCCATTTTTCCTGAGAGGGTACAAATGGAACCAAATGAACCCGCTAGGGTCCATTTATTTATTGTCTCCCATGAGACAATAAATAAGGCTACTGCTTGGTGCAGGGAGCCATGCATGGCATGCATAAGCAGGTTCAGGAATACAGACATGTACAGTATTCTAGAAGCATTTCCTGTATATATCGTTATCTTCCTCAAACAAAAAGCGACTCGAGTACAAGATAATCTCTGACTCATGCCCACACATTGATATTACACTTACTACACCCTGATTTACCCAGAATAAATTCATTTTCTGCCCGTTAACATCCCAAGGATGATAAAGACCTTTATCCAAACGAAAATTCAGAGTTCAAAACGCCCTGCCCCCAAAAAGCCTCTCGAAATGGTTTCCTTACTTGACAAAGACGTTGTTTTTCTGCTGGTAGTCGTACAGTCCGAAGCCGTGGCTGGTGCCGAAGGCGACCAGCTTCCACTCCGAGTGCAGCGTGAGGGCGGTGACCACGGCGGGAGGCTGGCACTGGACCAGCGCAAAGGGCTGGAAGCCTGGAGGGAACATCACCGGCTCTTCTCGCACGTCCAGACGAGTGTGGCCCTGTTAATGGAGGTCGGATGAGCGTTATCACACTAGGAACAAGTGAGGTTTCCCCAGCTAAGTTGGTGAACCAGATGAAAAGACGGGTTAGGCTAGATGTAACTCCTTGAGCGTAAAACATGAAACCAAATGGACCCTTGCGGGTCCATTTGTCCGTCATGTTTTACGCTCTCAAAGAGTTAAAATATTCATCTAAAATTAGCACCACTCCAATTAAGAAGTCCACACGATCAAGAGAATGTAGAAGATTGTTAATTGTTATGGACAAAACCCAACAGAAATCTTTAGTTTTGGGGGTTCTGTGGGGGTGAAACTGTCATCAAGTAAATGGCTAGTCCTTGGCTCAAATGTGGAATAAATAGTGGGTCCTGGTTATCAAAAAAGGCTGAAAACCACTGCATTAGCAGCCATGACCATTCCTGTTTTAACAGTATCACTGCTTAACCCGATTTTCCCGAGTTTTTGGCCAAAGTATTTTTTGGGACTTTTTTTTTTAGATTTTTTCTTTTTTTTTAGGCGAGTGCCTAAAGCAGTGAAAGTGCTAACGGCACCGCAGTTAGTACTGCTTTACCTTCCAGCGGAATCCCTCCTGGCCCTGCAGCAGGTCCACTACTTTAGCCTCCACCGTCTGCTCTGCTGCCTCGTCGTTCAGCTCCAACACCAGGATCTGAAGGAGAGGGAGTATTAAATGACATGAACACTAGTGCTGCAACGATTAATCAATTAATTATAATTGAATCCACTATTCAACTAGTTGTCAACTATTGTAGTAATCGGTTAATCGGATTGAGTTTTTTTTTTTGCTAATTATCATAGATATTTTACAACTTCACAATAGTTTTTTCCCCAGTGTTAAATGTAACTAAACTACAGAGCAGTGATCTGTCTCGCTTGCCATTACAATCTGATGATAGTTGCACATGCAGAGTAGCAACTGCAAAAGCAAAAATATGCCACATAACTATGTTCAGAGTTCCAAGAACAAAACATATGGCCAGAATATTTATTTTTGAACTACTGTTCCTTTTATGACTGACATGTGTTGATATTCTTTAAATCAAACGTTATGCTCTCAGAATAAGCCTAGATATATTAATTCATAATCCGATGAATCGAGCGATCGTTTAAATCAGGGGTTTTCAACAGGTGGTCCGGGGACCACCAGTGGTCCTTGAGAAGGTTCCAGGTGGTCCCCAGGCTAAATGATGGAAAGTTGGTTAACCAGATGTAACTCTTGAGAGTGTAAAAATGAAACCAAATGGACCCTTGCGGGTCCATTTGGTTTCATTTTTACATTCTCAAGAGTTAAAATATTTATCATCTGAATTAGCACCACTAAATTAAGAAAAAACATTGTTTTGTTTGCTAAATCCAGCCTGAAATTGTGAACAAAACCAAAAGAATTATTTAATTTTAGGTCTTTGGTGTGAAAACATAATCAAATGGTGGTCCGTGGCTAAAATGCTGAATAAACGGTGGTCCCTGGAGTCAAAAAGGTTGAAAACCCCTGGTTTAAATAATCGGCTGATGAATCGGTTATGAAAATAATCGTTAGTTGCAGCCCTAATGAACACTAATGGCACAGTTCTGGGAAAGAAAATCAGGTTTTTTTGTGTCTTTCGAAATGGGGAGAGATGGGAGGCGGGGGGATCGGAATCGAACCCACGGGCCAGTGCGGGATTACCAGCCAGGGTACCTGGACCACTGAGCCACGGTATAGACAGACAAGCTCACAAAGCAACGGCCTGCTGTGAGCTCGTGGATCGTTGGGACACCACTGGTAAATGACATGCGAGTGTGTGTGTTTATTAAGTGGTCAATATTTGAATTAATCTGCAAGAACTCCACAGTTCAGAAAAATAAAGTCACGGCTCACTGAGCAAATAAGACGATAGATAGCAGCTATCGACAACTGTCGAGTGCACACGCCTGGACTGCGGTTTAATGGACAGATATTAATCACAAATGACAAGGCACTGCAGATTTCTGCCACGGTTAAAATCCCATTAAGAGTGAGTTTCAGTTAAGATGTTTCACGGTGCTTTTTTCTTTTTTACCTGTCCAGCAGTGCCCGCCACAGTCAGGTAACCACTGTATTTACACAGGTGGATCTTTTGTACGCCCAGCCTTGGATCGTCGCTGTAGGGATCAAAACAGCCAACCTTTGAAAAGAGAGGAAAAGAATAAAAGGATGCAGGGGAAAATAGGTAAAGCTCACAGCACATATTTGTGCCAAGGACACTGTAGTCAATAAAGGGTGAGATGTTTGTTGTAATTGTGAATGAAAAAAACATATTTACGCTCTCAAGAGTTAAAATATCCCTCCCACTGAATCAGCTCACTTAAAGGGGAACTCCACCCATTTTCAAAATTTTCTTGAGAGGATACAAATGTGAACCAAATGGACCCTAGCGGGTCCATTTGGTTCCATTTGTACCCTCTCAGGAAAAAGGGGTCTGAAACAAAAACATGGTGAAATACATCTTGATGATGTCATCAGATGTATTTCACCATGGTAATGATTTTTACAGACCTCCATTTTTAGGAAATACAGAATTGGGGGAACTTTTTTTTATCATGTCCACACACCATCTCTAAGCTATATTAATGACATTAAAATGTTGAAAATGGGTTGGAGTTCCCCTTTAAGTAAGAAGGTAAAATAATGGTCATTTTGATTTACTGTACGTTTGCCCGTTTTGTTGTGCGTGACAATTCGCCCCCGGGCAAGTTGACCTTTTTCCTGGCCCCCCTTTTTGTTATGTCATCATAACATGTTGTTGGTCACAACAACGTTTTTTTCCAGGGCCCCCCTTGTAGAGTGTATAGGACACGAGAAGAACGTGGACGTACCTTCCTGAACGGAGGCCATTCTCCCTCCGTCCCCTGGTTCATGTTGTCGTTGGGGTCGGCGTCCGTGTGGAACACGCTGGCCGTGCTCAGCTTGTACATGGGATAGAGACACACGCCCGACGCGTCCCAGAAGCGCACGGTGCCGTCCTCGTGCCTACGGAGCGAAAGAATGCACCATTGCAAATGAGTCATTCAACAAAAACGGTACGATTTGGACTTTTTTTTCTGAAATTTTGACCGAAAGGTTTCACTTTTCTGAATAGCCCACAATATTAAAGACATCTTTAGCTATAAGAAAAACATAATTTCCCATCTCAGGCATTCAATGTCAAGTCCACTTTCAAATCATATGGAGAAAAAAAATGGACAAAATAGGGGGTGTCTACTGAAAGAAAACAAGATAATTTCTGATATGAAGATAAAAATCCAGGTGATGTTTACACAATATTAAAGGGAACATTTCAATTGATTAAAAAAAATCCTTTAAAAATATTTTTCAGTGACTCCATCAATAAAATACAGCTACACCGGATGCCATGCTTCCCATGAAAGACACAAACCTACAGGGAGGCAGCCGATAACATGGTATCAAAAGCTGAACAAATAGACTAAGTGACAGCCAAACAACCATGGCAGTCTGATCCCATTACATTGGGACATTCTACTTAATACATTTGATATCTGTTGCAACTTTTAGCTGATAGTTGTTAGGATCTCACAAAAAAAACATATTTCACCAACATAGCATCTTGTTATTTGACAATAGTATAACAACACAATTTAAAGAA
Source organism: Benthosema pterotum (assembly GCA_039105355.1). Lineage (NCBI taxonomy): Eukaryota > Metazoa > Chordata > Actinopteri > Myctophiformes > Myctophidae > Benthosema > Benthosema pterotum. Next base: position 41,478,393 of record CM076981.1, on the reverse strand, counting down.
AAACCTCTGTTGGGAATTTGTGCAAATGAATGATAAGGTGTCTACTGATGATGTGTCTACTGAAGATTTAGAACACTTCCTGGGGGTATTTCTGTGTGTGTTATGTGTAGTTTTATAACAATTCCCACAATGCTTTGGTACATTGTCTTACCGAGACAACATGTAGTAGGAAGTAGTGCTGACGACATTAGAGACACTGGGCTCCTGGCTAAAATGTGAAATATCTATACCCACCTATTACACACATAAAGGGCTCCATTTTCGTTACCGCTAAACCCCTTATCCCTCAACTTCTTTGCCTTTTTAAACTATTAAAAAAAACATTATTCAGTAGTTCAAACGGCCAGTCTACAAGCTCACAACGTGTTAATAGATTGACATGTTGAAATATTCCAAAAAGTTTTTCAAAATAGTAAAAAAGGAATAAGGGATTTGGGATAAGGGGTTTAGCATGTAACGAAAATGGAGCCCAAAGTGTTCTGAACATTAACATATTTTTGCCAGTGTGAAGTCTCCCTTTAACCCATTCGACCTGAAGATTCTACAAAACATTTGCCCTGAAAGAACATATTGAAAAAAAATAAATAAATAAAATTGTGCTGAAATAGCAGCTCATACATATGAGCCGTGAACGCCTGCTATTTTTCCCCAATGAAAGTTGAAACACCACAAGTACTGTACAGAATGGTTTAAGAGTGGGACACTCTTGAAAAAAGAAAAAGTAAAATATCTCCAATACAATGTGACTTTTAAAACTGACCCAGTGAGTAGCAGGTCTCTCTGCGGGGGGTCTGGTGCCAGGTTCTGGCCTCCTGTGACCGGCCACGGCTGCAGGGAACAGAAAAAAAAAGGAGGAAATGAAAGTTTAAAAACAATAATACCAACAGTAATGCAGTCCATTGCAAGCAAGAGATTGAGGCAAAGGTCTATGTTTAGGATGCGACATTCCAATAATACCAACTTAATGCGTTCCACTCCTTTACAACAAAAAAGACGGTACGCGTTTCCACCACCACAAGAGCACCCTTATGCTTCATTCCACAGATGAATGAATAGCTGGGGAGTTTGAGGACATTCTACACATACAGTATGTCAGTAAAGATTTACATTTAATGTTTCCATTGGAGCAGAGCTCAGCTTTATTTTTTATTCCATATAATGTATAATTCATATACAGTATATGGACTCAAAAAGGTGTTCTTTGGAGTTTGAGGGCCATTACATAGTCTTTCGACACAGCTTTATATTTTATAATTTAAAGTGCCCTTTCTATTAACTCTGACAGCTTAGCAGAAAAGCTAGGCTCGCTCCCATTAGGCTCAATAGTAACAAAATAATTTATAGAAAATCCTCTTGTGAATTTGTGCAAATGAATGATATCCAAAGACAGCTTAAGCCCTTAAGGGGTCTACTTTAAGGAAAAAATAAGATGAGCTGATGGTGTGTTTCATTTTTTAAATACATTTGAGCCTGTATTTTGACATTTCATTGTTCCCAGGGATAAATGCGTTTAAAGATATATAATTTCTGTTATCAATTCTAGTTGTAAAGTGTGTGAGGTGTTTTCTGGGTTTTGTAGTGCAATCACCACTTAGAGGACGTCATGAGGTGGTGTGCAGTGAGTTAATGAGCTTGTTAATAAACCTAAAACAACTTCTGGAGTGATAAGCAGACTGAGTAATCAATCACTCCAAAAGTCATGGTAAATCTGTTAAGGAGTTAACAGCCTATGCGCTCACGACATATGCGGTCTTTTTAACTATATAAAAATCTTTTTTTGGCAGGTCAGTTTCAAGGCAACGTTTTGTGTAGTGCTCAGCATCCTGGTTCAAACTTGCACGCAGGCGTTCACGTCCTTGTTTACCATTCTCTCTAAAAATCTATATCGCTGCTGGTGCCTTTATTTTGAAAAAATAAAATAAAAAAATAGCGCGCCACCGAGTGGCGCGCTATGAGCTTGTATCTCTGCTATTTTTGAAAAATTGTGAAAACGTGGTGCAAATCTTTGCATATTATGTTATTCAGAAACTAGAAATCTAGACAGGACACAATGGATTAACTATTTCAGAAAAATAGCAGATCTACAAGCTCATAGCGCGCCACCGAGTGGCGCGCTATGAGCTTGTATCTCTGCTATTTTTGAAAAATCGTGGTGCAAATCTTTGAATATTATGTTATTCAGAAACTAGAAATCTAGACAGGACACAATGGGTTAAAGGTAGGATTTCACTTTTGTCAGATATCACCCCCACAAAAAAAATCTGTTAAAATGCTCTATTATAAGGTGTGCAGACCATATATGGAGTTTCCCCCTCCCCCACGTTAGCAGAGGAGCTAATAAAAGTTCCCCAGGTGGTGGGGGAATTCTCCTCCAATCAGGATCGAGCAGCAGGTTCACATAGTGTAGCTACTTTTGGGGGGCCCTAGTGCACCAGGCTGGTACTACACCATGAATTTCAAATCACTTACCCTACCTTTAAGTGAAGATGTGGAAAGTAGGTCAACAACAAACGACGACAGTCTTCCTTACCCTTTTGGAATAGTGCGTGCTCTGCAGCTCCCCGGCGGCGAGGACGCGCTCCCACAGCTTGAGGGGGATGGCGGAGATGTGGTGGGAGCAGGTGATGGCTGAGCTGTGGAGAGGCACCAGGTAAGGGGTCTGGATGACCGGCCAGCCCTCCGTCAGCAGGTCTATGACCACCAGCTCCTCCTCCACCAGAACCACCAGAGCACTGGGATCACCTGGTCCACAACACGGAAGGAAGCAAAACATGATGGGAGACAGGGTTAAACAACAGAACCATCAGAGCACTGGGATCACTTGGTCCACAACACGGATTTTTGATGCTTTACTTGACTAATAAAAGTCCTGTAACTGAAAATGGTATGGGTGCTACTTCATCGCGCGAAGCGACACGGGCGATGAAGCGTCCCCATACCATTTTCTCTTGCCCCTCCAACATGTTCTCCTGTTACATCCGCCCCTGTTAATAACTCACCACGAGCGCGCATTTGTTGTTTTTTGCTATATGCCACGGCTCAAGCTAGTGCATTCGGTAAAAAAAAAAACGCGTCAGATCTCCTAAACAGGATGTGCGATGACGTCATGCTGTTTCTGGTGTCTTGACTAACCTGTCCTCTCACGATCTGAGCAAAAAGTTCCGGGTCAAAAGTCAGGAAGTGACGTCTAGCCCTAGTGGATCTACCCGTGCGCTCTACGACATTCAGGGGAAGATTCCAGGAAAGGCTTTTGAATGCATTGGATTGAATGGGTGCGAATGGGACAAAAAAAAAAGTCCCATTCGCCAATTCTGTCCCAAATGAAAGTCAGCCACGGGATCTTTATCAGACGATGCGCTCAGACTAATAGTTGGATTATATAATGAAATCTACATTTTGTTGTGTTCTGCGCCTTCGTCGTGTTGGGCGAGCGTTCCCCCATGGTAAGAACACAATGAGTGCGTGATCGACAATTTTTTCAGACCCGTTTTTCCCCTAAGAGGGTACAAATGGAACCAAATGGATCCACTAGGGTCCATTTGGTTCACATTTGTACGCTCTCAGGAAAATGTTGAAAATGGGTGGAATTCCTCTTTAAACACCAGAGCCGCCAGAGCACCTCTTCACATCTAGAAATGATTTCATTAGTATTGATGCCTCATAATATATTTTCCTTCAATGACACTGTATATTCCATTCCATTAAAAAAAAGGTCTTCACATGTCTAACTCATTACCGCAGCACAATAAGAGTGGAAAAGGTTGAGCTGTGGGTATAATTATGGTGGGGGTAAAAAAATAAAAGCTAAAACATTGGTTCTCCATCCCCCCATTCAAATCCCACGATTTTGTAACCCATTTTCCCACGCAGTGCCGATTCCTAATGTGATCCTAGGCTCTACACGCCCCTCCGCCAACCTGGGGAGAGGTAGCAGACTGGCCTCATGCTTCCTTCAATGCATGAGGAGTCCAAGCTGCCTTCTTTTCACCCGACTGAGGAGAGGAGTTTCCCTGGTTGGATGTAGCGCGTGGAAGGAACACGTTAATCCAACCAGTTCCTGTCCCCTCCATCGGGCACCCCAGCTGGCCACTACAGGCTGGCTTTTGCTTGTGCCCACATCAGCTGTGCAACGTATATTACATTTATACAAATTATTTGTTCCACATGCAGAAAATCTTTGCAGAGTTTACTGTAAAATCCATTGCCAACAAAGTTACATCAGTTGCCACCGACGACAGACTTGTCAGGCAACCCACGCCAACTATAAATAGTGAGCGTGTCAAAATGCTAACAGCCAGGGGGTATTGCCCTTAGCGTTGTGACATGTGTCAACATTTGGGCTTCTTAAAATATTTGGCAATGGGTGATAACACAGATGCCCCCCCCCCCCCCCCCCCAAAAAAAAAAAAAAAAAAAAAAAAAAACGTGGCATAAGTAGTACAGTATGTCAGCGGTGTGTGCATGCGGGGGTGGTTGTTTGGTTTTGGTGTGTGTGTGTGTGTGCGTGTGTGTGTGTGTGTGTGTGTGTGTGTGTGTGTACTGTAGGGCCCACCTGTGTGCTGAGGTCCGTCTCTGATCACAAAGAAGTCGATGATCCTGGAGGTGAAGTCCAGGGCGACGTGGGTTTTGTTGTGGATCACACTGATGCAGTGTCTGTCCCCGTAGCTGGCCCTTGGCATGCCGCCGCTGAACAGCAGAAAGGGAGGCCTGCAAAACACAGACACCAGGGGCGTTTTGGCATTAGGCAGACAAGGCAGTTGTCTGGGGTGCGCTAAGGGGAGGTGGGGGCACCGGGCCTTCTTTAAAAAAAGAAAAATGGCGATCATTTTTGTTTGGGGACGGGGCTAACTCGTCCAAACTCGTCCTTGGCTGGTATAGAGTTAAAAGGATCCCAGGGTAATGAGCCTCCTAAGGATAAATAGATTATACTTGTCCTCTATAACTAGAATTGAACATTTAAACACGCATATAATATGTTCTTTAGTTTAAAAATAGTTTCTATTTTTATCCCTTGGGGGTGCCATTTTACTGTGCCTGTCATAGGTATGACGTCACAGGAGAAAGGGACCATTACGGGTCCATTTGGTAAGGGGGGGGGGGCTCCAGGGAAAATCTTGCCTGGGGCTCCAAATTGCTTAGAAACGCCACTGACAGACACGGAAGGGAATGTAGTGGGGGAGGGGGAGGGGAAAAGAATGAAAGTAAGTTCAAGTTCAGCTTTATTTGCTGAGGATTAATGTATAACAGGTGGACGTGAGTAAAACACAAGTTAAACATTCATATGTTCGCCTCACTTTCACTGAGACGGCAGAAAACAGAACGGCAATGTCATGAAAAGAAGGAAAGAAAGGTAAAGAAAGAAAAAAATGAATGAATGCACAGAGAGAGAGAGCAGAGCTTACCCTTCCGCTGTAGGTAGCTGAACAATTTTGGAAATGGCCTTGCAGGGGAAGTGTCCTGCAACAGATTAAATAAAGATGAGTTTTTATTTGTACAACGGCCCGAAGCAAAATTGCTATAATTACTTTTTTGGCACCGCATTTTAATCCTCACCGTAAGGGATGTCCGACTTCTCCTCTTCGTCCTTCGTGTCCTCGCCGCCCACCGTCCATCGACAATAGCTGCCGTCGCTGTGGGAGCTGAGGATATGGCCGCCGTCCTCCGTCCACCACACGCTCTCCAGTTGCTGTGGGATACAAATGGTTGGAGGAGGAGGATTACGGGGGACAATTTATGACAAACAAAACAATGAAAGAATGCAGCTCCTTTTCCTCGGCTCACAATCTACAGTGTATACAGTACCGGGTGATGTTCATTCATAGCAGGCTTTTTTTAAACCCATTTTGTCCTGTGACTAGATTCTAGTTTCTGATGGTAGATTCTAGTTTCTGACACTAGATTCTAGTTTCTGATGGTAGATTCTAGTTTCTGACGGTAGATTCTGATGGTAGATTCTAGTTTCTGACACTAGATTCTACTTTCTGGTCTGGTTTTTGACACTGGATTTTAGTTTTCGACGCTAGTTATTTTAGTTTCTGATGCCACATTCTAGTTTCTGATGCTACATTCTACATTTTTCTGAAAAACATCTGTTCCTGTGTCAGTCATGCCAAAGACCCCCAGAATTATCTGTAATTGGCTGCGGACTCCCATCTGAAAACATGTTCTAGGGATCTCCCAGATTTGAGTAAAAAAAATGTTTACTTCTGATTTTCCTACAATAACATATTCAAAGCTTTGCGCCACATTTTAAGTTTTTCCTACAATAGCATATCTACAAGCTCATAACGTGCCACTCGGTGGCACGCTATGAGCTTGTAGGTCTGATATTTTTATGAGATTGTAGATTGCCATTTTATGAGCTTGTAGATCTGCTATTTTTTAGTTGTGTTGGCTTGACTGCAGTGTAACGCAGTGCGTTACCTGTGTAGCGGGTATGTGCTGGACGGCACACTGCCTCTCCAGGTCCCAGATGACCATGAGACCTCGTCCGTAGCCGATGATGACCTGGTTGGGATCGACCGGGCTCTCCTGCAACGACTCCACGTGTTCCAGGTTCCTCCGGCCTATATAGTCATCTGGTACACTGGGACAGGGAAGGAGAGAATGGGACAATGAAGGAGAGAGAGAGAGAGAGGGAGAGAGACAGACAGAGACAGAGAGAAAGAGAGAGACGAAAGACGTTGCAATTAAAATGTCATTATTGATCTGCAGCGGGCTAGGGAAATGGGTGCATTTGTGGGTACTGTATAGCAGTGATGTTGGTGGCAGGTTTTATTAGTGGGGTTGCCTGAAGGGGAACCCCACAGTAGTGGAGGCTTCTTTCTGTAAACATTTTCTGTAAGATTTACTTACAGAAAAAGTTTTTTTTTTTTCACCTTGTGATGTCATTGTGTCATTTTGATCTGTATGTTTGCCTGTTTTGTTTTGTGAAATCCAGCCTAGAATTGTGGACCAAAAAAAAAAAAAGAAATCTTTAGCTTTGGTTCTGTGTGGGGTGGAAAAATGTCACCAAATTGTGGTCGTCTATGTGGCTCAAATGCTGAATAAATAAGTGGGTCCTGGGGATCAAAACGGTTGACAACTTGACACAACCACTGGCTGGTCTAATGGCGTTCTTGACCAACCAAAAATGATAAAGAAAAGCTCGCACACTGAGGGCTCAGATGCTGGACTGGTACCTCTTATTGCACCATAGAGGTGAGTAACGTTTCGAGCACAATGCTCTTCCTCAGACTCAAGACTCTTCTGAGGAAGAGCATTGTGCTCGAAACGTTACTCACCTTTATGGTGCAATAAAAGGTACCAGCCCAGGTACCAGGTACTCAGTGTGCAAGCTTTTCTTTATCATTTTTTGTTTTTAATTGTTTGCTGTTGGGCACCTGCCTTATTACGGGTTGGATGTGCATGTCTTTTTTTAGCTCTTTTTCATGGTTCTTGACCGACCAACCAACCAACCAACCTGTTGGCGACTTGGTCCAGGCTGATGTTCCTCTCCTCCAGCTCCCTGAAGCCGGGGACCTCCACCACGAAGACGTGTCCCCCCTCCGTCCCCAGCAGCAGCAGCTCCCCTGAGGAGTGGGCCAGCACCGCTGTGACCCGCGTCACGCTGGGGGGAGCACTGAGACGGGAGAGAGACACAGAAGGAAAAAACAAAACAGGGATCATCAGGAGGTCTGTCAGGCACAGATACCGTATTTTCCGCACTATAAGGCACAACCAGTGTTGTAGTGGGACTTAAAAAGGGGAATTACACCCATTTTCATTTTTTTTTCTGAGAGTGTACAAATGTGAACCAAATTGACCCTAGCGGGTTCATTTGGTACACTCGCAGAAAAAAGGAAACTAACATGGTGAAATACATCTTGATGATGTCATTAAGACGTATTTCACCGTGCTAATACTTTTTTCAGACCTTCATTTCTAGAAAGCAGAATCGGGGAACTTTTTTTTACCATGCCCAGTCCACACAACCTGTCTAAGGTATATTAATGACATAGTAAAATATTGAACATGAGTGGAATTCCCCTTTAACCCATAGTAGGCGGGAACCCCTAGTGGTAGTTTTACCCTAGTTGACGGGAACACCGATATGTGTTCTGTACAGTATAGGGCTTTAACCAAAAAATCGATACATCGATGCATCGATTTGCATAACACGTGTCGACTCTAAAAAGCACGAGTCGATAAGTTGTTTTTTCCCCTTCCTCCGAGCGAAGGAGTAAGGAGGAGCAATTAAACATTTACCTTTGTTTTCCCCTTTTTTCTTTCTCTATGTGTGCGACGCGTGTGTATATAATTCAACTGTAATATTGGTTACTGTCACTCACGGACAGAAGTCTCCTTTGAACTTTCCTTTGCAACTCTATCGGAGTAAAGCCTTAATTTAGGTTTACCAATCTTATGCAGCTGCGTGCGCCTTGCGCTCTCGGCGCGCGGCGTTCCAGCTGATCATTACGTACACGGATCAGATCGAACAGCAAACAGTGTCAACAAAATACAGAACTTCATCAATCAACTCGTCCTCGTGTGCTACCTCGTGTGACCGTCTTGTTCCTCGTTTCGCATTAGGCTACGCAGTACGCACGGGACGCATGCTTCTGTCCGCGTCGTTCTCATTAATTTACTGAATGGATCAGAAAAGAAAGCGGCGCGGTATGGTGGTGGTGGTGGTGGTGGTGGTGGAGGAGGCGGCTACATGTAATGGATAGTATTCTGATAATGTGGCCGCTATGTTAGAACCAGCGTGTGTGTATGTCTTCTGTTACGTTCTAACATGTGGTTAGAACGTTGTGTGTTTTATGGCTGGCCATAGTGGACGTTGTGCTGCGTGCCAATACTGTTGTGCTGTGTGCCAATACTGTTTTCATATTAACCTTGCCACATGCGTCAGGCTCGCGATGTGTTTTCTATAAGCACTGCGCCGGCATATAGCGGCACCATTTGATCCCCGACCCCCCTCGGAGAACCACCACGACGGACCCCCCCCCCCCCCCCCCCCCCCCCCCCCCCGCGCCATAAAACGATAAATCGATAATTTATCGACTTGACTGTCTGACAAGTCGACTTGAAAAAATCTCAAGTCGTTAATGCCCTAGTACAGTATGTACAGTATCAAAAAATGTCAAAATTTGGTGATGTTACACAATAATTTGAAGTTTTCCAGTACACTTAGGTTAGTATTTCAGAGACATTTTTAGAATCGGGATAGTCTACAATGGGTTAAGACACGTGCATGCACACTTGCATTTGCGTGCACCTGCGCAACACACACAGACACGCTATTAAAACAAGTATAGCATATTGAGAAAGATTGTTTACAATGCCTAATTGTATCCATAAAAGTAAATGACAGGACAAAAACATAACATAGGCCTACTTTTGCCCCAAAAATATTTTAGATGTGAGAAGTGGGGGACGCCGTCTCCCCGCGTCCCCCGTCCACTACACCCCTGGGCACACCTTCAGTGAATGGCCTATTTCTAGAACTGTTGTCATATACAGTATATATACTGTATAAAGGCGCACCAGATTATAAAGCGCACAGAATAGAAGCTACTGCAGTCAAACGATCCACATGTAAGGCGCTCCAGATTATAAGGAAAGGAAATGAAAGGCTTTTAAGTGCACCTTATAGTCCAGAAAATATGGCACATTAGAAGAATAAAGGTCATCCATGGTCACTACCTCTATTCCACTGGGTCTCTGTGGCCCCTTTTCCACTAGTTTGTTCAGTTCAGAACCCGTTTTTACTCCATGAAGCCAGATCTCCAAAATTGGAACATTAATTCATTAATACCTGTATTAAATTGTTTACAGGATAAATATGAGCACATTAACACATGGTTCTGACTGTTCCACAGTAGTTTCCTTTTCATTGCACTTTTGCATATTTGCCTATAATAACAACAACAACAGCAACTGCTCTACGTCTGTTATGGATTTTCTTTTTTTTTTTAATCCTTAAATCATTATCTTTGTGTAATTCAATAATTTAGCATTCCAATTTCAGAGGTCTGGCTCTAAACTGGTTGCCAACCGCCAAACAAGACGCCTGTGTGGGGTCTGGGGACATTCAGCTTTCCGCAGACCACATTGAAATGCGTACTTTCAATTCAAAGTGTTTCATTGTTAATAAGCGTTTCAGGCTATTAGTATCGTGGTAATTGAAACATTACAATTACAAGGCAAGGCATGATGATGAAAATAAACAGGATGAAAAGGGGGTCAAATAAGTGTTTACTCAACAAAATAACATACTGTACTCTTATCCGTACCAATGCATGTAATCAAGTACTAAAAATTAAGTATGTTTACTTACTCTGAAAAAAGAATGGGACATTCTTTTCCCTACTATCTATGGGCTAATGCAAACCAAACGCAGTTACACAGTGTACCGTGGGTATAGAGAGGACTACGTGTGTGTGTGTTACCCAGGGGGTCCCGTTAGCGTGAAGCGTCCTATCTCCAGTAGTTCAGACAGTCCTTTGTGCGCTCTCAGAGTCCACATGTGGAGACTGTTGTCATCCAGCAGAGTCACCAGTTCAACCTGAACGTCATCATGTAAAACACAGACAGGACAGGCAGCTCAGTGTGAGGGAGAGAGATGACCGTTTCAAGTCTCACCGTAAGAACAACGGGATGGAACGCACTGAGATAACCTCAGCGTCAATGTCGTTCTGTTACAAATTTCTTCCTTCATTTGCGAGATTTGATGAATGCAGTTCTAGAAAGTTAGTGTAATCAAAGTAGCATAAAGAAAATAGCAACATTCCCTATGATTATTATATCATATACCGAGCTAATCTGTTGTTTAGAATTCAGAGAAACACATAATCATTTCATTTTAATTTTACAAATTAAATGACATGACTAATATTTTAATCTGTGTAAAGCGACTTGGGAGTTGTTTGCACATCTTTTAGGAAACGTTATAAACCTATAACTAACACCACAATTCACCAAAAGGCAAGAGTTTCAACACGGCTAAAGCGCAAACTATTCTAAATACATAATTTTCCCTAAATTGCCAAATGCCACAGACGTCCGTATCCAATATTTGAAATCTTGCGTGTTTTTGTCCTTTTTGCTACTACGTTGCAATCGTCCTTATCATTGATAAGGAACATTCTTGCATTTCCTATCTAACAAAAATAACCACTTTCCATCCAAACTAGAGACTTGCTTTTCAAAAAAATTCACCAAGAATGGAAAAAATGTTCAGTGGGGAGACAGGGCTGAGAGAGTGTGTGTGTGTGTGTGTGTGTGTGTGTGTGTGTGTGTGTGTGTGTGTGTGTGTGTGTGTGTGTGTGTGTGTGTGTGTGTGTGTGTGCACATGTGTATGCGCGTGTGTATGCGCGTGTGTATGCGCGTGTGTATGCGCGTGTGTATGCATGCGTGTGTGTATGCGTGCATGCGTGCGTATTCACTCACCTGGTGTGGCAGGAAGTGCACCTGAGTAACGGCAGCATTCTCATCATGCAGACCCATGAATTCCACCCCTGGGGCACCATACCTGAACAACAATAGTCAAGGAACAACTGGCTGTGCTTGCATGCGCTCATACTGGAGTGGACACAGACACAGAATACACAGAAACACAAGGACAAAAGATACAGTACAGTACGTTTGTGTGCCTCGCATTCACACAGATAAACCAAGGGCGCAGATGACACATAACAGTACTGTACATTTTGTCATGCTGCGTGACATAAGCACTGTGTATCACTGTGTAACAATTTTTGTGCCGTCACATTATAAACGATCTGTCCCGGCAAGCAGTCATTAAAAAAAACAAACACAATCTGCTCTATTCCCCGGAGCATCTTGTTCTTGGCTAATAACAAATTCATTCACAGATTTCCCCTTTGTGAGTCCCTAGTGTTTATTTTATCACGAACAATCTCCCTCATTGTCTGAGCGCATTAGTCTAACGAGAGAAGGCACTGGGGTTATCACAGCCAGCGTGTGTGCGCGCGCGCGTGTGTGTGTGTGTGTCTGAATGTGTCAATGGTTCGAGTGTACCGACTGGCTCCGCCACGCTGTCAATGAGCATAATTGTGAGCGAGAAGCTATGGAGACAGACAAGAGACGCGCGCACACACACACACACACACACACACACACACACACACACACACACACACACACACACACACACACACACACACACACACACACACACACACACACACACACACACACACACACACACACACACACACACACACACACACACAGGATCCAGTCTGTGTGAGAGTACCAGGCTTGCTGCGTTGAGCAACAGCGTGAGAAAATTAAATACCTTTGTCGTCAGGTGCCCACGTGAAACCACAGACGAGGATTTAAAGCGGAGTCACGGCCACACATTAGCAGCAGCTTGTCTCAAGTTCAAACACGACACGCATGAAAACGTAAAAAAAAAAAAACAAAACTAATTGCACCTCGTGCCGCGATCGCAGGAACACAATACACGTGTTTGCACACACGCCCACTCCTTCACGTTTCAGTGAAATCCTTTTATTTGTCCGATTGTGGCCCGAGAATGCAGGAACGTAAACACTCTCTCTTTCTGTGCCCTTGGTATTTTAACTTTCATTGAAAAATAGCTAGCTTTCACGCCTGCTATTTTTTGTGGGAAATCGTGAGAATGCAACAACAAATCTTCCAATTATGTTCTTTCAGAGCGAATGTTTAGTAGAATCGACAATGTCAGGTCGAAAATGGGTTTGTGGTTAAGTTACTGTATATAAGTGGTTAGGTTATTGTATATAGGAACCGTAGAGGATACAGTTTGATGGCACCGGAGCGCGAGCCGATGGCCAGGAGGTCCAGGGTGGGGCTGTAGCCCAGAGCGCTGGGCTGGTGGGGGAATCCATGCTCCACCGTCTAAAAAAAAAAAAGGAGGAGGAAAATGTAGGACGAGGAAAGAGGGGAAAAAAGAAGCAGGAGTGGAGTACAGAAAAAGAAAGAGGAAATAGGTCCATAATCAGGGCCAGGGACTATTGTAGCTTCACACATACAGTACATGACTGAATATACTCCATACTATAGTTGCTGCTGCATTGGCACTACCACTTATTTGTACAGTCATATTATCTGCTAGTGGTGGATATTGCTTTCAATCTCATGATGACAGATATCTATCACGACACAAGAGGTCACAATATATCAAACATAAATACAGAACTGGCCATTTTGTACAACTACAATAAAAACACTCTTGGCTCACAGATATCTTTAAATTAAAATAAAATGTCTAAAACATCTAAACAAGAGGTTCTGGAAAGGGAGTGTTCGCCGGATAATTTGCGACGTTTATTGCCGGATCACTATCTATATGTTGAATACACCACTATTATCTGCCGATAAGAGAAATCTATTACTTGCACAAGAGCGTCATATTCAGACTAAAGTTAATACTTTTTCAGTGTACATTTTATACTGTTTGGTTGACTGTTTCCTTTGTTCCTTTCCCGGTTCTCAGGACACTGTTGTGTAACTGCAAATCGCTGCGAGCTAGTAAATTATTTCTCACTCGCTCTTTCACTTGTGAACTTGTGATGCGACAATAAAAAAAAAAAAAAAACTTGAGGAAGTTCAAGGCTGGCTCTAAAATACAGTCCGTTCCCTCGTCTTTATAGTACCTTATTGAACTGGAAGAGCTCCTGTTTGATCCGGTCTCTCTGGGACTCGTGTCCATGTCGCCTGAACCTCTTCATCCTCTCAGACTGGAGCCAACAGGCCCAGTGCCGCTACACACCGCCTGGACAAACACAGAGAGAAAAGCAAAAAAGATTAGTTCATTTTCGGGAATGCACAGTGTTAAGTATACAGTATACCCTTGGCTTACTGTGGGAAAGTGCAAAAGATACAGTCTACCATTCTTTTTCAATGGAAGCCTTCAACCCATGAAGATAAAAAAGATGCAGTCCGACATTTGTAAGTTGCAACAAAGATGCTGCGAAGCTTCGCATCCTTGAATCATTTCTGCCCGTGTGAACGTAGTATTTTTCCTGTGCCGATTAGGGCTAGTATGCATAATAGCCCTGAAAAAGACTTGTAGGAGTCGAAACTTGTAGGCTTTTTTTTTTAATCAATAAAGTTTGTGATTGTATTCTTGCTCTCCTCTTCCCTCTCTTTCAAACTTTTTGGGTGCTCAGCTCGCCTTTTCACTTTTGCACTTAGTCACTTTTTTTTTCCTTTCATTTTTTGAAGCACCTCCTCCAACCTCTATTATTCCCTATATCTCCATCGTGCACCTGGTCGCCTTTTTCCTAATGATTTTGTTTATGTCCACAATAAGCTAATTCAGATGTAACTCTTTGAGAGCGTAAACGTGAAACCAAATGGACCCTTGTGGGTCCATTTGGTTTCACGTTTACGCTCTCAAAGAGTTACATCTGGTTAATCCATCATTTAGCTGGGGACCACCTGCAACGCCCCTCAAAGGACCACTGGTGATCCCCAGACCACTGGTTGAAAACCACTGGTTAAGGGCATCTTCTGGGTTACCGTATTTTCCGGACTATAAGGCGCACCTAAAAGCCTTTAATTTTCTCAAAAATCCACACTGCGCCTTATAATCCAGCGCGCCTTATACGTATATGGATCGTTTAACTGCAGTAGCTTCTATTCTAGGTTAACTGTAGTAGCTTCTATTCTCTGTGCGCCTTATATATGAAAACAGTTCTAAAAGGTGTGCTTTATAATCCGGTGCGCCTTATAATCCGGTGCGCCTTATAGTGCGGAAAATACGGTAACATCTGAAGAGTAATGGCATTCCGTACACCACAGCACACATGATGTGCTGCCCCAGCATCAACATTGTTATTCAGACACTGTTGCAATAACATTTCTAATTGGGAAAAGGCCATAAAACTTCATTCCATTCGAGGATGATGGAGCTGTGGCCAAATCACTGTCCCTTCATTAAATTCAGATTATAGATTCTGAGATGAGGGGAGGGGGGAGGTTGGCAAAGACCGTGATCAAAGAGACAACAGCGGCTCAGAGTTAAGAGCCCAGGAATGAACGTGAAAAACAGCGATCTTGGAACAGCCAAAGGGAAGTTAGAATTACAACAAACAAAAAGAACGAATGTCTGTGGGAATGAGGGAAGCATTGGAGTCATGCAGACTCAGCTCAGGTAGCTCAGTGTGTGCTGTGCCTGTCACAGTGTTCACTGACAAGGACGATAATGACAGACAGGAATTTTATGGGCAAAAGTCAAGCCTTTTATCCCTTGCAGTGTCCGTGCGCACGCACACACAAGAAACTAGCGGTTTGTCACAGTAACCAGAGGCGGATCTAGGCATGGGGGGGCAATGCCGCTACACATCGCCTGGACAACACAGAGAGAAAAGCAAATAGATGGATTTCATTTTCGGAATGCAGTGTTAAGCATACACCCTTGGCTTATTGCAGGCAAGTGCAAAAGATACAGTCTACCATTCTTTTTCAATGGAAGCATTCACTCCAGTGACGTGAAGATAAAAAGGTGCAGTCTGACATTTGTAAGGTGCTACAAAGATGCTGTGTAGCTTCGCATCTTCGAATCTTTTTGGCCCATGTGAACGCAGTGTTGCTCCTGTGTCGGTTAGGGCACCTTCCCCAACCTCTATTAATCCCTATATCTCCGTCAAGCACCTGGTTGCCTTTTTCCTAATGATTTATTTTGCTTTTGTCCACAATTCCAGGCTGGATTTAGGATAGAAAAACAGGCAAACGTAGATTAAGATGGCCATTAATCTACATTCTCTAGTTGTGTAGACTTGAGCTAATTCAGTGTTTGCCGTGCACATCTGACTCTGTAAAGAATCGTTCACCCTCACTGACTGCAAAATAGACACACACACACATAGACACACACAAAATGAGACATTACAAGCTGAAGCTTATGCAGACGGTAAAAATGAACTTTGACACAGAAGATTTTGGTCTGTGTCATCATTTGATTTCGGATGCGACCAAAATGCGAGCAATTAAGTGTTATCAATTTTGATAAAAGTCCTCCATTGTGTTGGAGGCCTAAAGAAAACACCTACCTTACCCTAGAGAATGCAACTGGGTCCCATCAGGTCTGTCTGTCTCTTTACTCTCTTATCATATTCACTACCAGTGTTGCCAACTGCCAAAATCCAAAATGCACAAGTGGCACTTCCAAAATGCACTAGAATGCACTAGAGCAGTGGGTTTTCAACCATTTTCATACCAGGGCCCACTATTTATTCTGCTTTTTAGCCATGGACCACCGATTAGTCTCTCAGCCTAATTTAGGAGAAATAACTGACAAAATGTTGGTCAAAATAGCAATTCTTCTACATTTTCTAATGTGTAGATTCTTGAAAATTAGGTAGCCTAATTCAGATGTTTAAATGTGATTTAACTCTTGAGAGCTCTTAACTCTCTAATGATCAAAGAGTTACAGATCTAAAACGGTCCATTTGCTTACCAATGGACCTTTCAAGGAAGGAGGACTCTATCATAGGAGGAAAAATAGTGAAAACACGGGTTGTATCTCTGGCGCTAGGGGGGTCTGGAAAAAAGCTAAATATAGCGACAAATGCGCCAAGTTGGCAACACTGTTCACTACTTCTGAGTCATTCGGTGTACTCAACTGTAAGGTAAGTTCACTAAACCAGCTTGATTTCCTCACCTCACAGAGGAATGGACCCACAAAGCTGCATCACGTGAAGGAAACCACATGTTAACCACATGTTATTGGACCCTCAAAGCTTCATTGCATGCGTTTGTTCTGCACAGGACCCTCAGAAAGCTATTCGTTTCTCCTCGCCGAGTGACACCAAGGAATGTCCACGTCGTCAAGAAAAACGAGCAACAGGGGGTTATACTTTCAGGCACGCAGGTTGCGCCAACAACAGGCTTCATTTCTGATGATTCAGGACAAAACCGAGTAACAGTAAAATAGGGGGGGAAAAAAATTCCGCCAACAGTCAACTCAGTCAGACATATGATACACAGATATATATAAATATAAAAATCACAAGTCCATGACAACAGGCCTAAGGTATGAGTCAGTTTTTCCATTCCAAAAACCAGCTCATTTTTCCCCTCAGTCCAAAATCGAGACATAGCTACAGTTATTATTACCCCCTCATATCAGCGCCACTGGCTTACTCATTTCTGGCATTGCACAGACTTCCCAAGTAAACTTCCTCAGAAAGGACAACAGTTGGGCAACTTTGGTTCCTGATAGGGAGGTTAGGGCCAGGGGCGGATTGGCACATATTTTCCCACCGGGACAATTTTGCCTTTGCCAGGCCACCCTGGGGGTGGGGCAGCTGGTTAACCAGATGTAACTCTTTGAGAGCGTAAAAATGAAACCAAATGGACCCTTGCGGGTCCATTTGGTTTCATTTTTACACCCTCAAGAGTTAAAATATTCATCATGTGAATTAGCCCAACTTAGTCTACACAACTAGAGAATGTAGAAGATTAATGGTCATTTTGATCTGTATTGTTCCAGGCGAGCATCTAGGGCATTCTAGTGCATTTTGGAAGTGCCACTAGTGCATTTTGGATCTTGTCCAGGCCACTAGGTGGCGCAGGCCACCGGGAAAACTCCCTGTACTCCAGATGGCCAATCCGCCCCTGGTTAGGGCCCAGAGAGGGGGGGGGGGGTCAAACGGGTTCAGCAGTCATCGGTTGCCAAAATGTACAGTACTGTCTGGACTGGTGGCATCTGGAATGTTTTATCAGAGTGAAACCCAGAGTGTGTGTGAGCCAATAGGGAATTTCAGTCATCATGAATCACATGGGACGGACAGGTAGAAATGCTACAGGAAAAACAGAGCTTAAAGGTGTACTAGGTAACTCGACTGATGCGTGCGACATCATTTTACATGGGAAACAATACCCCCCATCACTTCTCGATAGGCAACACATTTAGAACGGGCTTTACGGGCTGAATAGCTTATTTGACGAATATGCCAGTCATAATGGATATCAAATTTAGGATTTTTTAAATGAAAAAGTTAACTAGTATACCTTTAACCCCCAAAAAATGCACATCAGATGCAGTAATAGTCTCCGACAAGTCAGGTAGGTTTTTGTGACATCCTGATGGCACAGTAATAGGCCATTCAGTGAAAAAAACCTGCTGGTGATTATGGCATTTGTTCCTCCAGAATGTGGGTGCCATGTTGTGGAGGATGTGCGATTGTGCGTGCAAGAAACTGACCAATACTGCAAACATGTTGACTTTTCGGAAAGAATGTTGGCCAATGATGATGGAATATGGCAAAATCTGACACATCAGACTTGATCAGCTGTCGACTGAAGTGGTGTGTAAAAAGTATTTTGCAAAACTCTGCCTCATGGTAGAACATTGACAAATTCATCCTAGACCAGTGGGGTTTAACAGATGGTCCGTGGACCACCAGCGGTTCTTGAGAGGGTTCCAGGTGGTTCTCAGCTAGAACGATGGAAAGTTGGTTAACCAGATGTACTGTAACTCTACGAGAGTGGGAAAATGAAACCAAATGGACCCCGAAGGGTCAAGACTTAAAATATGCATCATCTGAATTAGCCCAAATCTACACAACTAGAGCGATCCGTTTGCCGGTTATGTTTCCGAAATCCAGCCTGGAATTGTAATTGGAATTAATTAAATTCTGAACAAATAGTGGGCCCTGGTGTCAAAAAGTCACTGTCCTAGACAGAGGTTTTGCTCTGCTGGCATCCAGCGAGTTGAGTATCGTTTTGCAGGGAGCGGGCCAAAGGTGGCAGACAGACTGGGGAATACACATACACAGACTGACTCACGCCTCGCAGGCGAATGGGTAGGTTCCAAGACAGCGCCTTGGGCCTGCCGGCGACAAAAACTAAACGTAGCTCTTAACACTCGTACAGCCGGCAAATACTGGTGAGCCGCAGCAGTGGGATAGGCCTGTAGTCCTTGCAGACATGAGCATGCATGAGGCTGTTTGTGCGTGCACGGCCCACATACACACACATTTACTTGTCACACAAGAGTCGGTGAAGCAGAAAGAGGGGAGCCATAAGCCTCGCTAACAATGGCAGGGTGGGGGGTCTTTTTTTCCCACACATTTAACAAAATTTGGCTTCCATGGACTCTTTCGACTAGGATAAGAATGAGACCCTTCTCAAAACCCCACCCTTTGAGGGCGGAGTTTAGTCACTGACCAATGCCAGTCCAAATGGTTTAGCAACTGTTGCTATCCAGGTCAAGCTTTCCTGGTCAAGCTTCCCTCTTCTAGCGTGCCTATTGGACAAGGATGGATTGGGGAGGAGCTTAGTGAAGGGCTAATCCCCCTTATGGAGAAACAACAGTCACGTCAAGGTTTGGGTAATCAATAAAGAATGGACCAAACTTGTTTTTATGTACAAAGTGTATCATCCCATAGCCATAGACCATACCTGGGCATTATGCGGCCCTTTGGCTGACTCTGACCGGCCCGTGTCTCTGTCCAGTCTCTGTCCAGACTCTGTCCAACCAAATGGACCCTGCGGGTCCATTTGGTTTCATTTTTACACTCTCAAGTTAAAATATTCATCATGTGAATTATCCCAAGTCTACACAACTAGAGAATGTGGACATTTGGATCTGTATGTTTGACTGTTTGGTTTCTGAAATCCATCCTGGAATTGTGGACATAAAGCAAAATAAATCTTTAGTTTTGGGGTCTGTGAGGGCTAAAAATGTCACCAAATGGTGGCTCAAATACTGAATACGTATATAGAGGGCCCTGGTGTCAAAATGGTCTTACTCTTACATTTATCTTGAAATGAAATTAATATTACGCAGACTTTAGTCCAGTCTTTACTCTTGGCCCTCTACAATATTTCATGTATCTCATTTGGCCCCTTGGGAAAAATAATTGCCCACCCCTGCCATAGACTGTTCTCAACTTTAGTCCCAACTCCTGAGGAACCAGACTACTTTATAAGAGCCATTAAGTCATTATATTGATCATGGGTCTATTAGGTTTAAATTACTCTGACTAGAGGTCAAATGAAAACTATCCTGTGTTCTGTAGCCTCCAGGAGCAGAGTTGAAATCCATTGCCTGCAGAAGGTTTCCAAGATTCACAATCCTACCAGCCATTTGCAATTTCACACCACTAGCAAAAACAACAAAATGCTTTACAATTAAAAACGAATCATGGACATGTCTGCAGATCAGTTAGATAAACCAACAACCATTTCTGATTCAGTCGCCAGGCAGGCAGGGCAACAGTTACCAAAAAAAAGGAAGTTCACAAAAAGGCAATGTTCAGTGGCATTACCGTTTTAAGATGTCTAGAAAAGTAAAACGTACTATTACTACACAGCGCTTCTTTACCAAGTCTTCACACATGCTAAGCCGATGACAGTCCAAGTGGATTAATTGTGGCCTTTCCAATAACTTGAGACGTTCGAGGGCAGCTTTAACTAGCTATTAAACGCACTGGAGAGTATTATACCCACACCCAGTACTTATCAGGGGTTCGGCTTTTAAATGAACAGCACAATTATCCTAGCAGAACCATGTTTAATACTGTCGGATGTGTCAGCCTCCTCCTTTGCTCCCCAAGTGCACAGCTTCGAATTAAGGAGCATCTGTGGCCATGTGTAGAAATAAATTCAGGTCAAGGCTTTCACCTATTTGCCAACAAATGGGTCGACAATATAGCAATGCTTAAGACTGCGGAGGACTGCCATGTTGTTGCTACTTAAAAAAGAATGTCATGAGATATTTGAGGTTTATTATAATGTTGTAAAGGAAAATGGCAAAACCATTAACGATTAACTTTTCCACAGTGGGACATCATGTGGATGGATACTATGTTTGACTTTGTATAATACACACAATAAACTTTGTTTGCTTTGTTAGCATGTGAGCAGCGTTTTATACATTTTGC
The DNA here is from genome assembly GCA_039105355.1 of Benthosema pterotum. NCBI lineage: Eukaryota > Metazoa > Chordata > Actinopteri > Myctophiformes > Myctophidae > Benthosema > Benthosema pterotum. The sequence goes on along the minus strand of CM076981.1, from coordinate 41,457,508 downwards.
AGGGGAAGTCCGCAGAAACACTGCTTCCAACAGTGTCAGTTAAAGGAGAATTGCACACCAAAAGTTTCTTTATTTGCACTTAATTTGTTAGAAAAAAGTGGTCTACTTTCGTTTCAGCAGTGTTCAGCCATAAACCATGTTCAGCCATAAACCATGCGCCACGCCTCCACCTTTTGAGACAGCTGAATCACTGCTGTACCAAAAGTGAAAGTGTGAGTGTTAACACACTACTGACATGGTGGGGAGACAACATATAGCAGAAAATTGCATTTTGGAGCAATGTATATAGGTGAACTTGGATTAGACCCATTAGCCCCATTATAAGCCTGTTTTGGGATAGGGAAAACATTAAGGAGTGTTTTCACAAAATAACACCTGGACCACTTTTTTCTAACAGATTAAGTGCAAATAAAGATTAAAAAAAACCTTTTGGTGTGCAATTCTCCTTTAATTGTGAAAAACAATGTCCTGGGTAAGTGACAGAGAACCATAATTTAAATCAAATGATATAAATGTTGCATTCTGTAGCCTAAACAACCACTCAGATAATTATTTTTCATATTTTTCTCAGTGTGCCATTTGGGTGCAGTACCACAAATGTCCACAAAAAACAGCCCCCGCCTCACTGCTTTCCCCCGCCCACCTCATTGTTATTCTCTGTCTCATTAGAATATGCATGATCTGCCTGGCTTCAGGCGGTGTCATTGGCCTTCTTTGAGAGGTGGGTGTGGACACCATGCGTAGCAATAACTTAATAAGCAAAGTTAAATTCATGGTGCGTGCACTTTAAGCCATGACAAGTTTATATTAACTTACTTTCCCTCCCCAACATGAGTTATACAAGTTAATTGACTGTAGAACGGCTTGCGGGAAACTGAACCCCAATGCATTACAAATGGGAATACCTTAACACTACGACAAGCAACGATCAAGTTGGTGCAGTGGCTCTTCAAAGCTTAGTGTAAACTAGACCCGTGTACCCGAATCTAGACCTGTTAAAGAATTTGTGTATAGGTCCTATGGGTGGCATGGGTGCAATTCGACATCACAGGATGCTTGCGTTGTCGGCACTTTGGTGACTAAAGTGCTGAAACAAACAATGGGGTACTATTGGAACAAACTAATAAATTCCCACTGATGTCAATAAAATGCAAGAGAAAATAATAAATTCCTGGGTGATGTTAGATGCAACATACTGCATGGGTTTTGGCATCTACACTCCCCCAAAATGCTCTCTGGAGAAAAATACTCAGAATGCAGAATTGGCCCAGAGATGTGTGGCAAATCCTTCAGCTGTCCACACTCCACAATATAATTCCTCAAGAGCTGTCAGTCTGAATTCATTAGAAGCGCCGCTGGTTGTATACTATTGCTATGATCTGGTGAGGTCATCAAATTCCCAGGGCCTATCAGGGGGAACCATCTGACTGGAGGAGTCAATGGAGGAAAGAAAATGTTGTAAACGTGCCTGGACATGGCAACACACACCAGCAGTACACTAGAGGAGACCAACAACAAAAACAACAATGCAGAGATAGTTCTTCTGACTTAAACAACATAGTTAACATACTACCCCAGCGTAAGAATGATTGGCCCGGAAATGCTTGGCATTCAAAACATTCTGCTTATGGGGATTATGCAATGGTTGGCTATGTCAGCACTTGCTGAGACAGAGAGAGAGAGAGAAAAAAAAGAGACAGATAGTACTAATGAGCCGCTCCCTTGACAAACTCTCTTCATTTACCCCCCAACAAAAAAAAGTTCAGCTTTAGTCCACAATGTCAAGAGAGCCAGGCTATAAAATCTATTTCACACATTCCGAGGAAAAACCTGCTTGGCAGCTACAAAGCACAATGCTGTAGATCATACAGTCAGAGAATTCCCTCTGCAAGCAAACGACAGTGATGCCTTCTTTCTATGCATTATTTTTTTGCAATAATGGCATCAACAACTCAAACAAAGAAGAAACAATTTGGTGCAGGATGAGACCTGTGACACCTCAAGAGGATCCAGGGCGACTGACAGGGCACAGCCTGGCTATTCTTGGCATTTGGCGATGATATATCATCTCACACTTGTTATCAAATGATATGGATGTGATTGACCGGTATAACATGTCGCCAGCGAGTGTGTGTTGTGTTGTTTGCGTACGTGTTACAAGGGGTCTACTCTGCGTGTGAAATATAAACTCCCTCCCCGTTGTTTACAGAGAGAAGAATGTAGCTAATAAGAGAGGCGAGAGGGAGGGAGGCGTGTTCATCGTGAACATTACAGAAAAACATTGTGGAGATGCTTCCTACCGCAACTCATCTCATCTGCACTGTCCCTTTTTTTACACAACAGAAATGAGATCTTGTCAGTTTTTAGGGTGTGGTTGGCAGGATGTCAGTGTCCCAACAAACCCCCCCACACCCCCACCCCCTTTTCCTGTAATCAGACCCTGAGGGTGGTGATGGTTGGGTCAGAACGTTTACATTGGTACAGTGGAGCTCCTCGACTCAACTGTCAACTCAACTGCCCCCGACATGATCTATTGAAAAAGCTTTGTTTTGGGCCTTTACGCATTTCATGCATTCATGAGTGTTTGGCTTTGGTGTTCGCCTCAGTGTTGCCAACTTGTGCATTTGTCACTATATTTTGCTGGCGGAAAATCTAGTGCTTTTTTGCTAGTGAGTTGGGGTGAAATTGGTTGACCGGCGCCAAAGATAAAACCTTCATTTTCAGTATTTTTTCCTCCTATGATAGAGTCCTCCTTCGTTCCTAGAAAGGACCATTGGTAACCAAATGGACCCATAAGGGTCCATTTGGCTTCATTTACCTAATTTCAAGAATCTACACATTTAGAAAATGGAGAAGAATTGTTATTTTGACCAACGTTTTTCCAGTTGCTTCTCCTAGATTAGTCAGAGACTAAACTCAACATTAAAAGGTGGTCCTCCGTGGATCAAATGCAGAATAAATACTGGGCCCTGCTATGAAAATGGTTGAAAACCACTGCTCTGGTGCATTCTAGTGCATTTTGGATTTTGGCAGTTGGCAACACTGGTTCGCCTGTGTTTTGACTTCTCTTTGACAATGCATCTCGTAAAGCAGCAGGATAATTCAATTTAGTGGAGGACGGGTCATTTTATAGCTCTCTCAACTTCCCATTGCTGTCTCATTAGTGAACCACAGACAAAGCTTTTCCCCCCGTCGGCTGCTTGGTAAATCTCTTCCACATTGCCGAGGTAAAAACAGGAATCAGCTGAAAGAGGTAACAGAACTACGACCAGCATCATCTTTTACGACTGAACCCAAGGACGCTTGGTCAGATAAATCAGTTAAGAGCAGTGGTGGAAGACGTACGGTGAGTCTGTGAGAGTAGCAATATCTCCATGTAAGAATACTGTGGACTCGTTGCTTTTAGTAAGGGAGTACCAGAAATATGTAAAGAAAAATCACATCTGTGGGGAAGTAAGGGGCAGCTCTTATCATCATAGATTATCTCATTCCGGCCGATCGCAATTTGCATCCTCACTTTTGTCTGTGCAATGTTTGGCGTTTACACTCTGGTTGCACCGCTGACATTATGGTTGAGTTGAGTGGCGCAACCATGGGGTGCACCACTCAAAAGCCAGCACCCCCTGGGCAACATTCCTGTGGGTCTGAACTCCCGGGGATCCCATGGGTAGCCCCCCCCCCCCCCCCACACACACACACACACACACACACACAGAGTTGCACCACTCTCTTCACACACAGGGATGATCTGACATTCAAAACTAGTCATAGGTGGTGGCAAGGGCGTAGCTTTATGTTGACAATTGGGGGGGTCAAGATTTCTATCTAAATTAATTAAATGGCTAAACGTCTGCAGACCACCAAATCAGTTTTTCGGTGCCGTTTCGCCAACATTTTTCCCAAATAGCAAAAACCTATGGGGACATGGTTAAACTATCTATTTCTTTATTGAATCATTCGCTTTTGTAAAAACTGGAGTTTTGAATTTAAAGCATATTTCACACTTTTGCTGTGATTTTGTCAGCAAAATCAGCTGGGAAAAACAGGCCTATCTGTACAGTGTATCACGTATTAGGACATGTTATCAAAGTAGACATGTCATATTAGGCTACACTTAATATGTACCATACTATGCTAAATGTTTGACACACACACACACACACACACACACACACACACACACACACACACACACACACACACACACACACACACACACTAGAGATATTGTGACGTATTCCTCACATAGAATCACATAGTATCACTATTTTTGCCTAAACGGTAGGCCTAGTCATAATGTCCAGCTAACAGGAGAACAACACATTAAATGCTTGTTTTGTCGTGAAATGTACTGAAATAAAGCATCATTTTTAATCAAGCCTTATTATTATTACAGTACTAATGAAGCAGCGTGCAGCGACATCCTGCACAAAGCCTTGGAGTATATGCAAACTCCGTTCACTTAATGGGGCCAGTCCAATGGCGGCTCTTTTACATAAAAATGCATTGGCAACAACCTGTTTTGAATGATCTTAAACCCCTTCATTTTAGATCGTTTATATTTACTGTACAATACTTTTAAGATGTTGCATGCCTAAAATATCTCTTATTTGCGTCTCCCTAGTTGAAAGTGATGCATTTTCAACTCCAGCGTGTCTCTATTAAGGCTGCATGAACATCAGCTCGAGCGCTCTGCCTCAGCTTGTGACACCCACAATGTCGCAACTCTGACACTAAAGAGAGAGAGACGTGCGCACACACACAGATAAAGGAGTCTTCAGTCCCTGCCCAGTGCCCATTTACTCAGTTTATAAGACTGGGTATGGCCATGGTCACCCACCCCCCGCCCCTCAAAAAACTTTGCTCGTCTATGGAAATAGTTCGCCTGTTTTTTTCTCTTTCCAAGCAGAGCTGACAACACGCTGGAATATGCTACTCACTCACGTTGTTGTTGTTGTGTCTGTTGTCCGTACAGCTTCCAGATTTGGGAAGGTTGATTACGTGGTCCTTGTATTTGTGTGTAGTAGGCATGTGGGATTATTCCTTGACATGAAAAAGTTCAGGAGCAAGAACTGGACCACCACCACCGCGTTTAGTGTTCGTCAATGTGGGGGTCCCTTGGCATGAAAACGTTTGGGACGACTGGAATATAAAGTCTTGTTCCCGTCGTAATCGTGTCATTTCTGTTACAGAGCTGGTCAGGTTTATCAGTGCTGTGTTGCCTCTTTGCGTTCCCTAGTCTCATCTTTGCTGATAATACTGAATACAGCTACTGTTCAACATTTCATCGAACGCAACGGGGCTGTGTTTTGTAGAGGACCGTGGCGTGTGGTCGACTTTACGTTTAATAAATCAACACTTAAAAGTTTGTCCCTGAAAGGCTAATGAAAGGCTCTATCTAGCCTATCAACTCTCTGGCTACTGTTATCCACGCGCCTCGTTCCTTCTACTGCACAGTGGGCCTGCTCGTTGAAGCAGCCGCATGACGGTCGGTAGCTCAATATCAGTGAGTCGTATGGCTCCAATGCGCGGTGCGCAACCTATGGGCCAGCGCGCATTTTGGGGGGATCTAGATCCGGCAAGTTGGCAACACTGCACAACACTGCATGAGGTGGGTTGGGACATACCAAGTGTGTTGGGAGGGGAGGGGGGGTTACATTGCAACATGATTAAACATAACTGAACAAAACTATTTTTCGCTATTTTACATAAAATGGATAGCCTGAACTTGTTCATGCAACATATTTACCGAAATCGTATGTTTATATGAGGGGGGTTATAATGTCAGGGTTTGAAGTTTGGGGGGGTTGTTACCCCAGGGTTCGATTTTTGGGGGGGTTGTAACCCCCGTAACCCCCGTGTATTCAAAACCTATAGGTGGTGGTAGTCAAAAGCAAAACAAAAACAAAGCTGGACAGCACAGTCTACAGGTCTAAGGACTTGTGTTTTTAGGACAATAAGATACATCATCTGACTGACAGATATAAATGCTGCCCTTGAGGTGAATAGTCACTAACTAGGTTAATGAATTACATTTTTTTTTTTGAGGAATTTTACAACACTGCCGAGAACATATTGATCTGGCATGTCCGACTGCTATGGCACCATTGGTCATGAGCATTATGTGCCCCGACCAACTTCGCACATAGTGCTCCTTCATTCCTTCCTAGAAACAACCATTGGTAACCAAATGGACCCTTATAGATCTGTAAGAACATACTCATGACTCCATCCATGTATGGGGATAAAGGGGCCAAAGACCCAGAGTAGGGTCTTTGGCAAAGCTTTCCGACAACACCATGACTCAGAGTTCAGAGATGCGGCAACCTCCAGACGGGGTCGGGTGGATATGTTGGTCACCTAGCTCTAGTAATCTAAATCTACAACATAAAAGCCATGTGGACGCGGTGGGAAATGGAGTTGGAATGGCCCTTCAGCTAGACCCAAATACTAACCGATGGAACAGTGACAAGTGAGCCAATTCAGTCTGGGAAATCTGTGTGTTCTAAAAACAGACGGCCTGGTTCAGCCTGGAGTTTGGACTCGAACAACATTCGCAAGTTGTCCCAGATTTCCCAATTGTCAGCATGTAGTGGACTAAAATAATAGCACCATAGTGAAGTATTGAAGAATCTAACATCACAAAATCTGACTCTAATGTACCGAGATGTGCTTTGGTGCTACTAAGTTCGATTTCCTAAACCAACCTACAACAGTGTGTCAAGATTCTTGTAGTAGAAACATTCTTCACTTCATACTTGCAGTCTTAGATCATTTCTACAAAATTATAATACAGAACCAAGCTAACCCGAGGCTAGCTGTCAAACTATCAGAAGTACACACAGTAATATGCTGCGTCTTACTTTGAACGCTGTTCGCTTCCCATATATATCGAGTTGTCCATATTTGAGTCAGACATACCAAATATTTAGGGACGCATGCATGCATTGCACGCACACAGGCAGACATTTCTGCCTGGCTTACATAGTAATCACGCTCACTGTGTGTTCGCAATAATACATCTCTGATTTGGCACTAAGCACTGGCACTCTGACCTGGCCAACCTATGAGGCAGGGGTTGACACTAAGTTCTCCGAGGCACTTGCCCATCGGGTAAGTGCAAGTCAGGTTCTACTTGCTCTCAGGTCATGGTCACTTGCCCTCCAAAAAATATATTGTAAATTTTGCATTTAAGTTTACTTCCTACTTGGGTGCTTTAAACCAGGGTTTTTTTTTACTGGTGGTCCGGAGACCACCAGTGGTCCCTTAGAGGGTTCCAGGGTGGTCCCCAGTTAAGTTGGTTAACCAGATGCAACTAAACTGAACGTAACGTTTCATTTTTACACTCTCAAGAGTTGAAATTCATCATCTTAATTAGCCCAAGTCTACACAACTAGAGAATGTAGAAGATTAATGGCCATTTTGATGTGTATGTTAATTTGCCTGTTTTGTTTCCCAAATCCAGCCTGGAATTGTGGATAGCTAGAAAGCAGGGAAAGACACAGAGGCAGAGTGGAATGACTTTCTTCAAGACAAATTTATCTTGTGTTGTGTTATAGTGCACTAAGTTGCACACTTGCCCGATCGGGCAACCAGGTAGCAGTCTTCACTTGCCACACCATTTTTTTGACTTGCCCCGGGCAAGCGGGCAAGTGTTATCGTCAAGCCCTGTATGAGGGGATATTTATTTTGCCTTCACCAACAATAGTTTGCCATTTTCTGTTACAGGACTTTTAGGCAAGTATAAGCACCAATAACAACATCAGTTGTTGTTGAAATTGAAACAGACACGCAGCATGCATAAAGATAAAGGTCTGACTCAGAGAGTTTTCTGTTTTCAATGATGAAATGCTGTTGGTTTAGTGGTGACACAACTGTAGTTATTCAGTTGATTGATTCAATCATCATTCATCAATAATATATCTCTGATTTAGCACCAAGCACTGGCACTCTGACCTGGCCAACAGGCCAACCCATGAGGGGATATTTATTTTGCCTTCACCAACAATAGTTTCAGGTGGACCTTACCTAGTGCCTGGTGTAATAGCACAGGGTTTGAGAACAAAGGCTTATTGTTTGGTTAGCCTTGCACTGGGTGCAGGTGGGAGTTGGGAAGGACACTGCTCAACTGTCCTTTCACTTATCTGACTTGCCCACAGAGGAACTTCCCGAAGCGCACCTGTTTTGCTTCTCACACAGGGCCGGATCTAGAGGGGGGCAGGGGTGGGCAGAGTCCACCCAAACGTGCATCCTGCCCACCCAATGAAATGTAATATCAGTTGGTTTTAAATCAGTGGTCCTTGGGAGAGTTCCAGGTGGTCCGCAGCTAAATGGTGGAAAGTTGGTTAACCAGATGCAACTCTTTGAGAGCGTAAAAATGAAACCAAACCTGGTCCATTGCGGGTCCATTTGGTTTCATTTTTACACTCTCAAGAGTTAAAATATTCAACATCTGAATCAGCCCAAGTCTACACAACTAATGTAGAAGATTAATGGTCATTTTGATGTGTATGTTTGACTGTTATTTTCCCCAAATCTAGCCTGGTATTGTGGCCAAAGCAAAAGAAATCTTTCATCAAACGGTCGTCCGAGGCTCAAATGCAGAATAAATAGTGGGCCCTGGTGTCAAAAAGATTGGAAACCACTGCTTCATATGAAGAACTTTGGAGTTGCCTGCCATTGCCTGCCATTCTTCCAGCCCACCCTAGTAGGGCTGGCTAAATCCGGCCCTGCTCTCACAATGAATAAAAGGTGACATGTGAGGTGATGTCATTTATTGACAAAACAACATGCCCACTTATGTACATGTATACAAAGTTTAACTGTAGGGGACAGCTTCACCTACTTCTGGTGTGGTATATACTGCAATATTTTAGGAACTAAATAACGTCTATATTCCCCCAATTGGTGTGGTTTTGTTTCTACTGCGAGGGTCGAGGTCAGATTGTTGTCGTTTGGTTCGTTGCATTATAGTTGAAAACTGGACAAACCGGTGAGGCAGCTATAATAGCTCTCCCTCACTCTCACACACGCCCCCCTCCCCAAACACACCATTACTCATGGATGAAACCAGACCGTTGACTCAAATGGATTACTACAAGGAAGGCAGACACCAGGGGCGGATGTAACATTTCCCAATTGGGGGGCAGGAGGAAATGGTATGTGGACGACTTCATCGCCCGTTTCGAGAACCATTTTTGGTTTCAGGACTTATATTAGACAAGCATCAATGCTAACATCAGTTGTGGTTGAAGTTGCAACAGACACGCAGCATGCATAAAGCTAAAGGTCTGACTCAGAGAGTTTTCTTTTTTCAATGATGAAATGCTGTTGGTTTAATGGTGACACAACTGTAGTTAGTTAGTAGCAGTAGTAGTGTTTCAGATCATTTTAAATATATTAATTTGAAATATCTTGGATTGTCTTGCATGCCATCATGTTTGGTGGGCCTGTCTGGGCATTTAGGGGGGCATTGCCCCCCATGCCCATGCCTAGATCCGCCTCTGTCAGACACACCTTTTCTGAATACAGCCACCACAACACTACTCCCATCTAGACAGACTAAGTTTCCTTTATCATAGATATATAAACTAAACTTGACTTCAGCCTCCGGTTTTACTACGAGTACTGTTTTCTGTAGTATTTTCTTTATGCCCTGCTAGTATCACGCCCCCGACGAGACATGTCTAAATGAAATGAATGAGAGTTGACGCGACGAGCTTCCTCCTCACTACACACTGACCCAAGTTATCATTATCAGCACACACACATGCTAGCATGCTAACGGCAGCTATAATGCTAGTTGGTTCCAGAGTTGCGACATTGAGGGGTCAGAAACTGAGCGCTCGAGGGGTCAGAAACTGAGCGCTCGAGCGAGCGCTGTTCGTGCAGCTTGAACAGGGACAAACTGGAGTTGAAAATGACATTGTTTTCAACGAGGGCGGCACAAATAAAGAGCTATTTTAGGCATATTTAACCGTTTAACCTGTAACTCATTTGCAGTATTGTACAGTAATAACTGAAGTCTCTAATGTTTATGTTGTACTACTACCACTACAAAACAAAAATAAAGGGCGTTTAAGGTTGTTGTATAGCCTAGTAACAACTTTAGTCTGATTATGTTGTACCATTACTAGTACTAGTACTACAAAACAAAGGGGGGTTAAGGTTGTACCGTAACGGCTAAAGTCTCTATAATGTTAATGTTGTACTATCACTTCAAAACAATCTGCAATTAAGAGATTTAAGATCATTAGGGGAATTCCACCCATTTTCAAAATTGTCCTGAAAGGATACAAATGTGAACCAAATGGACGCTAGCGGGTCCATTTGTACCCTCTCAGGAAAGAGGGGTCTGAAAGAACATGGTGAAACATGGTGACATGGTGAAATACATTCTTGCTGATTTCATCAGATGTATTTCACCATGTTAATGATTTTGTTCAGACCTTTTAGGAAATACAGAATTGGTTGAACTTTGTATTAATGACATATTAAAATGTTAAAAATGGGTGGAGTTCCCCTTTAAAGCTAGGCTGTCGCCTGAGCCCAATGAAAGCCTCCTGGTCTAGGACTTGTCCCCATTTGTCGTCTCCATTCTCAATAGAAACCTATGCAAAAGAGCCGCCATTAGACGGGACCCGTGGAAGTAAACGGAGCTTTCGCAATCCTGTCTCTATACTCTATGGCTCTGGTTGGTTCCACAGCACCAGATTAGCAGGATTTGGCTGGAATATTCAATATTGATTATGGTTGGTTAGCTATACTAGCTATGTGATATTACACACCACAGCTAGCATGCTCGCAATAGCAGCCAAGAGTTGAGTTTCACTTGTATTCAGAAAACAGCACTGATCACAAGAAGTTGAGGCTACTGGTTACTATTAAACCAAAGCATTCGATTGTTGCATTAACCAGGTCGGCATCAAAAACACCTGTGGGGCGATCAAGGCAGACAGGCGCGTCGGTCGTCGTCGCTAAGGCGAAAATGACGTATTCATTCACCTGAAAATATGACGCTATATTGTCATCAAATATGAGTGTGAGGGGTGAAGTGTAAACGCAACTCGTGTCGACACTTTTCGCCCGAAAAAACATCACGCACCCCCTCCAAAAAGGACAAACACCTCGCTGTAGTTTGTCTAGTAGTAGTAGTCCCATAACCTCGTAGTCCGGTACGCTAGAAAAGCTTAAAGTGGAGCCCCAGTTCCACTTTAAAAACACCGATACGATCGGCTGTTTGATCGGTGTTTAAAGTGGAGCTGGGGCCCTCCTCTCTCCTCTCCAAAACTCACCTGACTCCAAAAAAGGGTCGTTGCTGCTGCTCCCGATCACGTCCACTGATTCAACCGCAACTCCGCGTCGTTGTCACAACTAGAAGTATTAATCCAGGTCGGATCGGTGTGTTGTCTTTCTCCTAGACTTCCCGTACTGCGCGCATACATACAGCCAGGCAAGCCGCCACAAACCCACGTCGTACGTATCCCCCACTGGTGGCTGACTGTGCCCCCACCACCACCACCACGTTGCTGCTGTTGTTGACTGAACTATAAATAGTTTCGTATTCTTTGAGGTTTCAGAGGCTGGTATCGTTGCGGCTTGCTCGCTGTAGACCTCTTCCTCCTTTTCTGCTTCGATCTTCTACCGCTGCGGTGCGGCTGGCACTAGCCTCGATGTTTCCTGAATCATTCAGCAGCAGCAGCGTCCCGTCCGCCAGAGCCATTTAGTAGAAGAGTTGCGACATTGAGGGGTCAGAAACTGAGCGTGCGAGCGCTGTTCATGCAGCCCAAATAGGGACAAACTGGAGTTGGAAATGAATTGTTTTCAACGAAGGCGGCGCAAATACAAGGTGTATTGTCCATGTTTTCAACATGTCAACGGTAGGCCTATTGTACAGTATTGTACAATAATGTTTATGCTGTAAAAACTAAAATCTAAAATACAGCGATTAAAGCTGGGCTGTCGCCTGAGTCCAATACATTTCTGCCTACTTCGGGTCCAGAACTTGTCCCCATTCTCCATTAAAATCTAAGTAGAAGAGTCGCCATTGGACTGGCCCCATGAAGTGGACGGTGTTGTCGTAACTCTGTCTACACTCTTATGGCTCTGCCGTCCGCAGGGCTAAACTTGACTCGATTGATAACTCCTCCTCCCTCCCTTAACCTACTACTCCCCCTCCTCCTCCAGGGAGGGCAATATAATAGAACAGTGGTTTTCAACCCTTTTCGTACCCAGGGCCCACTATTTATTCAGCATTTGAGCCACACAAACTACCATTTGATGACATTTTAGCTCTCACAAAGTCACAAAACAAAAAGATTTCTTTTGTCCACAATTCCAGGCTGGATTTCTTTCAGAGAAAACAAAACAAAACAAACATACAGTTCAAAAATGACCATTCATCTACATTCTCTAGTTGTGTAGACTAATTCAGATGATGAATACTTTAACTCTTAAAAGTGTTTGCGCTATCAAAGAGTTACATCTGGGTAACCAACTTCCCATCAATTAGTCTGGGACCACCTGTAATCCTCTCAGGGACCACTGGTGGTCCCCGAAGGCCGGACCACCTGTTGAAAACCACCGTGACAAAACACAGAATGAATCCACTGGAAATAAATTCCTTCCTTCTCGATTTCCCCAAAAGACACTGAATAAAATTGGAATATAACTTAAGTGATAAGTATAGGCCAGTCATTCCCCACAACCATAGTCTTATTGGGTTAAGATTTCCTATTGCGTCCCAACAAATACATTTGGACAATATTGAACAAAATTATTGTTCTTTTCCCACTACACATCCCAATTAATAGATAGACCACATTATGTTATACACATAATTATGCAAGTACACTTAACAACTTCCTCGCTTGATTATTACTTGTTTTATTTTAAGGCATATTTCCCAGAAACAGTACATAACAAGTTGAGGCAGTTATCAAATGATCTATCATTTTCATCTTCATTCAACGTTTTTTACAATTTGTGAGTGAAAACATTTTTAAAAAAGCATTAAGATTGTACAAAGGAATGCATCTTTTGAGGCCATACTACCACTCAGAATAGTTTGCTCACACAGTATTTGAGGTCAGGACAGACGGAGAACCTGAGCTCCCGCTGAAGGAGTCGTGACATAGAACGTCGGCGATCCACTGTAGCGCTCCTGTTGAAGAACCAGAATCAGAGGAATCAGCTGCTTTATCGTGACATCACAGGTTCATTTTGTGTATTTGTCTATCTATTGCTTTGTTATTTCCATAGGGGGGAAAAAGAGAAAGCAAAGAAGGGATCGATCAAAGAAAAAACAAATATACAGTACATATTTACACAAGTGCATCATAAGTAATTCATGAGGATTCACGCATAGATTTGAGAATTCCTCCACACAACAGGAAAGAGCCACAGGGTTTGTTTTGCAACCCGGCACCTTTCCTCTCTAATGGACACAAATCCTCTCGCATACTTCCTTCAGCGCTACTTCCTCCTTGCTAAAATTACACACTCCAGTCCATGACACCATATCTAATCTTACCACTCCAGAATGAGAGCATCTCGCCTCGGAGGACACATATGGGGAGCGACAACAAAATGACCATTAATCTTCTAACATTGTCTAGTTGTGTAGACTTGAGCTAATTCAGAGGATGAATATTTCAACTCTGGAGAGTGTAAACATGAAACCAAATGGACCCGCAAGGGTCCATTTGGTTCCATGTTTACGCTCTCAAAGAGTTACATCTGGTTAACCAACTTTCCATCATCAGGGACGACAAGGTAGACAGACTTTTAGAGACTTTTTTTTATTTAATAAATGTTCACTGAATGGTTACTATTCACAGAAGTATCTATGTGCTAACTTGCTAAGTCTGGTCAACAAGTAAATAGTTATACCCAAAAATGAGGTTGATGTGCAGAAACAGGGAGGTAGAGAGACTATTGTTTTAGTGCTTAGTCGTCTTATGATTTCCTAATTCCTTTCACGTTTCTATATTACGATCATGACATAACAGAAAGTACTGGGGGGTAGTAGTAGTGCATTAAGGTTTGTTATTTGGCCCAAAGAGAATTCAGCACTTCACGAGCCGCAGCGAGGCACAGTTAAGAATATCCGTGGGGTCAGGGGTCACCGAGTCGACTCTGAAGCCCTCGGCCAGCGACACGGCCAGCAGCTCTTCCACGAAACTCTGCCCGTCCGTGATGTCGTAGGGGGCGGGGCTCCGGTGGTGCGTGCTGCCGTTTTCGTCGTCAGAATGAGGTCCCTGAGAGGAGGATGAGACCTCGGGGTCGGAGATGGTCAGACCCTGGTAGCGCTGTTTGTTGTACTGGTCCGGCGGCAGCTCGTCGGGCCGCGGCACCCACTCCAGCTTCAGCCGGTTGTGTCTGGAGTTGCAGGGCCGCGGGTGGGCGAGGAGACCCTGCGGCGTCCGGTAGGAGAAGCGCTCGCAGAGCAGCGCCACGAAGGCCCTCCAGGTGCAAAAGAGCTCGACGGTGAAGAGGCGCACGGAGCACGTGCGGAGCTCGTAGTTCTGCGGCCCGCGGCGTAAGTTAAAGTGGAGAACTTGCACCTGGGGGGGAACGAGATGGCAAAAACACGCTGACGCTGTGTTCTAAACTAAAGAGCGTACACAAACAAAGAACTGGTCTTTCCATACCCGTACCCCCCACCTCCCCCGTAACCTCCTCCACAGAGCACACACACACCACAGAACACACGGCTGCACGCATATACAAGATAATACGCACACACACCTTGCAGTGAACGTCAACCATCAGCATGGCTCCCAGCGGTCCGCCTTTCTGGCTGAGTGGCACCGACGCCTCGCAGCGGCGGATCTCGTCCAACAGGGGGCGTATCTGGAAGAAGTCGGCCTCTCTCCGGAGCAGAGCGAGCTCCGAAAACTCCACCGGTATGTCCAGGGAGCTGGAGCGCAGGTAGTTCAGGATGTGCCTGAAAACCTTCCCGTCACGGTCTATGAAAATGTTCCCTTGCTTGTCCCTGAGCGCGGGGATCTGCCCGGTGAACATGGCCCCGAGCATGGAGTCACGACACCGCGTCAGAGTGTCGAGTGTCGTGGTGTAGATTTCGCCGCCTACGTTCAAAGAGATTGGGTCCTGGAGAGAGTTGTTGCTGTTGCTGTTGCTGTCCGGTGAGTTGAGGTTAAGCATCTTGGGACCAGTCGGGGCAAAGCCAAAAGATGCTGAGATTTTATGATCCCCGGGAAGCCCTTTTCAACACTGGGGCTTGGTGGCCTTTGTGCCTTGTCTAGGCTGGTGGTGGTGGATGCTGCCTTACAGAGTATAAGGATCCTTCTGCAGTGGTCAGGAATGCAGCAGAGAGTGAGAGATGTGGAGTCTCAAGTGTTTCTTTTTGCTTCCCCACAAAAAAAAGACTCTCTCTTCTTTTGAGAGTCAGCAAGGCACATCAGTAACCAGGATACGGACAAGTTAGAAAATATGCAAGGAAATATGCCAACCCTGAAGATTTATTAAGAGAAGAAAAGCGTGTACCTTAGTTACAAATGGAGTTCCCTGTTTCATTTTTGCCTCACCTCTGTTGTATAAAACAAACTCATGTTCGTAGCTTTCTGTGAATTTCCAGGCAGGGGTTTTCCCATGATTAAGTAAGTATATCCTATTGATTCCTGTAGCCTTGGGAATGTAGACACTGTCACTGCCAGTAGCCAACAGTAAGGCCTGTTGCGTAAGCCTCGTTTTGACAGCGTTTCAGCAGTCGCAGACAGAGAATGGAAGTGAGGGGCACAGTGACCAGACTAGCATGCTAATAACGGGACTCTTCTGTCCCAGCCTCGGCGGAACTCGCTTTTATTCTCTGCACAAACCCTCCCGATCTCTCTCTCACACACACACACACGCAGACACACACGCACACACAGATTCTGGGGCCATCCGGGCAAGACACGGGGGACTGCACAATTTATCTCAATTGTCATTCTTAAAGTGACAGCCCAACAAGCACTGAAAAGTGGCTTTTTTTTAATCCTCAGCGAACAAAGCCCAGTGGAATTTACCTTTGAGTTAACGTGTTTCTTGTTCTTATACACACTATTAAGACAAATGAACCTTTGCCCAAAAAACAATGGGTAAAAAAAAGAAACAATGGACAAATGGGTGGAATTCCACCCATTTCAAGTTTTTTTTTTTCCTGAGAGCGTACCCTAGCCCAGGAAATTAGTGATACAATCGTTCACTTTGTGATACAAGCACCAAATTTGGTATGAACAATGCCTAGGACCTACTTTCTCAGGAAAGCCCGTTAGCCACGCAAAATTCCAAGATGGCGGCCCTCAAAATCCAAGATGTCTGCCCAGAAATGTGGTTTTTCCTTCATAACTTGAAATGCATTGATTTTACGCCCATAAATGTATTGAACGTTAATACGAAGTTGGCTATTATGGACGATTTGGTACCAAGTACGTGTCTGTATCTCCTACGGTTCTTGAGATACAGCATACAGTATACTGTAGGTACTTTCACAGATTGAGGAGAGCAAGACATTTGTAACATTGATTCTTAAGTCAATCAAATGGTCATACAGACATGAAAATTGGTACACACACTCTGCAAACCCCACTATTTCTAAAAGTACTGCATGCCCTGCAAAATTCCAAGATGGCAGCCCCCAAAATCCAAGATGTCTGTCCAAAAATGTGGTTTTTCCTTCATAACTCGAAATACGAAGATCTTAAGCCCCATAGATGTATTGAACGTTAATATAAAGTTGGGCATTACGGACATTTTGGTACCAAGTACATGTCTCTATGTACTACGGTTCTTGAGTTACAACATATCCGTATTCATGAGGCACCAAAAGTGTAACATTTTGGCACATTTCACTATTTAACTCAAAGATCCCTTAATCACTTTCAGGAATCATTTTCAGGAAATGGACCTACATGTATCTGCTATCATAAACCACTTCAAGTTTCTCAATTGATGAAACGGGTCAGGAGTTATTAAACCGATCGTAAAGGGCTGTTTCAGTGCTAAATTTGCTGCGTATAGTTAGCGAACATAAGCCACCCAGAAATGTCTGTCTGTGCATCTGCCCTTCACAATAAGTGTATATCTGAAGCGGACGCACCAAGTGCAGCATGTGTCCTAGTATAATGGTATATGCTAATAGGCGTAATAGTGTAATATATGCAATAGTGTAATAGGGCTAATAGTGTAATATATGCAATAGCGGTATACTGTAATAGGGTAATATATGTAATAGTGTCATAGTGTAACATGTGTAATAGTGTAATAGGATAATATGTGTAATAGTGTCATAGTGTAATATGTGTAATAGTGTAAGAGGATAATATGTGTAATAGTGTCATAGGGTAATATGTGTAATAGTGTCATAGTGTAACACGTGTAATAGTTTAATAGGGCACTATGTGTAATAGTGTCATGGTGTAACATGTGTAATAGTGTAATAGGGTAATATGTGTAATAGTGTCTTAATGTAACATGTGTAATAGTGTAATAGGGTAATATATGTAATATTACCATTGTGTAACATGTGTAAGAGCGTAATAGGGTAATATGTGTAATAGTGTAATATATGTGCATTAATGTAAGAGTGTGGTATACAAAATAGCTGTATAGTGTAATTGCCCTATTACACTATTGCACATATATTATACTATTACACATATTAACCCATTACCCTATTACACATGTTACACTATGACACTATTACGCTATTACACATGTTACACTATGACACTATTTCACATATTACCCTATTACACTATTACACATGTTACACTATGACACTATTACACATATTATCCTATTACACCCTATTATACTATTACACATGTTGCACTATGACACTATTACACATGTTACACTATGACACTATTACACATGTTACACCATGACACTATTACACATTATCCTATTACACCCTATTACACTATTACACATGTTGCACTATGACACTATTACACATGTTACACTATGACACTATTACACATGTTACCCTATGACACTATTACAAATATTACACTATAAGACTAGTACACATATTACCCTATTACACATGTTACATTATGACACTATTACACATGTTACCCTATTACACATGTTACACTATGACACTATTACAATATTACCATATTACACATCTTACTCTATGACACTATTACACACATTACCCTATTACACTATTACACATGTTACACTATGACACTATTACATGTATTACCATATTACAGTATACCTCTATTGCATATATTACCGAATTTCCCTACGGGGACAAATAAAGGTTTCATTCATTCATTCATTCATTCATATATACCCTTATTGTGAAGGGCAGATGCACAGACAGACATTTCTGGGTGGCTTATGTTCGCTAACTATACGCAGCAAATTTAGCACTGAAACAGCCCTTTACGATCGGTTTAATAACTCCTGACCCGTTTCATCAATTGAGAAACTTGAAGTGGTTTATGATAGCAGATACATGTAGGTCCATTTCCTGAAAATGATTCCTGAAAGTGATTAAGGGATCTTTGAGTTAAATAGTGAAATGTGCCAGAATGTTACACTTTTGGTGCCTCATGAATACGGATATGTTGTAACTCAAGAACCGTAGTACATAGAGACATGTACTTGGTATCAAAATGTCCGTAATGCCCAACTTTATATTAACGTTCAATACATCTATGGGGCTTAAGATCTTCGTATTTCGAGTTATGAAGGAAAAACCACATTTTTGGACAGACATCTTGGATTTTGGGGGCTGCCATCTTGGAATTTTGCAGGGCATGCAGTACTTTTAGAAATAGTGGGGTTTGCAGAGTGTGTGTACCAATTTTCATGTCTGTATGACCATTTGATTGACTTAAGAATCAATGTTACAAATGTCTTGCTCTCCTCAATCTGTGAAAGTACCTACAGTATACTGTATGCTGTATCTCAAGAACCGTAGGAGATACAGACACGTACTTGGTACCAAATCGTCCGTAATAGCCAACTTCGTATTAACGTTCAATACATTTATGGGCGTAAAATCAATGCATTTCAAGTTATGAAGGAAAAACCACATTTCTGGGCAGACATCTTGGATTTTGAGGGCCGCCATCTTGGAATTTTGCGTGGCTAACGGGCTTTCCTGAGAAAGTAGGTCCTAGGCATTGTTCATACCAAATTTGGTGCTTGTATCACAAAGTGAACGATTCCTTCAAAAAAGTGATTTAATTTCCTCCACTATGATGTCAACCAAATGGACCCTAGCAGGTCCATTTGGTTCCATTTGTACGCTCTCAGAAAAAAAAAAACGTCCTAGAAGAAACATCATTTGCACGGTGAGACACAACTTGATGATGTCATCAAGATGCATTTCAGACCTCCATTTCTAGAAAACACAGAATGGGGAAACCTTTTCATCATGTCCAACCAACATCTCTAAGGTATATTAATGACATAGTAAAATGTTGAAAATGGGTGGAATTCTCCTTTAAATGATGGTCTGAAAAAAAGTTGTACAATGAATGATAGACTCTGTATTTCTTTGTGTCTAAACACCTACCTGTATATGAAGTATGGTCCGATCGATGGCGCCGGCCTGCAGTAAAGTGACGGTGCATCCGCCAAACCCTCCTCCTGTCATTCTGCTACCAAACACGCCGTCCACCTCCATAGCTGCAGCCACCAGCTCATCCAGCTCCCTGCAGCTCACCTCATACAAGTCTCTGTATAGACGCAGCCACATACAGCATGCTTAATTATCATACACAGCCGATCCAGCATTGATTCTTAAAGAAAAAAAAGGTTCTGCACAATTCAGTTGTTCTGTCAATTCCCCATGAACAATGAACTATACAACACGGTCCCTGTCACGGCTAATCCCCAAAGTTGGTCAGAGGATGCACAGGCATCACAGATCACATTGGCTGTTGCTTCTGTTCACCAGTTTTACTTTACTACTGCGAGTTTTACCAGGATTTTTAAAGGTGTGTAGCAGAACACTATGTTTTGTGCAGTGCCAAAAGACATTACTTTAAAGGGATAGTTCAGATTTTTGGAACTTATGAAATACTTTCCATTAATATAGGTGTCAACTGTATTAATTGATTGCCTGTGAGTCCTGTGATGGGAGTTCTGCGCTGGTTTTGGTCAATATTAAGTAGTTCCGGTCATTCTGTGAGGGTCACAGAGGCCACGCAGTAAAAGTAAATTAACTAATGTAATTAGTATTGTTGTATTATTTCTAAAATATTAGGACCTCCTTCATTCATTTTTGACCCTCTCTCACATGGAACTACTTTTTGGGCGTAGTGATATGGACACAAAATACATAATTCCCTGTGATAGAGGGGTCAAAAATGAACAATGGATGTGCTAATATTTTAGAAATGGGTGAACAATATGAAGGAAGTTAGCTTTTTGGATTCATTTACTTTCACTGCGTGGCCCCCATTGACCAAACTACTTCATATTTCACCAAAACCAGCGCAGAACTCGGACCACAGGACTCTGAACATCAATTAATACAGTTGACACGACTATATTAATGGCAAGTATTCCATACACCTTATCTTCAAAAAAATCCATTCTATCGCTTTAAAGCTATAGCTATATGTAACT
Source organism: Benthosema pterotum (assembly GCA_039105355.1). Lineage (NCBI taxonomy): Eukaryota > Metazoa > Chordata > Actinopteri > Myctophiformes > Myctophidae > Benthosema > Benthosema pterotum. The sequence continues at coordinate 41,436,907 of CM076981.1, read as the reverse complement.
TTTTACATTAAAACGAATATTAAATGTGATATCCATTATGACTGGCATATTTGTCAGGTAAGCCATTCCCTGAATTTTAGCCCGCAAAGCCTGTTCTAAATATGCTTTCTATCGAAAAGTGATGAGGGTACTGGGAAATTATGTCACACACCCCTGATTGGTCCTTGTAATCAACTCAATTTAAACACGCAAGGGATGCTGGGAAATGTAGGAACTTGATCTACAACAAATCAGTACCAGCAGTGGCCACCAGTCAAGTTACCTAGGATGGCTTTAACTCTTTGACAGATCAGCAGAAAAGCTAGGCTCGCTCCCATTAGGCTCAATATTAACACAATAATTTATAGAAAATCCTCTGTTGTGAATTTGTACAAATGAATGATATCCAAAGACACCTTAAGGTGTCTACTTTAAGGGAAAAAATAAAATGAGTTGATCAAGTGTTTTGGCTTTTTTTTAATACATTTGGCAAAACAGGCTGTATTTTCACATTTCACTGTTTCCAGGGCTCATTCAGAGATAAATGCATTTAAAGTTATATCATTTATCATTTATCAATGATAGTTGTAAAGTGTGTGAGGTGTTTTCTGGGTTTTGTAGTGCAATCACCACTCAAAGGACTTCATCAGGTGGTGTGCAGTGAGTTAATGAGCTTGTTAATAAAACAAAACCCAAAACGACTTTTGGAGTGATGAACAGACAACAGAATAATCAATCACTCCAAAAGTCGTGGTAAAACAGTTAAGGAGTTAAAATCCACATCAGACAATCGTCTCAAGTATGTTCAAATAGTTCAAATAATTTTCACGATTTTACTCTGTGGGAGGATGATGCAGCTTAAAACTTAAAATAAATAAAAAGAGATTAATTCATTGACAAAATCTGCCACAAATGTATTCACAGTAACTGGTGTGGGCCCCTACCTCAGAGAGTTGTGACTTTCCACCATAAGCTTGCCAAATAGTTTATATGAGCTTGTCTTCAGAGCTTCGGCAGCCTGGGAAGTCCTCTCTATCTCTTCGATGACATGACGAGCTCTACGGTATGTCACATCATCCAGCCGCTCCCTGGAATCTGAAACAGTTCCAATATTGAAAGTCTTTCTGTAGTTAATCTAACCACCAAATACGGTTAGATCTGAAGAAAACTTTATATGCGAACTCTTGAAAGGGGCACCTGTGATACAAAAGAAGTCGAAAAATACTGTGGATCATAATCTGTTTTGCATGTCATATATTATTCTTATAAATTACAAAAATATACTGTATGTTTCACTTACAATAACAGCACTTACTCTAACAAACACCCACTACCAAATAACAGCCCACGTTCCCACACCATTTTGCATATTAACCACCCGGGCTACTATTTGGCATTCTACGGTATATATTAACTTTATTCTCTTATATGAATGGTGCCAAATTCAAGAGTTTGGATATATATTTTCCATATGGCATATCACGCCTAGAAATTCTAAGATTAGTTTCATCCCGTGTTTCAGAGGATGCTTAAAATGAAACATGAAACAGTCTAAGTATGGCAGCTTGTGAATTAAGCTGCACTTGTGCAGGTTTGTTTGTTTGTTGCAATGTCAACCGCCAACAGAATAGATAATTACAGTATATACCCTCCAGGTCTTTCATGGTAGCCTCCCGGAGGCTTGTCTTTCCCAAGATGGAGGCAGCCTCCTCGCACTGTCTGCGTCTGGTGGGGTACTCACTGCCAGTCAGAGAGTGTTTGACGTTGGAGTTGGTGATGAGTATGACCAAGCTCGGGTCCGACAATGGAACCGAGGTTGCCTCCAAGGATCTGAGTAAGCGGCACATAAATACATGACTGCTGATAATATTCAAATCACCAAAGCATTATGCATATGACCAGTAAGACGTTGCACGAACGTCTGGTTCGCTTCCCGCAATAACCACAATTGCTCAAACTAACTCTAACCCTAACTGTAATCTCAGCCTCGTATGAGGCCTCATATGAGGCTAATAAGCCTTATATGGATAAATACATTACTTGACCTCTATAACTAGAATTGAACATAAGGGTCCAAATGGACCCTTATGGCTCAGTCCATTTGGTAATGGGGGCTCCAGGGAAAATCTTGCCTGGGCTCCAAATACCTTAGAAACGCCACATTCCTCAACAGCCACCAGGACCCAAACTGTGGACTCACCAGTGAAATGAGAGAGAACCCTGCCAACCCCCTGCGCAACCTGGACGGAGGGTGTCTGAAGTGTATCTCCCTCTTAGTTAGTGTCGAAAACACAACGGAAAACTATGCGCATTCTATTGGCAAACCTTTTCATTACCTGCAGTCGATTAGCAAAGCGTGAGCCTCTCTCCCCAGCACAGACACGAACTGGTCCATGATGCCGCACGGCACGCCGGCGTGGGTGTGTTCTGCCTGCTGACATGCCACCGCCTTGGCCACCTTGTCTCCGTCATCTGAGTGTTAGAAAATAAAAAAATCTCAGCTCGGATCACGTTTAATCAGTACAGATTTAGGTACTGAACTGCATTTTGACCGGTGATCACATCCGACCTGGGTTAAGCTGCTGTAGGAATGTGTACACGGCCACCTCCAGAGATGCTGAGCTGGATAGGCCTCCTCCCAGCGGCACGCTGCTGGCAATGACGGCCCTGAAGCCAGGGACAGGTTGAGCTGAAGGGAGTGACAGAGAGAAAGAGAGTTTGGGGTGAGAGACGACTGTCTGAGTGTGTACTGTATACACATTGCTAGTTAAAGGGGAACTCCACCCATTTTCAACATTCTAATTATGTCATTAGTATACCCTAGAGGTGCTGAGTGGACATGATAAAAAAACGTTTCCCCATTCTGTGTTTCCAAGAAATGGAGGACCACTAACATGGTGAAACATCTTGATGACATCATCAAGATGTATTTTCACCATGTTAATGGATTTCTTTAGACGCTTCTTTTTTTCTGAGAGCGTACAAATGCAACCAAATGAAATGAACCCGTTAGGGTTCATTTGGTTGCATTTGTACGCTCTCAGAAAAATTGTTGAAAATGGGTGGAATTCCGCTTTAAATGCTAAAAATAGATTTGATGTCCCGCACATACATGGAAGCTTTGAAATTCAATGGTTTCTTGATTTATTAATAATACATGGCAGTGGTGTTCAACCTTTTTCAAACCAGGGCCCACTATTCATTCTGCATTTTAGCCACAGACCACCAGTTAATGTTGAGTTTAGTCTCTCGGACTCAAAAGCAAGGATTTCCACGTTTTTGTCTACAATTTAGGAGAGATAACTGGCAAAACGTTGGTCAAAATAACAACTCTTCTACATTGTGTAATTGCGTAGATGAAAATTGAATAATTCAGATATTTAAATATACTTTAACTCTTGAAGAGTGTAAAATGAAAAAAAAAAAAAAGGGTATAAGGGTACAATTGGTTTCATTTTAACGATTTCAAGGGTTACAGATCTAAGGGTCGATTTGGTTACCATCTGTCCAGCATGGGGACCACCTGGAGTCCTCTCAGGGACCACTGGTTTAAAACCCATGATATATGGCAATAACTAATTAATTTACCCCTGTAATGCTGCACTACGCCCTTCACGTAGTTTGCCCATTTGGGATGTCCAGGAGACAAAGGTGAACCATCGCTGGGAAGGTTGAAGTCCACCCTTTTGGGCTCCTCGACATCCTTAGTTACCGTTACTATGGAGACGCTCTGGTCAGACGTTCGAGTCCCCACCACCACCGTAACCATCGGCAGAGCCTAGTAAAGAGGCACAAACTATCATACATGTCTTATTTGATTGATTGATGGATCAGGATTGGCTTGGGGTTTGATTGATTAATTGAAAATTTCATTAACAGTTTAGACTGTACTGAACTCAAAACAAAGACTGCTAACTGTGAGTGGGACGACACCATAAGGGATTTATACTTATAAAAGGCCCCCATGCTAATTTCATTATTTTACGGAGGTTAGTTTCAAATTGCAGGCAAGCGTAGGTGCCCTTTGAGAGCGGTTTGGAAGGAGTCAAGGGTTCACATGTCTTAATGACTGTTGGTAGGGCGTTGATCTGCTCACTCAAATACAGGAGGCATGTGTCAGTGGAGTGGGATGTCGTCAAGCCAGATTTTGTGGCAAGATGCTTTTCAAAACTGTTCATAGAATATTTCCCCATCACCTATGAGATGGAGCTTAAAATAGAAATAGTCTGGTAGTTGCTGGGGTCTAGTTTGGATTTCCAATAGGATTCCTATAAGAATCCTATAGGATCTTATAAGATTCTATAGGAAGATTCCTATAGGATTTTGGGGAAAGTCCTATAGGATTCTATTGGAAATCTAATAGGATTGTTCCAAAATCTGATGGGAGTTTTCTATTGGAATCCTAGGGATTTTTGGCTAGGGATGGGGTCCTTTAGTATGGATAGCTGAAGAGAGTAAACAATTTACAGTGTTCACGGTTTGATGACTGAGTCTGACTTTATTTATACATACATATTATGATGTAACCTCTAACCTACAAATAAGGTTATGCTTTGGCCACTATTGTAAACAAGTGTATGCTTAACTAGTGTGTCCAATCAGTTTTTCAGATTTGATGTAGTTGTACTTGAATTGTACTGTAATTCTCCAAGCTGTTATCAGTTTTGTAGCAGTGTGTACTTGACTTGTACTGTAACTCTCATCTCTGTTAATAAAAATTTCATTCATTCATTCATTCATTCATTCATTCATTCATTCATTGAGTGATCATGTTACCATTGGCAGCACGAATCCCTGGTTGTAGTCGGTGTGTTCCCCTATCAGGTTGACTCTTCCAGGGGCACATACCGCTACTCCGGGAGCTTCTCCCCCGAACACCTGCTCGTAGGTACGGCGAGCCTCCTGAACCAGCTCGGACGCACTCGGAACTGGACTGGCCATGGAGGAATTGTGATACAAAGTCCAGTGCACTGTAAATTACTGCAAAGTAAATAAAGAAAAGGTAATAGCCAATCGTGCACTCAAGTCACTTTGTCCAAAATGTTTTAAACAAAGCGGAATACGATACAACACAGATAATAGCTGGTGTGGGAGGACACAAAGTTGTAATATTTGGCATATGACACATGCATAATATGGCATGTCAGCTGATTTAGTTCCTGGTTTGATTTGATTGGTGTCGTAGACTTTGGAAACATCACGTGACTCGGCTATGTGTTACTTTTTCTTCTTTCTTCTTCTTTCCTCTTTTCTACCACGCATTGTTGGTGTGTTTGTTCGACTAGTCATCATCATTCTCCACTTTAAAAAGTCATTCTCCATTTCGAAAAGTCAATGAGGTAAATGAGTGAGGATTCCATTTCTGGAACCGGGGCGGTGACGTCACTGCGCAGGTCAGTAGTCATGGTACATATTGCCTGATTTCCCTCTTGTTTACCATCCGGGGGATTAGCTCAAATGGTAGAGCGCTCGCTGCGCAAAGGCAGGGGGCTGATCTTTGAGCCCCCCTCACGCAAAGGAAAATGCGAAAAATACGGGAAACTACGTCGTGTTGTGAACTATCAAAGATGTTTTCCCCAGCCTCTATATGCACTTGATATTTCTGGGTGTATTTAACCGACTCGCCCCCCCATGAGCTGGATTCGAACCGGCGCTCCACCGGACAAGTAACACAACCGGAGCTGGACATTGTAGCACCGGTACAACACACACTACCTAAGACATTTCCGCCGCGGAGCAGCGCACTGAAGTGACCCCAAGCCTTGTAGCAGGGCTGTTACAGTTGTAACTAGTTTGTATCATTTTTTGTTCCACTGTGAGTGTCCTGTGCGCGGCGGTGACAATGTAGCATGCTGCCAGAAATACCGCTGTGTCCGTTGTCAATGGCAACGGCGTCAATTGCGGTATAATAATAATAATAATGATAATAATAATAATCTTTATTGAGGTGGTGGTCCATATAAAACTATAACATACGTGACATACAATATAATACATGCTAGACAAAAAGAAAAGGGGGGGAGAGGTATGTACAGTAACAGCACCGTGATTTATTATGTAAATGTTTATCCTTGCAACTTTATTTATTGAAATATAAGTATGTTATTTTATTTGAGTGGTGCTGTGCTTTCTCAAATATCTACTCCCTCATTTGTTTGTCTGTCGCCATGACAACGTTGTGGTCTTGCGAGATTCCCGGCGACCAAGCCAAAAGTCTTTGGGATGTCCGGGATCTCGCAAGATCACAATAGCCCATGTATTACTGAAGACGTACCCCTCCTGATTTAAAAACCATTATAATTTCATGTTATTGTATTAATTCTTCTCAATGATGTCATCAAACTGTGTTACAGCATGTTAATCATTTTATCAGACCTCCATTTCTAGGAAACAATGGGGGGAACTTTTTTATAATGTGCTCACAACATCTCTAAGGTATATTAACAACATAGTAAAATGTTGAAAATGGGTGGAATTCCCCTTTAAGTCACTTACATGGGAAACATCTTAGATTTTGTGTACACTGCAGTATTTATTAGAAAATAGACATTAGCAGTATAGCTGAATAGCTGCCCTGTGTATGCAAATTAGCCATGTGCTGTTCCATGTGTTGCCATGTCCGCTTATTATAAACCACTTGGCTTGGGCCTGTTTACATGCACCTAGTGCTTTGTTCTCTCGCGGGAACTGGCAACCCACCGGAGCCGGTGTTTACTAACACAAGTGTACGTTTATTACGATACAAATGAATAAACAGATTGCTAACTGACATATGTAAACATGCAGGACAAATTGTGAAACATTAAGCACACACCGCAGGGACTCGAACCCCGTTTCTGTAAACAGAAAGCACCACTGCCAATGTGATGAGCCATATTCACCATGCCTTACATGAATACACTTTAAATACACGTAAAATATAAGCCATGATGATGGTGATCATAATAACATTACAGTCCATAAAAACGGAGCTTCAACAGCTTCAAACTATTACAAAATGAACAATAAAGTGTGATCGTTGTTGGCATGGATCATCATCTGTAAGGAGCCTTCGTGTAGCCTATAGCACTACTATAAACACTGACACGTTACGACATCGCCGTTCACTTTATGGGGCGAGCCCAATGGCGGCTCTCTACATATACTTCTGTTTAGAATGGGGACAATTGTTCGTCTGCATTCGTCAGTTCCTGACCCCTTAATGTCGCAGCCGGTCCCTTGCTAAAGCTAGGATGGCGGTTAGCATAATGATCGCTTAGCCTATAGCTCCGAGCGGCTAGAACGGCAAATATCCAACCTCGCCGACCGATCTAAATACAAATCCACTGTATTCACCAAGTCACCACCACAGTATAAGCACAAAAACCTCCCATTTGACAAGTCGTGGAGTTTATCTGTGGTTCTATGACAAAGAAAGTGCATTTATTTGCCTACCTCTGTTGCCGTTCATGTTCCAGCAGCAGCAGCAGCAGCAGCACAATAGCCGGGCAATATGCGCCTCAACGTCCAAATAAAACATAAAATATAAAATCCACGATTGTGAGACAGACAGCCATGACAAAGGCATTTCAAATACCTTGGTTTGTTTGAAAGCCACGATAAATAGCGAAAAGGAGACCCACGACCATCATCCTGCTCCGCCGGGCTGCTGCTGCTGCAGAAGACACACGATTGGTCAAAAGTAAGCCCACAGGGGGAGACGTGATTGGCTGAAGTGGGCTTACTTTGGCTTACTTTGCCTGAGGGAGAGACGTGATTGGCTGAAGTGGGCTTACTTTGGGCTTACATGGGCTTACTTTGGCGAACAAAGTGGAAGACAGTAAGCGCAAGCGAGAGGTAGCGGGATCGATGCCCGCATCCTCCAAACGTTTTTCCTCTAATGATCTTTGGTCGTCGGCTACAACAAGTCTAGCCTGCGGACAAATCCTAATGTGGATGCAGAATACTATTTGTGGTATTAATATGATAGTAATTATCTGACATTTATATATTGATGAATAATGAATACCCTATATCTACGGCAATGAATCTATCTATGGGAATCTAAATCTTAAAAGGCCTCAGTGCTCACTCAGTACGAACTACGGAGCATTCGTATTCTTATCTGTAGTAGCCTATAAGCTATAGTGCAAAAATCAACTAAAGTTCACGCAGTAATATTTACAAAATAAATAATTCAGTTGAATTCCTTTTCTGTCCTCCAACACGCGAAGGAGTGTGTCTCCCTCTGGTGGTTGCGAGTGTATAGTGAACAATGTATCTCTGCAGCGGCACGGATCTAACTGGAGCGCTTCAAGTTCAGCACCTCAAAAGCCCAGAAAACAAGGCCACAGACCTCCCAAAAACAAACTGATCAGGTTATTCCTTGGCCTCAGTCACTCCCAGAACCCACCTCACCCCTGCCCACTTTAACTGACTGGGTTGGCTTAGGGTTGAGAACAACATTTTGCAGGTCTGGTCCACAATATTTGATTCAACACCAATATACAGTATGTATTTCTAAATACTTCCTTAGATCTGGTCCACAGCTCCACTGCTAATATGATTTGGTTCCATTTGCACATAAAAAGCTTATAAAAGAACAAACATTAACATGCTGAAACACAACTTGATGAAGTCATTAAAGGGGTAGGCCCTATTCCACCCATTTTCATTTTTTTCCCTGAGAGGATGGTTCCATTTGTACCCTCTCGGGAAAAGGGGTCTGAAAGAAAAATCATTAACATGGTGAAATACATCTGATGACAAGATGCATTTCACCATGTTAATGTTTTTTCAGACCTCCATTTTTAGGAAATATATAATTGGGGGAACTTTTTTTTATCATGTCCACACAACATCTCTACGGTATATTAATGACATATTAAAATGTTGAAAATGGATGGAGTTCCCCTTTAAATTGTGTTTTTCAGACCTCCTTTTCGAGGAAACACAGAATGGGGGAACTTTAACCAGATTCATCCCTCTAATGTTTTGAGCTACCTCTACTGTATCGAAGCATCTTGTTGCTAAGTTAATGTTTTTACAGTACATACCTAGCCTCACATTTATACGTATAAATGTGCATTTTTTTTTCTTTTTCTTTTTTTGCATGAAAACAAAACTCATATATATCACTATATAGTTAATATTTCTTTAGAGTTAATTACTTGCACGAGCAGAGTGAGTGCAAGTAAAGCCATTACCATGGCATTTATTTCTTCTTGAACTATAATAAAGCCAATTGGCTTTCAGATTTGTAAATGCACTCCAAAAGCGGTAGAGAATAGAAGACACATTATGGTTGGAGTGTGCTGTGCATGCTCGCCTTTGCAGAAAACTGTCCCGCTCAATGGTGGAGCTGTCGTCACCTTGTGACCTGAGTAGTACAACATGGACAGACTGTGAAGCAAATATTATAATAATTGGTAGTATCCAATACATTAGGCAAGGTATACATTGGGTAATTTAAAATCCACATCAAATTAATCCAAAGGGCTACTTTTTGAAAAGTATATCAAACATAGGCCATGATAATGTTATATTGGTCGGACATGGACTATTCTCAGTACGCCACGGTTGACTTTGTCATCAAATACTTCAGGTACAATGGCTACGAATCAGCTGGTCGAAGGTATGTGATGATGTGCAACGTTCAAGTGCTGTGTCATGATTTTCTGAAACTCTTATCTTCATATCACAGAGTGAAGGAAACGGCTGGACCGGCTAGTTCACGGGACTTTTCAGAGATGGTATGTATGGCAGGACAGCAAACCTCGGCCTTCATCATCCCTCATCACACATCTCTCACATCTAACACAATGTTGGTGTTGTTTTACTTAGGTCCTCATAGAACAATCCCTCATCTTTTATAATGGCCCTGAAATGAATGAATTGGATGTCCAGGCAATTCACCTCAATCAGGCAGGCTTCATCTTACAGCCCTTTCACCGAGCTGAATTGCAATCGAACGATGATTTTAATGTTTTGCATGTGCTCCTGAAGGAGAAAGAGCCACTGTGAGATGAACTCTACTGCCAGGTTATCAAGCAGACGACGGCCAACCATGTCAAGTGAGCACTTTTTGTGTGTTTTGTTGAATATCCTACATGTGTTGATGTGTTGTGCTTGTAAGTGTAATGGCCAAAAATGTTACTACTATCTAACACCTTGGTTGCTGTGTCCACAAAGGGAGAGTTGCACTCTGGGTTGGCGTCTGCTGAACCTGGTGACAGGCTTCTTCCCCTGCTCCAACGTTCTGCTTCCATACGTCAAACATCATCTACAACACATCGCTCAGGAGCCCATACACTCGTACCAAGGTACACACACAGATTCCGTACAACACAGTGTTGGGCAGTAACTAATTACATATTGCATATTACTGTAATGTTGTTACCTTTTCCAGCAAATGTGTACGGTAATAACTTCTAATAAGTAATGTGTTACTTGTTGCATGTGAAAATAGCACATATTTACAAGATATCAGATAACAGATAACAACAGAGATGTAGTTTCAAGATCCTAATGCACCACAGTATTATGCACACATGACATGAAGTTATTGCAGTTGTCGCAAGTTGTCACTAAACAGATTGTGTTGTACATCTCTATTCCTTTGCAGGTAGGAGGGGGGACTTAGCTTGGGAAAGTAATATTGAAATATGTAATATATATTATTCTTTGATTCTAGTAATAACTAAGTAATGTAAACATTACAAAAAATGTATTTAGGAGAGTAATTACTCTCCTAAATAATATTGCCCAACACTGTACAACACACACACACACACACACACACACACACACACACACACACACACACACACACACACACACACACACACACACACACACACAGCCACACATACATGCGATAATTTATATTCATGTGCTTTCAGAATTGGTCAGTATGTGTCAAGACAACCTGCAGCGCACTCTCAGTTACAGAGGTCGGCGTACCATCTCCTCTCAACCAGAGCTGCAAGCCCTCCTGGTAACCCTGGTAACGTTGAAACGCAAATCAATCACCTGCAAATTGCACCTCTGTTAACAACTCTAACAATGGTTGTCAGAAACGTTCTCGTCACATCGCCCTTAAGCTACCAGGCGGATTTCCCCATCAAGATGAAGAGTATCAGCCTAAGATTGACTTGATCTGTTCTTTATTCTTTCACGCTCTCTCACGTTTACACCGTTTCTGCACAGGTGGCAGGGGAAGTGGTGGGACAGTTCTGCATGGAGATGGGCGTCACAGAGACTATAGAAGTCAGAGAGTTCTCCATCCATGTCAACTGGCCCCAAGGTAAACATCTCTGATGAAATGATTTGACCACATTGTATTAATTTGAGTATTTTTGGATTTCATTAATCCTTCATTATTTCCTCTTAATCCTTGCTTTTTACTCTGAATGAAACATGACTCCATCTCCCACCTGTCCTGCCGTCAGATGGAACGCTGCGTCCTCTCTACCTAGAGGAGTATCTGTTTGACTACCTGGACGACACCTCTGTCATCTTGTCCTTAAGCCGAGTCATATGGCAGCAGCCGCTCTCCTTCTGCAGTGACCTCTATGTAGAGTTCCACTACCAACAGGTACACAACACACACACACACACACACACACACACACACACACACACACACACACACACACACACACACACACACACACACACACACACACACACATAGGGTATTCGGTATGGTTTCAATCTCTTAACCACAGGCGGCTGCCTGCTGTTTCCTCGTCGGTCCAGCAGATGGCAGAGCTGTCAGCCCTGCAGCACCTGGCTCTGGGACTGAATGACCAGCTATCATTGTAAGTACAATACATGGCACACATTCACAGAAATTTACCTCATACATATTCTCTGAGGCAAATTCCCCCCAGTCGTCTTTTCTCTCCTTAACTCCCACTAAAGGTCAGAGTTGAGGCAGTATCTCCCCCAGCAGGATGGCATCAAAATCAACCTGGAGGAGGTTCACTCCTTCTCTCTGGGTCAGCTGGCTGCCATGCAATCCCTCACCCCTCTAGATGCCAAAATACGATTTGTTGGTGGGTTTGGTTTTCTTTCCTTTCCTGCTCTGCTCTCTTCTGCTAGATACTGTCCTGTTTAGAGAGTGTTAGTGTTAGTATCGAAGTGTTCGTGTTCGAATACAATTATTTTCTATCCATCCATTAGAATACATTTCTCCCTTAAAAACCTGTACTAGCCACATGTTTCACACATATTTAATATCATTTATTGCTAAATAGTTCCTTAATCAATTTCATATCATTGAATCGTATTGTATCGTATCGCCTTAATGAACCAATATCATACCCACCTGTGTCTCTGTTCACTGTCCTCCAGAGTTCCTCAGCTCCATGCCCTTGTTTGGCTCCATTACCTTCCTGGCTCAGAAGGTCAGCCAGCGTGGCTGTCCCTCACCCTGTTTAGTGGCCATCAACCAGGAGGGGGTGCTATTCTGCCATCCCAAATCACTGGTAATTTAAGCGACACCTAATGTAGTTACTGTAAAATTACTGTATGCAGCCTGTGCAGGACTTTTGTGATCCCACTGTTGGAAGTGCAGTCCATGCGTACAATAAGCCCTAAGAAGCAAAGCAAAGTGCCAGCAGTGGAGAGACCATTTCTGGCAATAAAGGCCGTACTAAAAAAAGTCAACATTCACGTCAAACTCGATCAACAATGTTTTTTTTTGTTTGTTTGTTTTTTTTACATTATGTGGAACTGCCAGTTATTAGTAATAAAAATGACACAATTTGTGTAATTGTCAAGTATGCCAAACAAATAAAACCCAAGTCTCAAGTCTGCTTAAATATGCTATTTAGGATGCGTTGGTGCTATGGGCAGAGAAGGAGACTTTAAGCTGCCTGTAACTCCCAGGCAGCCTAAAGTTTGCAGTTTCCCACCTGGATCTGACATCTGAAATGGACTGGAATTAATTCACCTGTTAATCATTGACTTATGTTACTTTCACCTGTTTTGTTTTTCTTTTATAGCCTATAGTTTCTTTCTTTTTTTTTTTTTTTTAAATTCTGGAATCGATTGTATGGCATATTGACTGATATCTGCCGAATGTGGGAATCATCATATTTACACGCACATGTATGCACAAAAGTATGAATACATGCTTGCCACAATAAATCTCCTTGTTTTAAGTTATATTAATGTAAATAGATGCCGATAATCATAATATTCTCTGATAAAAACTATACCGGGAAAGAGGAAATGAGATTTTTGTTAAATTTTAATAAAATATTCCTTATGTGTTAGATTTGTTATGTCAGTTGAAATGGAAAATAGTTTGTTTTTTATTTTATCTATGCATATTATGATTTTATGTATATTATGAAAGGTATGTATGCCTAAAAATGTAATACTGGATGACTTGATAATAATTATGATGCATTTATTGAATGCGAATTAATGTATTAAATATAAAGATATGAAATATATATTTTAAAATAAATATTGTTGAATGTAAAGTATTTTTTCCATAAAAAGGGTTTTCAAATACTACTGCTTTTTTCCCAAAAGGTGTAAATTGCATGACAATGCAGAAAGTTCATTGATTAAAAATGTGTGGATTTATTATGAGCAAGGCAAGAGAATGTACAAAATTTGGCCAAAATCGAACACCCCCCTTAGCATTGTGTTTCAGTGAATAGTATAGATGCGTGCATATTCGCCAAAACCTCATGAGACTGGGTTGGTACACTTGCATTTTTTATTATTTATTTATTTATTTTATTTTATTTTTTCATTTTTATTCATTATTTGTTTTTTTGGGCCTGATTCTTAACTTTGACTGTAATGTAATGTAATAAACCAACCAACCAATCACTGAATCAGGAAGGCACATTTGGGCCTTGTGTTTTTCATGCAAAACAAAGGCTTTAATTTGGAATTAATTCTGAGTTATGGACTGGATTAAGAGCATTAAGCAAATGCCTAAGTGGTGAATTTAACACATTACATGCCTCATGGCCTATATATATTTTTGCCTTGTGTTTTTGATGGCACGCAACTTTCAACCCCTGATAATTGACCATGATCCAGAATTGATATACTCTATTTTTAATTTTATTTGGATGAAAGTAAGGATCAGAATAAATAAATGAATAAATAGCTCTAAATAATAAATAAATAAATAATATACCTTTGCAATTCATTGCAATTGGGTTGCACCCCAATTGGTCCACTGTTGGACCATGATCAGTTTATATACTGAGCCACTGTCCAAAGCAAGTAGGCCTATACACACCCCTGCTTGCTGTGGAGCGGCTGTGGAGTGGAAGATAAAAAAAAGGCATCAGATAAAATGCCAATACGTTATTTAGTTTCATGTTGACACATACGCACTCAAATCTATTTACTCGCATTTTAAATGCATTTTACTCGCATTTTAAATGCAACCAAATGAACCCTAACGGGTTCATTTGGTTGCATTTGTACGCTCTCAGAAAAAAGAAGCGTCTAAAGAAATCCATTAACATGGTGAAAATACATCTTGATGATGTCACCATGTCAGACCTCCATTTCTTGGGAACGCAGAATAGGGGAACTTTTTTTTATCATGTCCACCCAGCACCTCTATGGTAAACTAATGACATATTAGAATGTTGAAAATGGGTGGAGTTCCCCTTTAAATGCACGAATAAATAGACAATAAACCAAACGTACAGCAAACACGGAACAAAGGACAGGGGGTTTAAGTTTTATATCAATTTACATATATTTATTTATTTTTTTCACCAGGAATGACAAGTGTGATAAACGTGGGTCTTTCTTTGACTCGGCGGACTGCATCAGTCGTCTGTCAGTCTATCCAGGGCAGCAGCAGCAGCACCTTATCGGTACTTGTCGGACAGGCCCAGGGCTACCAGGTTGTAGAACTTATCCAGGGCCAAGTGCATACGAGGAGTGAACTCATCTGGGAAAGCTTTGGCGACGGTCAAGTGGATGTTGAAGATCAGGAACTGCGGAAAAAATACATAAAACAACAAAGCGTCAGAAATAATCCCTATGTGAATAGGTCTGTATAGCTGTAGCCTATCAGAGCCGGATTTAGCCAGCCCTTCTTCTAGGGTGGGCTGGAAGAATGGCAGGGTGGGCAACTCCAAAGTTTTTCATATGAAGCAGTATAGTTTTCAATCCCTTTGACACCAGGGCCCACTATTTATTCGGCATTTGAGCCACGGACCACCATTTGATGACATTTTAGCCAAACCCCAGACCTCAAAATATAAGATTTCCTTTGCCCATGCACAATTCCAGGCTGGATTTAGGAAACAAAACAGACAAGAATACAGATCAAAATGACCATTAATCTTCTACATTCTCTAGTTGTGTAGACTTGGGGCTAATTCACATGATGAATATTTTAACTGTTGATAGTGTAAAATGAAAATGGACCCGCAAGCGTCCATTTGGTTTCATTTTTACGCATTTCATTGTTACGCATTTGGTCTCATTTTTACGCATTTGGTCAAGAGTTAAAATATATGAATATAATAACTCAAGAGTTAAAATATTCATCATGTGAATTAGCCCAAGTCTACACAACTAGAGAATATAGAAGATTAATGGACATTTTGATCTGTATGTTTGACTGTTTTGTTTTGTTTTCTCCGAAATCCAGCCTGCATGGTATTGTGGACAAAAGCAAAAATAATTCTTTCGTTTTGGGGTCTGTGGGGGCTAAAATGTCATCCAATGGTGGGCCATGGCTGAAAATTCTGAATAAATAGTGGTCCCTCGTATCAAAAAGGTTGAAAATCTCTGGTCTACATTATTATATATATTTTTTTTAAGTCCCTCCAATCAATAACATAGTCTTGATGACTTCATCAAGAGCTGTTCTACCATGTATGTTAAGGGTTTTAATATTGATACATTATTAAAAATACAATATATACTGTATATTGAAATGGACACGACCTTTTCCCACCCATTCCACCCATAATGGGTGACCCATTTTCAACATTTTTTTTTTCTGAGAGCGTACAAATGCAACCAAATGAACCCTAACGGGTTCATTTGGTTCCATTTGTAGGGAAAAAAATCATTAACATGGTGAAATACATCTCGATGATGTCATCAATGGAGGTTTTTTCAGACCTCCATTTTTAGGAAATACAGAATTGGGGGAAACTTCTTTTTTTATCATGTCTCTTAGGCCTACACAACATCTCTAAGGTATATTAATGACATACCCTGTAGTTAACGGGATCCACGCGCAGCGTGAAGGCGTGCTGCTCGCTCAGAGCCAACAGGTCCTGGTCGATCGTGTCCAGGTTGGCCACGCAGCCGGACAAGGCCTTCATCACGTTGTTGGCCTGTTTCTTCACGTGGGGGCTTTTCGCCGACACGTCGCCGCCCCAGTGGGCGAAGTAGGATTTGGTTTGAGGATAAACGAAGAACATCCTGTTCAAAAGTAACGAGAAAATCGTTAAAGGGGAGGAGGAGGAGGAGGAGGAGGAGGAGGAGGAGGAGGAGGAGGAGGAAGAAATCGACGTTTTTCGTTTCGTCGAAATGAAATAATACTACAATAATGCACTGTAGTATTATAGGCCTATAATAATATATAGGACATGCAGTGCCGCTCTTGTTGGACGATTCATAATTAGGGGTGGGACGGTTCACTTACCCCACCTTAGGGTTCTGAATCGATTAATCGATTTATATGGTGATTCTTAGTTATGCTGCGATCCGAAATGATTTATCGATACATCGCATTTTTCCCCACAAACAACTGGGCTTTTATTATACTAGAACATTTTAAAGGGCAATTACACCCATTTTCAAGATTTTTTTTTTCTGAGAGCGTACAAATGGAACCAAATGGACCCGTCAGGGTCCATTTGGTTCCATTTGTACACCCTCAGAAAAAAAAGGTCCTAAAAGAAAAGTCATTAACAAACACAACTCCACGATGTCAATATTCAATTCGATATTGATATCATAGCATGGCATATACAGTATATATATATATTTTTTTTTTGCCCACCCCTATAATAATATGTTACATATTGCGTGATATATACCTGACAAGAGACTCGATTCCGATCTGTTCCGCTCTCCTCTGAATCATGGTCCACCCGGCCTTGACCAGGGCTTTGTCTTTACTGCTCAGACTCATGGTTCCCTCTGTCTCTGGTGCTGAAGCAAGAAGGGGGATGGATGGATATTAGATAGCACTGGGTGCTTTTCACGGCCGCCCATGCTTTTATATTCACATGGTTTCGGGAGGGGCAACTCTTGAGACGGTGCCAAGTCGGTGACGCATGCAGGCGTTCGCCCACCCACCCACCCTCCATCTTCAGCTGATATGACCCTTTGATGGAGAACAGCCAATTCACATCATTAGGCTATGAAGCAGGGCCGGATTTAGCCAGCCCTACTACTAGGGTGGGCTGGAGGAATGTCATGCAGGGTGGACAACTCCAAAGGTTTTTCGTATGAAGCAGTGGTTTTCAACCTTTTTGATACCTACCATGCAGGGCCCACTATTTATTCAGCATTTGAGCCACGGACCACCATGGACATTTTAGCCCCACAGACCCCAAAACTGAAGATTTCTTTTGTTTTTGTCCACAATACCAGGCTGGATTTTGGAAACAAAACAGTCAAACATACAGATCGAAATGACCATTAATCTTCTACATTTTCGAGTTGTAGCTAATTTACACAGTGAATATTTTAACTCTTGAGATTGTAAAATAAAACCAAATGTACCCAAAAGGGTCCATTTGCAGTGTTGGGACATATTACTAATATATTAGTAATATATTACTGATAATGAATGGCAAATATTACTTTCCGAAGTAATATGTCCCAAAAGGGTCCATTTGGTTTCATTTTACACTCTCAAAGAGTTACATCTGGTTAACCAACTTCCCACCATTTCGCTGGGGACCACCTGGACCTCTCTCAAGGACCACTGAAAACTACTGATATTACCTTTCATCGGGTGGGCAGGATGCACGTTTGGGTAGGCTCTGCCCACCCCTGCCCCCCTCTAGATCCGGCCCTGTTATGAAGGCTATAATATGTAGCCTATAGTCTGGATTGTTGAAATAAAGGAGGGGGGATTGTACAACGGAATCTGTGAATGCACAGAAGGCGGAAAATACGATAACGACTTTTAGGTATAAAGTTATATGCCCATATTTATAAATATATTTATAAATCGACTCTCTCTCTCTCTCTCTCTCTCTCTCTCTCTCTCTCTCTCTCTCTCTCTCTCTCTCTCTCTCTCTCTCTCTCTCTCTCTGTGTGTGTGTGTGTGTGTGTGTGTTGTGTGTGTGTGTGTGTTGTGTGTGTGTGTGTGTGTGTGTGTGTGTGTGTGTGTGTGTGTGTGTGTGTGTGTGTGTGTGTGTGTGTGTGTGTCTTCTCACTCGAAAACTTGGCTTTCATGCGCCATCATGGCTGAGCTTAATTTGCTTTATTTTATTTTATTGTACATTAAGCACCTATTATATCAAGCTACTTTGAAAAGTGATGACGTGGTCCTCTAATATCAAGATAAACCAGTTTGATTTTTCTTTACATCTTATCATGAATATTATCTTATGATAGTATCTTATGATCCTCACCAGAGCACTGCTTTCATGTAAAATGCTTGCATGAGTATCAGTATTACAATATAATGGAACGGGGGGATAACATTGGAGCTACTAAAATACCCACATTAGAATAAACACAACCTGTCGCAATGCAAACTGTGGAAGGGGAGGGGGACCTCATGCATGAGGTCATGCATTTCACCCATGGGTGAAATGTAGAGCAGGGGGCATCTGTATGATGTCACAAAGATCAAGGTAGATTGAGTATAGTCTCTCTGACTAATTTAGGACAGATAACTGGCAAAATGTTGATCAGAATCCTCTACATTTCCTTGTTTAGACTGATAAGGGTCCGTTTGGTTTCACTTTACGATCTCAAGAATTACAGATCTACTGTATAAGGGCCCATTTGGTTACCAATGGTTCTTTCAGGAAGGTGGACGAGGGCTGTATCTCTGGCGCATGTCAACCAATTTCGCCCCAACTAAAAAAAAACACTAGACTTTCTACTAGGAGTTTTCCCACTAATTTTGGCACTCGGGTGTCTGGAAAGAAGCTAAATTTAGCCACAAATGCGCCAAGTTGGCAACACTTAGCCTGACCAGTTAGCTTTGGGAGGTCTGCTGTAGCTTTGTTTACAGGGCCCTTGAAGTGCTGTTGTATCCAGAGTTGCATGCGCCGTTGTCACTAATGTGCTGGATTTCACCAATGTGCTTCAAAACCAGCTTTTACCTTGTTAAGCAGTATGGAGTGGAGTGAAGTTCATAGTGGAGGTCCAGCATGACCATGCCGCAGTATTTGCCAGCATCTACTTTGTGCTTGCGGTCGCTCAAATGGAAGCATGTGTCAGTGGATGTTCTAAAGCCAGATTGTAATTCATATTCATTCATTATTTTTATGTATTTATTCATTTATTTATTTATAGGTAACAAGATACTTTTTGACTTTTGGGGACGTGGAAAAAAAGATGCTTAATTAGTTGGCTACATCGAGCTTGCCAGTGATTTTTTGTTGGAAAACTTTTTTTTTTCTTTTTTTTTTTCTAATGAAGGAAGTTACAGGGGTTAGATCAATGTGAGAGGCAGTCGACTATCATTGAACTAATGAACTTGACAGTGAACTTGACACGCATTGTTTGGCACCGGCTATACAATGCATGCTGAATACCAGTAGACCTACTGTCTCACTTAATTTTAATTTTAGTTTATGTTTTGTCTACTGAAACAGCAGTGCTGAGTCATCTGTGAACATGAACAAGTTGCTCTGTGAAACAGAGACGCCAGTTATGGCTGTGGATGTCTTTAAGACATTTGGAGGCAATGTCATGCGGCCAGTGGCCTTGGGGTTGAAAGGCACTCCGTTTTAGAAGTGTCTTCGCAGTTGTTGCCATGGTCCGTTTAAACTCATCCAGTTCAGAATTTCTTTGCATTGTGAATTTGGATTTGGATAATAAATAAGTCATATTTTTAATAATATTTTTTCCAACACCGATATTTTACGATATTCATTTTAAAAGCCTTTACTATCTGTATGGCCATATCTTCCCATTCCCAATAAGAAGGGTAATAATAATAACATTCATATTAATAATAATTGTTAGTAGCAGTATTACAACTGTTTTTCTGTACATGTTATAAGCCTGCTTTAAGCATTTACACGTTGTTTACACGTTGAATTCACCACTGATATTTATTTCAGACAAGCTCTAACAATATATGTGAAAAGTCTGCCTGTGCTATTTTGTATTACAAATAATTTCAAAAATAAATAGAATAGAATAAACCAGTGGCCTGCAGTGAATGCCATACAGCAGGGGTTTTCAACCAATGGTCCGGGGACCACCAGTGGTCCTTGAGAGGGTTCCAGGTGGTCCCCAGCTAAGTTGGTTATGGTTAAGCTGTAACTCTTGAGAACGTAAAAATGAAACCAAATGGACCCGCAAGGGTCCATTTGCGGGTCCATTTGGTTTCATTTTTACGCTCTCAAAAGTTGAAATATTCATCATCATTTTGGAATGTATGTTTTGCTTGTTTTGTTTCCCAAATTCAGCCTCGAATTGTGGACAAAAGCAAAATAAATCTTTAGATTTGGGGATCTGTGCGGGGCTAAATATCCCCAAATGGTGGTCCGTGGCTGAAATCCTGAATAAACGGTGGTCCCTGGGATGAAAAAGGTTGAAAACCACTGGTATAGACTACTAAATACCACAGGGCTTCATTATCATCAGCCCAAGTCCATTTCTTCGAAGCTTCATGTTGGCATATGGGTGGAGGGAGGTGCTGGAGGAGATAACACTTGGTCTGTTCATACAGATAATAATGTGGCGATATTGTGCCAGCTGGTTATGACGAAGCGTGCCTACAGGCAACCTGTCAACCGGATTGAAATTTTTAAAAAAAAAATGTATAAAATAAAAACGTAGGCCTAATGCATTTTATTTTATTTTAGTGCATTTCATTTTAGGCGATAGAATTACATATAAATATCTCTAACAGGTTTGTTTGTTTGTTGTTGTTTTGTTTTTGGTAAGGACGAGAGTGGCACGGCACGCCACAGCACGGGGGGCACATACAGAATTGGGTGGTGACCCACTTGAGCCACCGTGTTGCCTGCAGCCACGCCCTTCTGCTGCACTTGCTGTAAGCAAAGATACTGACCTGCAGGGGCGGATCTAGGTATGGGCATGGGGGGGGGGGGCATGCCACCCTAAATGCCGACTGCGCCACCAAACACGATGGCATGCAAAACAGCCCAAGATCCCTCCGCTGTTTTCTGACTGTCTAACCATCTCCATCGCGGCCCAACTGGGAGCCAAATTCACCCCAGAAATGCAGACTGCCTGGCAGACGTTCCTGAACGTTGTTTGCTCTGCTCTGGCCTATCATAGTAGGCCTACCACCAATGCTCAGTGTGGAATTCAGATTCCGTGCTGTGTTTGTTTCTCAATAAAGAATCAACATGTACTCGACGTATACAGCCTGTGTCTTGTGTCTTTTTCCCCCTTTATGCGTGCGTATTTACGCACTAAACCAATCGTTGCCATAACGTCATTAGAAGGCATCAAAGGTATATTTAATTGAATTGTCACATTCAAAGTGAAGGAGGAGTGGGACATCATAATGAAATCATCAATAATAACATCAGTTGTTGTTGAAGTTGCAACAGACACGCAGCATGCATAAAGCTTTAAAGGTCTGACTCAGAGTTTTCTGTTTTCACTGATTAGGCTAAATGGTGTTGCGGTTTAGCGGTGCCTCAACTGTGGTTAGTAGCAGGGTTTGTAATTCAATTTTAAATATAAGCACTTTCATTTAAAGTATCTTGGGTTGTTTTGCATGGGCATGCATGGCATCGTGTTTGGTGGGGCAGACTGGGCATTTAGCCCCCCACCCCCACCCCCCATGCCCATGCCTATAGATCCGCCCCTGCTCAAATCCAGAAAAACGTCTACGAAAAAGAAAAAGTTCAAGCTTATCGGATTCCCGCATCTGCAGCCTATCAGGACTTTCTAGTTTTGTGGGGGCGGAGATATGTTTCGGGGATTTATATAGAGCTGAACGGGACCCTTTGGGGCCAGAGACTGTTTCTACATAGGCCCGCAGTAGCTCATCAAAGACGCAAACATGGTTGAATGGACGGACAATGAGGTGGCACTTATTACCACAGTCTTCAACAGTGTTACGTTTGAGGACATCGGACCCAAGGCTCTGTCCAGGTATAGCTCCTGCTCCACTCGGAAATGTGCATAGTTTCAACAATTCTATTAATAGGCTATTATTGTTATTATTATTATTATCCGATTCAGTTCGTTATACAGTTCGTTTACATATTGGAACATATAATCATTAGGGTTGGGCAAAAGAAAAATCGATATACCAATATATCGCAATTCTTAATGCCATGATATCAATATGATTCACCAGGTTCAAAATCGATTTTTGTGATATTTTATCTAGGTCCTATTGATTAATTTGTTCATGTCAGAAACACTGGCTGACTTGTTTTTCAAATGGACCCTGATGGGTCCATTTGGTTTTTTTCTGAGAGCGTACAAATGGAACCAAATGGACCCGTCAGGGTCCATTTGGTTCCATTTGTACGCTCTCAGAAAAAAATCTTCAAAATGGGTGGAATTCTCCTTGTTCTAGTATAATTAAAGCACAGTCATTTGTGGGGGAAAATGTGATATATCGATATATCAAATCGAATCGCAGCATAATTAAGAACCGCAATAAAAATCGATTCAGAACCCTAAATATCAATATTCTATCGTGTTGTGAAGTAAAGTGAATCGTCCCCACCCCTAATGTATGTCCTGGTATAGGCCTAATTCAGTTCAACATGAATTTCAACTCACTCCCCGCAGGTGTCTGATCGTGTACCCATGGTGCCAGCGCTACTTCGGGAACTTCGGCAACCTGTACAATGCCGAGGCCATCATGGACAACAAGATGGTGGCAGCCCACGGCATCAAGGTGTGCCACGGTCTCGACAGGGCTCTGAAGAACATGAACGACATCAAGAACACTTACAAGGAATTGAGCCTTCTGCACTCCGACACACTGAACGTCGACCCCGACAACTTCAGGGTAAAAAAAGAGTTCTGTATTTCTTAAAAATGGAGGTCTAAAAAAATCATTAACATGGTGAAATACATCCTGTGCATCTGATGACTTCATCAAGATGTATTTCACCATGTTAATGATTTTTCTTTCAGACCTTTTTTCCGAATGGACCCCATGGCGGGTCCATTTGGTTCCACCTATTTCCATTTTGAAAATAGGTGGAATTCCCCTTCAAATATATAAAAAAAAATACAAAACACGTGGTAGCCCTCAAACAGTAATAACCATTATTTAAAAAAAATCTATATTGTATTAAAACTCACGTGTTATGTTATTTATATTTATGAATTTTCTGTGTCTCCCTCAGCTGTTCTCTGACTGTCTAACCATCTCCATCGCGGCCCAGCTGGGAACCAAATTCACCCCAGAAATGCAGACTGCGTGGCAGAAGTTCCTGAACGTTGTTTGCGCTGCTCTGGCCTATCAGTACCACTAAATGCTCAGCAGTGTGGAATTCAGATTCCGTGCTGTGTTTGTTTCTCAATAAAGAATCAACATGTGTTAGACGTATACAGCCTCTTGTTGTGTCTTTTCCCCCCTTTACGCGTGCGTATTTACGCACTAAATTGCCATAACGTCATTATTAGGCATTAAAGGTATTTACTATTTATCTAATTGAATTGTCACGTTGAAAGTGAAGGAGGAGTGGGACATCATAATGAAATCATCAATAATAAAATTAATAATATTAAAAAAACATATTTTTGTTCATTAATTTAAGCCGGACAATTGCAATTCGAACAATGTTGATGTCCGTGGTGTCTATCAGTAGCCTATGGCAGTATAATATACCTATAGTAGGCCTACCTTCATTTAAAAAAAAAAAATCATATTTAAATATAGGCTAGCTGTTTTAGTGTGATTTGACAAAGGTTGAGTTTGGCGTTCTGGGTTAAAGTAAGTGTTGCATATTCCCATGGTAGTCTAATCATCAGGACTGTTTTATTTTTTCAATCAAAAAACACACCCGTATTACCCGTATTAAAGTAAGTGTTGCATATTCCCATGGAAGTCTAATCATCAGGACTGTTTTATTTTTTCAATCAAAAAACACACCCGTATGAAGTGAGTATAGGCTACATCATTAGGCCTATATCTAATTCCGGACAATCAATTTTCATCGGAAAGCGTTCTATAGGCTATTTTTCAAGATATAAATTATACTTCATGAAGCATGTAATGTGTCCATGTATGCATCCATGATTCTAAATTCATATAAGCCTTTTTTTAATCTATTTGTGGGTCAAAGGAGATTAGATTAAATGACGATAATAAGTAAATAATAACAGCAACAACAACAACAACAACAACAGCAATAATAATAAGTTAACAATGACTAGTTACACATTTGAACCAAGAACTGGTTCCTTTTATTTGGCTGCAGTCAAAAAATGATCTGCCTAGATTGAACGAAGATCATCACCTGCAGTGACATAATTTTTACTGGTTCAAAACAACAGCACAGAATGCATTGTATTTGTTTACAGCTGTAAACTGGGGAGAGAGAAAAAAGAAGTGCAGAAATCTTGCTGTGTCCACCAACTGTCAAATTCTGTCAAAAAATGCAATTTATTAAGGCACTAAACCGCAATGGCATGATGTCTTGAGGCCCGGCTGAGCCATTAAAGTGGAATTCCACCCATTTTCAAAAAAATACTGAGAGGATAGGCTACAAAATGTTTTTCCCTCGGGTCCACTAGTCCCATTTGTACCCTCGCAGGATAAAAGGGGTCTGAAAGAAAACTCATTAACATTGTGAAATACATCTTGATGATGTCATAAGATGTATTTCACCATGTTAATGATTTTTTTTACCCGAATTCAACCCGAATCTCCCAGTCTCAATCACGGCGGGCACAGTGTTGCCAACTTGGCACATTTGTCGCTATTTTTTAGCTTTTTTCCAGACCCCCTAGCGCCAAAATTAGTGGAAAAACTACTGGCGCTCTGGTGCTTTTTGCTGGTGAGTTGTTGCAGCGAAATTGGTTGACAGGCGCCAGAGATAAAACCCTTGTTTTTCACCATTTTCCCTCCTATGATAGAGTCCTCCTTCCTTCCTCGAAAGGACCATTGGTAACCAAATGAACCCTCATAGATCTGTAACTCTTGAGAGCGTAAAATGAAACCAAATGGACCCTTACCGGTCCATTTGGTTTCATTTTGCGCTCTCAAGAGTTAAATTATATACAAAAGAATCTACACATTTTCAAAATGTAGAAGAATTGCCATTTTGCCCCTGGTATGAAAATGGTTGACAACCTACTGCTCTAGCGCATTCTAGTGCATTTTGGAAGTGCCACTGGTGCATTTTGGATTTTGGCATTTGCCATTTGGCAACACTGGGCGGGCACTCTAACTAGAAGGCCACTGAGCTGGTCAATGTTCCAAAGGTGCATGCCAAAAAAGGACATATTTTCAGTTGTAGTGAAGCAATACTTCAAAAGAGGAAAACATAGAAAACCACAGTAAAGTGTAGAAAACACAAGACTACATTTAGGCCTACAGTACCTACTCTCCTGAAAATTCCCCCTTTAGTATTTACTGACATCTGCTGGTGCATGATGTACACCTCTACACAAGCAAGTACAGTTCAGAAGGGAAGCATCTATACAGACTAGAATCACTTCATAACAAGCCGCATATTTTCATCACCAAGGATGGTCCTGCAACAAAAGAAGAAAAGAAAAATAAAGTCAATTTCACATGCAGACCTTTTTTGCTTTTTACAAATGCACAGGATAACATTAAATGGGACCAGGGATTTTGTGATAATATAGGATATAGCAAAACATCAGGCAACAGCCTGATGTTCATAAATCCCTTTATTTTACGTCATTTAGTACAGCATACACACTAACAACCCGGCGTTGATGGTTATACGTACATCGTTGTATTTTAGAATGTTTTGTACTAGCTTACTACTAGCAGGCCTACAGCCTAGACAGCAAAGACTTTAGTTGCCACAGTGCAATGCTTTAAAACAGATAGCTCTTATTTGCACTGCCATCGTGGAAAACAATGTATTTCGCTTGTTTTTTGTATTCCTCAATGTCGCAACATTTCGGCTGGTCCTACTATTATTTGGGCCGACTTTTCCAGTATTCGGATAAGGTATACCTGCCATACCATGTCACCTACCTGAGAAGTCCAGCAGCCAGCAGAGCTCCTGCTATGGGTCCAGCCCAGTAAACCCAGTGGTAGGTCCAATAATTGGCCACAACAGCTGGACCAAAGGCCCTGGCGGGGTTCATGCACGCCCCTGATACATCTCCACTGGACCAGAAATACATATTCATCTCTATTAGTCCAAGTCTACACAACTAGAGAATGTAGAAGATCATTTTGATACAGCCTGGAATTGTGGACAAGAGCAAAAGAAATCTTTCTCTAGTTTTGAGGTCTGTGCATGGGGCTAAAATGTCATGGTGGTCTGTGGCTCAAATTCTGAATAAATAGTGCGTCCTGGTATGAAAAAGGACGAAAACCCCTGGACTAATCGGAAGATACACATGGAAAGGATATTTTGGAAGACCAATACATGTTTTTTTTTTTGCTGCAAGGATCGCTATATGTCCATCATTTGGTTTGGCCAGCATTGTTGTATTGACATTTCATTAAAATATATTCTATATACAGTATTTGTAAAATGATAACATGTGGAGTCAAATACTTGTTTCTGAACCGTAGTAAGTGAATCAAAGTGATTCACCTTGTGCACATGCATGATACTCAAATTCAATATCATGTAAATTCAGATGGCAGTACAAAATTGAAGTTACTGTGCACCACTGTTCATAATTCAAGGCCATAGTTTGCCACGTTCACATTATCTCACCCAGCCAGGACGTTGGAGATGACGATGCAGCCCACTAGGACGGGAGCCAAAGGGGTTTTAGTCTTTTCGTTGAGCGCCACCAGCAGCACCACCATAGTGATTAAACAGGTCATGGCTATTTCTCCAAAGATGGCTGCAGCTAGCTGGTCTTCTGACTTGAGAACGTTGAAAGCAGCCCCAGTGGCGTTGAAGTAATGGTCTGCAGGTGTCATGACCTAGGGTGAAATATTTGTTGATTATTTAAACCAGTGGTTTTCAACCTTTATCATACCAGGGCCCACCGTTTGTGAAAAAGCATTTGAGCCACGGACCACCATTTGATGACATTTTAGCCCCACAGACCCCAAAAACGAAAGAACTCTTTTGGTTTTGTCCACAATTCCAGGCTGGATTTGGGGAAACAAAATGAATCTTCTACAGTACATTCTCTAGTTGTGTAGACTTTGGGCTAATCCACACGATGAGTAGTCTAACTCTTGAGAGTGTAAAAATGAAACCAAGGTCCATTTGGTTTCATTTTTACGTTCTCAAGAGTTACATCTGGTTAAGCAACCTAGCTGGGGACCACATGGAAGCCTCTCAAGGACCACTGGTGGTCCCCCGACCGCTGGTTGAACCCCCTGATTTAAACGATCAATTGATTAATTGGATTATGACATTTATTTATTTATCTGATTAGGCTGCTATTCAAAAAGACAAACAAAATGAAACAGAACTGAAGCAACTCATGGTGTCTTTAGGATTATCTAAAAGCAACTCATGGTGTCTTTAGGATTATTCTAACTACATATATTCTATCACTCCTCAGTCCTCTAACAATGGAAAAACTCATTAAGTGGGAAAACACCCATGATGAATCTACAGCCTCTACAGACAACTAATTGAATTATGGATTTGATTAAGATTCATCCATTAATCGTTGCAGCCTTAGGATATATAAGCCACTATATAAGCCACATAGACGGTGTCCTATTATACAGCTGTTTCAACTGTAAAAAAAATAAGCAGCCAAGACTATTTTGTTTTTTATCTTCATTAACCAGCCCTTTTCCCTGCCACCAAATTGTTTCACCGAAAATAGATGATCATCAAGTTCACTGTGTTCCAACCTGACACGTTATATATGAGATTGCCAATCTGCTATCTTTTAATGAATGTTCGTCCCAGAATAGGGGTTCAAGTGGTCCATTTACACTGACCTACCTTGGCCATTCCTGCTCCCAGGACACCACCGATGAGTTGACAGAGGAGATAGGGCGCCACCATCATTAACTCCATGCCTCCACACAGGTAGATGGCTATGGTGAAAGGCGGGTTGAAATGGGCACCGCTGGAAGTGAGAAATGAAGACAATTTCTATTGTAAGTTAAGCCTGCTGTACTCAGTGGAGGCTTTAACTATATTTCCACCCTTTCAATTGAAAGGGGCCCCAAGCCTCCATGGGGCCCCTGATTTAAAAAAAATAAAATAAAATAAAGTTGCGGAACTAGCCATGGTGCTGGAAAAAAAAAGTCCATGTACATGATGAAACTATACATTACTGCTGCCAGAAGTGCCAGTCCCAGTAAAAAAAAACTAAAGTTCAAGACAAAGTAAAATAATTGTATGATAATTGTATGTTTTGCTTCTTTTTTTACTTGTTTGAGCTCAGCTATGCTGTTTTTGCTTTGATAATACACACTGACAAAAAGAAAGGTATACTGTATAATTATTAATTATTCAAATTATGACGTCATCATGACGTCATAACGCCCTCCGATCCTTAAGGCCGCCCCTTAAGGAGAACGCTCAGTAAGAACGTATATACTGTATATTTTATCTGAAACAACCACAAAGCAACAAAGGATACCTGATGTTGGCCATGACAGCAACCAGCACGGCCACAGCCAGTCCGTGCACCAGTGCCGGCTGCATCCTTCCTCCTTCAGGCGCATTTTCTATGACGGACACGCAGCCAATGAACACAAAAAACATGGTGCCCACGATCTCCGCCAGGCAGGGCTGGAACACCTTCTCAAAGTTGTTGGGTGGCGTTGTGATGGCCGCAGGCGGCACCTTGCCCTTCTCCATTGATGTGGATTCAATATCGTCCATCTCCAGTTCTTCAGATGCCATTGGGGTTAAGAAAGTATTGCTGACCTGCCTGTTCTTAATGTAATGTTCACTCCTGTTATGCTCTTCATGGCTATGGACCTCACAGCTCTGGCCCTCTCTGACAACTACAGATAAGATGCTCCTGCCCTGGACACATTCTGCATGCCAGTCACAGGCCAACATAATAACCTATAGTATATCATACAAAACTAAAACCTTGTCCTTCATTCAATGTGTCAGTAATATGCCTGACCTGTATTACACAAACTTTTTTTTTTTTTTTTTTTTTTTACAATATTTAGGACTATATGTCAGGGGTTTTCAACCTTTTTGATACCAGGGCCCACTATTTATTCAGCATTTGAGCTACGGACCAACATTTGATGACATTTTAGCCCCACAGATCCAAAACTAAAGATTTAGTTTGCTTTTGTCCACAATTGCACGCTGGATTTAGGAAACAAAACAGTCAAGCAAATCAAAATGACATTCTTTAGTGGTGTAGATTTGGGTTACCATATTTTCCGCACTATAAGGCGCACCGGACTATAAGGCGCACCTTTTAAAACTGTTTTCATATATAAGGCGCACCTGATTATAAGGCGCAGGGAATAGAAACTACCACAGTTTACAGAAGCTACTTCAGTCAAACAATCCATAGGCTATATAAGGGCCGCACTGGATTATAAGGCGCAGTGTGGAGTTTTTTAGAAAATTAAAGGCTTTTAGGTGCGCCTTATAGTCCGGAAAATACGGTAATTCAAATGATGAATATTTTAACTCTTGAGAGTGTAAACATGAAACAGGGCCATTTGGTTTCACTTTTACACTCTCAAAGAGTTACACCTGGTTCACCAAGTTTCCAGCTGGGGACCATCTGGAACTCTTTCAAGGACCACTGGTGGTCCCCGGACCACTGGTTGAAAACCACCTATGTGATTAACACATTGGAAAGAGGGGAGCTCTGCACATACGTGAAAATGAACACTCTCTCTTCGACATGAACAGAATATCATCTATAAAATGTAGGTGACATAGTACAAGGAAAGAGGTTTGAGTACAGTATATGAGGTGGAGTTTTTAGACTGAGTCTCGAAGAACACGGGGAGTGAGTGTTCAGTCATGTTGAAGTCATACTGCTATATAACAGAGCCACCAAACATTACAAATACAAAATGTAGGCCTATTAAACACAGGCAGAGGGGAGGGGAGGGAGGAACCCTGCTCTTATCTCAAGGCTAAAGTTGGTCCTAGTCCCATTACTATCTCAGCCAGCATTATGTTGATGATGACGTATAGCCAGTAGCATACTGCCTGCCCAACATGAAGGGCACAGGCAGCAGGCAGGGCTTTGGCTCCTACTGTAGAAGTTGTTGCTCTGCAACTTGCCACAACACAACACAGATCCATTTCATAATCACGAGGTTGGCAGGTGAATACGCTATTGTGTCCATTCTCAGTAATAATGATGAAACTAACTGACCATAGTCCAGTGGTGGATTAATTTATTGACTGGATATAAATGTGAGGTAAAACAAAGGACATTGAAATGGACTTCAGGAAGAAGCGTATATAGGCGCTCTTCTACATTATTTGGGATAGAACAATTTAAGTTAACCTAGATTTGCACCTGCAAAACCCCTAGTGAAAGCTAGTTCAGTGGTTTCAATGTCAGCACTACTTATGCTACTGTGAATGTTATGTTATTGTCATAATGAATTTGTATAACCTCCACTTTTAGTTGCTGATACTGTATAAAGTCAAGAAGGACCAGTCAGTTTGTTAATGATACACACCTTGTTCAGTGAGGTAAGGTTGCTTTTATCTGGTTGATCTGCAGCCAACCATTAGGCTGTTGAACTAGTGCTGAACCATAGCTGTCGCCATGCCAGTCTCATTAACCCATGTCTTGTCTAGATTTCTAGTTTCTGAATAACATAATATTCAAAGATTTGCACCACGTTTTCACGATTATTCAAAAATAGCAGAGATACAAGCTCATAGAGTGGCGCGCTATGAGCTTGTAGATCTGCTATTTTTCAATAGTTAAAACATAATGTTTAGAACACCAAAACGCGTTCAGTACACTAAGGGTTAACAGCCTGCACCTGTAGAGTATTGCACATTTTATTAATGATTACACAACATCACTTATATTGGCACACTTATGTGTTTGATATCTGCTGCAAAGTGATGTCTCTCACGTGAACGAATGTGAATCTGCTGCAAATGTTTTGTTTTTTTCTGATGCACAATGATGACTATTTCTATTTTGCCTCTCTCTCTATCTCTCTCGCTGTTACTCATCTGGGGATTCCAAACTATTAGAAAAAAAATCAGTCTTTCTTTTCTCTTATCCCGTGGATCAGGGTTTTTCAACAGGTGGTCCGGGGACCACCAGTGGTCCCCGAGAAGGTTCCAGGTGGGCCCCAGTTAAGTTGTTTCACCAGATGTAACTCTTGAGAACGTAAAAATGACACCAAATGGACCCTGGCGGGTCCATTTGGTTTCATTTTTACACTCTCAAGAGTTAAAATATTCATCATCTGAATTAGCCCTACAGTCTACACAACTAGAGATCTATCTTTGCCTGTTATGTTTCCAGAATCCAGCCTGGAATTGTAGATAAACAAGAAGACATCTTTGGGTTTTGGGGTCTGTGGGTCTAAAATGCCATCACATGTTGGTCCGTGGCTCAAATGCTGAATAAATGGTGGGCCCTGAGACGAAAAAGGTTGAAAACCCCTGCCGTGGATCACCCCTGTCTCAAGCTCAAGCCAGACTCTCAGACTATCCAGGCAATGTTGTAATTCAGAGATCGGCAACAGTGGAGTAGTTTCGCATGACAGTGTAGAAGATCATTGCAAAAGGTCAGAGAGGGAGCAAGCGCGTGTGCGCTTATGTGTGTATGTGTGTGTGTGTGTACCAACTGAGTACAGATGTAAAAAATGTCTAAAAAAACGTCTAAAATTGAAAGTTTCTTTGAGGTCTAATCTTAGATTAGATGTCTATTACATGTCTGAGACGACTAATCTATGATTAGACCCCTAGTTCTAGTGTAGCACTTTTCAGGCTTTGTGCAATAGGGCTTGTGCAATTATCTTTTCTATTCTATTTTTTACACTCTATTTATTACATTTATTATTACTTACCTACTTTGCACTTACTACCGTTACTCCAGTACTGTCTTGTTTGCCCTGATGAGATGTGAAAATACTTTTCGTTGTACTGTATTTATACTGTGCATTGACAATAAATTGAATCTCATCTCATCTCATCTCATCTCATCTCATCTTATCTAAAAACTTTCACTTTTAGACGTTTTTAGACACTTGTGCTCAGTGGTGTGTGTGTGTGTGTGTGTGTGTGTGTGTGTGTGTGTGTGTGTGTGTGTGTGTGTGTGTGTGTGTGTGTGTGTGTGTGTGTGTGTGTGTGTGTGTGGGGTGTCCGGTAGGCTGCTAAACAACATTAATGTTGCGTGTTGCCCATGCCCTCAAACTGCAGTTTATTACACAGAAATCCCCCTAAATGTGCGTTGGTCTATAGAAGACATGCAAAAAGGACACATTTTGGTTAAGTTGTTTTAATTGATAACATGTGCAAGTTCTTCATAGAAAACAATAGAAAACGCAGTAGAGGCATACAAGAAGAAGAGTGGTCACTAAGTGTGAGTATGTACAATTTGCCATTTTGTCCAGAAATGTTAAAACAATTGTCCTTAAGTAATCTTTCATCTTCTTCAGAGTGATTGCATGTACAGGTTT
This sequence comes from Benthosema pterotum, assembly GCA_039105355.1. Lineage (NCBI taxonomy): Eukaryota > Metazoa > Chordata > Actinopteri > Myctophiformes > Myctophidae > Benthosema > Benthosema pterotum. The sequence continues at coordinate 41,404,053 of CM076981.1, read as the reverse complement.
TGTTGTAATTTGCAGCATCCATAGAAATGTATTGTGGAATGTCCAGTCATGTTGTAATCATGTTATAGCCCTAGTTATAAATACAAGTTCAAGTCTTTACTGACATCTGCTGGTGGGAAAAGGTAGCCTACACAAGCAACATTTCAGAAGAGAAGCATCCTCAGAGAAAAGCTGTTGATCACTTCATAATAAGACGAATCTTTTCATCACCAAGGATGGTCCTGCAATAATAATAAAAATAAAAAAAAAATATTTAAGCTGTTTGTGAGATTGTAGGGTATGATGTTCCTAGATTGTTACGTATGGTTCACATAAAATAATCGGTCCAACCAGGAGACCAACATAAGCTAAATATTCTCCTGACCGCCGGAAAAAGGCAATTACTAAGTCTGAGGAACAGACGAGAAGTATCAATGTGTCTGATTGACTGAATGAGTTGTAACTTTGTTTTTTAATAGTGCTTGAATGTGATGGTTGTTGATTTAAAGATTGTTTTTTTTGAGTACCTGACAAGCGCAGCAGCCACCAGACATCCTCCTATGGGTCCAGCCCAGTAAACCCAGTGGTAGGTCCAATAGTTGGTCATCACAGCTGGACCAAAGGCCCTGGCGGGGTTCAAGCATGTCCCTGATACATCTCCACTGGACCAGGACAGAGAGAGAGAGAGAGAGAGAGAGAGAGAGAGAGAGAGAGAGAGAGAGAGAGAGAGAGAGAGAGAGAGACAGAGACAGAGACAGAGAGAGAAACGTATGCAGAGTATTACAATTTATGTGCCCTTTAAGGCAGTCATACTGTTCATTTGAAGCATAAGTTCAGTGACTAGTGGTTTTCAACCATTTTCATACCAGGGCCCGCTATTTATTCTGCATTTTTAGCCACAGACCAACATTTGATGTTGAGTTTAGTCTCTTGGACTAATTTGGAAGAAATAACTGGCAAAATGTTGGTCAAAATAGCAATTCTTCTAAATGTTTAGATTCTTCAAAATGAGGTAATTTAGTTTAAATATAATTTAACTCCCGAGAGCGTGAAAGGGTACATTTCGTTTCATTTTACACTCTCAAGAGTTACAAATCTATAAGGGTCCATTTGGTTACCAATGGTCCTTTCTAGGAAGGAAGGAGGACTCTATCATAGGAGGAAAGATGGTGAAAAACAAGGGTTTTATCTCTGGAGCCTGTCAACCAATTTCACCCCAACTCACCATACAGCAAAAAAAGCACTAGATTTTCCACCAGGAGTTTTTCTACTAATTTTGGCACTCGGGGGGTCTGGGGAAAAAAGCTAAATATAGTGACAAATGCACAGAGTTGGCAACACTGATTACAATTTATGTGCCCCGTACGCAATTAAGGTATACTCAAGGTACGGTAGGTTCATTTGAAGCATAAGGTTGCAACGTTCACATGATCTTACCCAGCCAGGACGTTGATGATGACAGTGCTGCCCACCAAGAAGGGAGCCAAAGGAGTTTTAGTCTTTTTGTTGACCGCCACCAGCAGCACCACCATAGTGATCAAGCAGGTCATGGCAACCTCTGCAAACAGGGCTCCCGCTAGCTGGTTTTCTGACTTGAGGATGTCGAAAGCAGCCCCGGTGGCGTTGAAGTAACGGTCGGCGGGTGTCATGATCTAGGATGGAAATATGGAAATCATTTTTTGAATGTTAAATGTAATAAATCGTATAGGATAAACTAGGCTATGTCAATTGCCTAGTTTATCCTGTCAATTTCTAGTGTACATGACTGTGCGCAGGGTGCGGTGTGTGGATTGGATCTACAATCTACCGCACATCTCTGTTGTTACAGTACCGATAGCTTTTAAATCTGTTCTATTTTTGCATGCAACAACAAGCTCATTTTAGACAAGTAACTTGGCGTTACTTGCAAAGTAATGCATTACTTATTAGCCATTTTTGCAGAGTAATCTTAGTTAATCTTAGTTAGTTACTTTACTTTTTGGAGCAAAAGTAATAATATTACAGTAATATAATCTAAAATTAGTTACTGCCCAACACTGCCTACTATATACGGTAGTTTCCCCTGAATAATTTTGAACTATGGCTTTACAGTATATTAAACCTCATATGTTTTAGGGTGCCAGCCCCTTCTATATAGTTAGCTTTAATGTTTGTTTTTAAAAAACACCGTAGATGATGTAGTGGTGGCAGTGGTGAGTGACCCTCCAATCTATGTAAAGCGCCTTAGATAAAGGGGTTATCTATATGCACCATGTAGCCTACCAGACATTTACCAGTGTCTGTGGAGTCTTTGACACTGACCTTGGCCATTCCTGCTCCCAGGACCCCTCCGATGAGCTGACTGGCGAGGTAGGGCGCCACCATGGCCAGCTCCATGCCTCCACACAGGTAGATGGCTATGGTGAAAGGCGGGTTGAAATGGGAACCACTGGGAGTGAGAAATGAAGAGTGAGAAACAGGTGCCATGTTCCCACTGGAACAGGGGTTTTCAACCTTTTTGATGCCAGGGCCCACCATTTATCCAGCATTTGAGCCACTTGAGGACATTTTAGCCCCACAGACCCCAAAGCTAAAGATTTATTTTGCTTCTGTCCATGACCATTAATCTTCTAGTTGTGTAGACTTGGACTAATTCACATGAGGGATATTCTAACTCTTGAGAGTGTAAAAATGAAACCAAATGGACCCGCCAGGGTCCATTTGGTTTCATTTTTACGTTCTCAAGAGTTACATCTGGTTAAGCAATTTAGCTGGGGACCACCTGCAACCCTTTCAGGGACCACTGGTGGTCCCCGGACCACCTGTGGAAAACCCCTGCACTGGAACACAGGGAAGGGCATTGAGGGGTCAGAAAAATGAGCTCTTGTGAGGGCTGTTGCAGCCGGAAAGAGGGACAAAAGAGAGACATTTCCACTTTCTTTTCCTGCAAGTGTACAAATGTGAACCAAATGGACCCTAGCGGGTCCATTTGGTTCTATTCCATTCGTACACTATCAGGAAAAAAGGTCATAGTGGAAACACAACTTGATGCCATTGGACTGAACGAATGAAGCGAACGGAGTTTGCAATGGCGAGCCTGTACGAGAATCAACAATACTGATGGTAAAAAGAGAGAAGAAAAAACTGTATAAGATATAAAGCAGCATTTACAAATTCGGCTGCATAAGTCAATGTAAAAGCAAGTAATTTTATTAAAAACACCTGATGTTGTCCATGACAGCAACCATCACGGCCACAGCCAGTCCGTGCACCAATGCTGGCTGCAGCCTTCCCGCTGCAGGCACGTTCTCTATGACGGACACGCAGCCGATGAACACAAAAAACATGGTCCCCACGATCTCCGCCAGGCAGGGCTGGAACACCTTCTCGAACTTGTTGGGAGGCCTGGCGGGAGGCTGCTTCTTGCCCCTCTCCATCAGTGTGGAGTCGGCATCCTCCATCTCCATTTTTTCAGACGCCATTGTGGGTTAAAAACAAAAAAGGATATTCTTGACCTGCCTGTTAATAGTAATGTAACAGCAAACGACGGGGTCCACTGCTCTCTGTGGACTGTCAGACAACGACACTGGCACCTGGGATTATATACTGTCTGCGATCATGGCTCAATCCGGCGGAGTTGGACTGATATGACCACATGTCATAAAAACCTCAAAGACAGGCCTATTCCAGTACACCATTAAGGCTTTCAAAACCGGCATCTTCTAGACTGACCTCGATTTTTAACCCAACCCTCTTGGCATCTCCTCCCAGCTAGTGTGTTGTAGATAAAGCCGGACGGTTTTACATGAAGGGATCAAAGTGACTGAACTGATATTAAGGAAATAGTCGTGAAGGTCACCGAGGTGATCACCTGATCTCTCTGCAGCACGAAAGTGGGGGGAATGAGGTGTAATTGGAGTTAGATTAATTCAATACTAGTCAGAAATGTATCAGGTTTTTGAGCTAAAAGAATAACACCAAAAACATAGGCAGTGAAAGACAACAACGTTCTGTGGGTCTGAGTATTTGCAGATACGCATTCTGCATGTTCATCATGCCACTGATTAATGCCTACCATGGTTTGTATGCAAACTCAGGTACTGTGGATCTGGCCACTGATTCAGAATAAAATACCGTTACCACCGTAGACCCGTCTCATCGATGATGGTCACATCCCACAAATATAGGCCTTCACTCCTCGAGTACGAATGGATTCAGAACTGCATTTGTTGAAGCATTCATTTGAATCAGGACACTGAAAAAGGCATGCAAGAGATCAACGCATAAGAGCAAGTCACACATAATACCATTATGTGCAAACATTACACAGGCTTCAGGTTTGTGCATATTCTGTATGTGTATGGAAATGCAACTGGCATAGCCCACATTCACGAGGGACTACATGCATCATTTATTAATTTGGGAACACACATAAATAAGTTCTGATAGGAATGAAGGACACTGTGCATTGCTACAGTATGTTAACGTTATACTTACCCTAAGTGCAGACAAGGGCACTGCTTCATTGTGACTTTAATCTAGCTTTGCAGTGCACTGCAGTTCAGTGGCCTGTCCTTGCAATGTAATAAAATTATAGTAGCCTGGTTTTCCACTCTAGAACTTTGAACCAAGGTGTGATTATAAAAAAGACAGTAAACTGATAACAAGGGGCACTTAATCATTTGTCAGTATAGATTTTATTATTACATTTCCTACACATTGTTCCAGCCATGTAAACAAAGACTTTAAGTTCACAGCACTGGGTCATTTGGGGTCTCGATGGGCTTGGCACTTGATTGCCACCCCCTAGTGTTCGTATTTAACCTCAAATTCAGTTTTTGTTTTGCGAGATGAATCTCAATCCATGCCTGTCCATCGCCCTGTAAATATTACACATGGTATACCGGTAGATAGATATACCAGTGTTTTAGCTTATAAGCTCATTCATAATCACATTCATAAACCACCTTCAACCCTGATATCCATATATTGCACATCTGCATTTTGCGCCTAGGTGAACATTTTTCAAACATTCCTCACCACAGAAAGAGGACTAACTGAAAATACTGTACATGCTATATACATCTGAATGAAACAGATGGGCAGTTTTCAGTTTTACAATCCAGTCTCCCACAAGAAATGGTGCACAACTTAAAGAAGAATTCAGTGCTTTGGAAAATAAAAACCCGGTCCGCCCGTTAACAAGATATGCGCATGCACACACTCTACAGTGAGTAGGGAGGATTATCAGTGATACTGAATATACCTTTAAGTGTAATGCAAGAGTTTTAAAATCATATACATATGGTATATAAAAGAATGGAAGGCCTTCTCTAGTCTTTCACCACCACCCGGGTCGCCTGGTCTCCAAACAACAATCTGCAATAAAGAACACAAAGATATAAGTCAATGGAATGGATGTCAGAACGGCTATTGATTTATTGGTTACAGAGTTATTGGTCAATAACTTAACACCATTGTTTCCAAAAAATCGTTATCAATTAGGCTACACCGGAGTGATGTAAGACAGCTGTAGACTGAGATTGTGTTGTGGTGCAATGACACAGGTTAGGTGGCGTGACTACTGTTAAATTACCCAATTCATGCAGATTGATCTAATATAACTCAGTCAAATGTGTCTTTACTGTAAAGTTTAAATTCAGTTGACCAATGTCTGGCTACTTACTCATGTGATTAAAGTCAGTATGGGCATCTGGAAAACAAATGCCCACCCCCCTATAGTTTGGTAAATTCCCACTTAGTTTTTGTGTTTGTTCTTATTTTTTCTATGCTCAATTGCGCCCAAAAACCTGACCTGGGATTGTCTGGGTCAAGCAAGTGCTCTGATTTCCCTGCTGAATGTGAAGTCATTGGCAAATCCCATTCTGCAAAATCCATTAAGTCCCATATATGGGATCTGCCAGCAGATGTCACTGTTTCCACTGTTTTACCCGTTTTCATTGCCTTGCATTCAAATGCCTTTCAAACCCCTCACAAAACTCCAGACAATGTTCAGGTTTTCTCGGTGTAACTGAGATTATAAACCCTAAAAGAACGACAAATAAGCATAAATGAAAATCAATGGCACAAAACCTGCAGAATATGACTCCCTTTGTACAAAATCAGTCTGCCGAATATAACAGCAAATTGGCCTGGCCTGGCTATAGTTTGCAAAATGATATAGGTGCCTATACAAAATATGAAGACTTTGGGGTCAGGGGATCCCAGATGATGGTTAGTTTCTGATAGTTTGTAGTTAGTTCTGCTAGCTTATGGTTAGTTCTAGCTTTACCTGACAACAATGACAGTGATCAGTGCTCCGGAGAAGGGTCCAACCCAGTAGATCCAGTGATGATCCCAAAAGTTGGCTGCTACTGCAGCGCCAAAGGCTCTAGCTGGGTTCATGCAGCCACCAGACACTGACGCTCTGAAACCAGAAACATTGGGTGAAACCACAAGTACGGCTTCTCATTTGCAAACATGTTGCCAACATGCCGCATTTGTCGCTATATGTAGCTTTTTTTCCAGACCCCCTCTAGTGCCAAAATTTGTGAAAAATTCCTGGCGGAAAATCTGCCAGGAATTTTTGAGTTGAGGTGAAAATGAGTTGAGGTGAAATTGGTTGACAGGCGCCAGAGATAAAACCCTCGTTTTTCACCATTTTTCATCTTATGATAGAGTCCTCCTTCCTTCCTAGAAAGGACCATTGGTAACCAAATGGTTACATTATATGTAAACCTCTGAATGACCTAATTTTCAAGAATCTACACATTTAGAAAATGTAGAAGAACTGCTATTTTGGCCAACATTTTGCCAGTTACTTCTCCTAAATTAGTCCGAGAGACTAAACTCAACATCAAAATGCAGCTGGCTAAAATGCAGAATAAATAGTGGGCCCTGGTATGAAAATGGTTGAAAACCACTGCTCTCGCGCATTCTAGTGCATTTTGGATTTTGGCAGATGGCAGCACTGATGCACGCACGCACATTATCATCCCATTCCACAATTCTACAAATGTCTACATAAACTACTGCTCCGAAACTTACGTAGCCAGAATATCAGCAGTCACAGTAAGGCCGATGACGAAGGGAGCCTGGATGTTTCGTGTGCGGCCGTTGACAGCTACCATGACCACCACTATGGTGAGGAAAAAGGACGTCATCAGTTCGGCCACGGCGGCTCCGGCTATGAACTCTGTTCCCCTCACCTGGTTGAAGGCCCCGCCGGCAAATAAGGCGTACCGCGCAGCGGGGAAAAGTACCTGGATAAAATAAGACTAGGTTAGGGTTTGATACTTAATAATTGTCTCCGCCAGGCCAAAGGTATGGGGCAAGCACAGTATACAGTATGGGCTCCATTTTCGCAACATGCTAAACCCCTTACCCCTTTTTTACTATTTTTAAAAACTTTTGGGAATAGTTCAATGTGTCGATCTATTGATGCGTTGTGAGTATGTAGACTGGCCATTTGAACTATTGAAAAATGTTTTTTTTAATAGTTTAAAAAGTCAAAGAAGTTAACTTAAGGGATAAGGGGTTTAGTGGTGACGAAAATCTAGGCCTATGTCTTCCACTCATTATGTCCGATTGCAGCCTTGCATTACACACACACGCTCCCTGGATGCAAGAGAGAGGAACCTCCAACCCACACTTTTCAATCACTGGAGGCGGATTTTGAAAATCATAGATCTTGTCCAAGAAATGGACAAGAAAGTAAATGGTACACAGTCTCTGCATAGACATTAAATTAACATGAAGACAGACCTGTGATTTCCTTGAAATTGTGTATGCCCGTTCCCATTAGGCCAAAGGAAGAAATATGTCGCTTAAAATGTTTTCATCAGCGTCATGGTGTTGCTACAACTGCACCGACCTGTGTAAAACTTAAACGCGAACACCTTAGTCGGGCGAGTAGGGACATTTCGCTGCCAATTCAAGCATGCGACACAGTGGTGTTTCTAAGCAATTTGGAGTCCCATGCAATGGGAAAATCTCAGGCACAGTAAAATGGTGCCCCCCAAGAGATAAAAATATTAACTATTTTTAACCTAAAGCCCCCCATGTTGCCCCAGGTGACTGCCTAGTCTGCCTAAACACCTCTGCAAAAACCTTCGCAGTCGCCACAGTGGCCACATCCATATGGCCAACATTAACAATTTATATAAAGTCAAAAAATGTGTCCATTTTAATTTATTGTGATATACATAGCATGTGACATGTCAAACTAGGGGTTTTTCATGTATCCGAATCCATTCCAAGCATTAGTCTTGCATCCCAAAAAACTGATCACATTTGTGATGACCATCACAAATGTGGTTACTGGTACGTCATCTCAGACTGTTGTCTACCATGTGCAGCCTCTCATGTTCAATCCCTGTGTGTGTGTGTCTGTGTGCGCGCATGCATAATGGGTGTGTTACTCAGTGTTGTTTCTTGGATTGTGTGTAGTACAAATCTAAAGATGGGTGATTTGAGAGCTCCTATTCGAATGGATTTTACTGAGTAACTATTGTAGGTACTGTATACCTGTCATCATTAATCCAAAGCAGCATGTCACGTGTTGTATTGTGTGGTTGCGACACTGGACTGCCTCACGGCGGCGCTATTAGAGCCTGTTCTAGGAAATGTGGGGCAGAGGTTCATCGCTGGCATCCAAGGGATAGTGGGTGCAAAGTTTGGCATCGATCAGATTAACGGTGTCAAGAGATTAACTGTTAACAGACAGACGGACGGAAGGAGGGATGGACGGATGGACACACACACACACACACACACACACACACACACGCAACACAAACTCTTTGCCCTGCAATATCATATGTTGTAATATGAAAGGATAAATATGAACTGCACTGCACTACTGTCATAGTAGAACTATATTATATTAACAGTGGTTTTCAATCAGTGGACCACCAGTGGTCCTTGAGAGTTCCAGGTGGTCCCCAGGCTAAATGATGGAAAATCGGTTAACCAGATGTAACTCTTTGAGTTCCATTTGGTTTCATGTTTACGCTCTCAAGAGTTAAAATATTCATCATGTCAATTAGCCCCAACTAGAGAATGTAGAAGATTAATGGTCAATTTGATCTATATTTTTGTTTGTTTTGTTTCCCAAATCCATCCTGGTGGTATTGTGGACAAAAACAAAAGAAAACTTTAGTTTTGGGGGTCTGTGCTGGAGCTAAAATGTCATCAAATGGTAGTCTGTGACTCAAATTCTGAATAAATAGTGGGCCCTGGTAAAAGGTTTGAAAACCACTGTTATTATAAGACCAGTTGTCTCCTACCCGGGCAAAAGCAGCACCGATCATTGCTCCAGTCAGCTGAACCAGGATATAGGGGAACAGCAGGGCCAGCTTCATTCCTCCACAAAGGTACACACTCAGGGACACTGCAGGGTTGAAATGCCCTCCACTGAAAACATAGAGGACATTGTCTTAAGGTTTGTTTTATTTTTAATAATAAAAAAAAAGACGCATGCAAGTGAATAGTGCCAGATTTCTGGTTTTACATAGCCTAAGGTTTTTAACTCTTTGACAGATTAGCAGAAAAGCTATGCTCTCTCCCATTAGGCTCAATATTAACGAAATAATTTGTAGAAAATCCTCTGTTGTGAATTTGTGCAAATGAATGATATCCAAAGACAGCTTAAGGTGTCTACTCTACATTTCAGTGATACCAGGGCTCATCCAGAAATAAATGCATTTAAAGTTATATAATTTATCATTTATCAATTATAACTATTAATTATATTATTATTTTGGGTGGTTACTAGATTAAAACAGTACATTTCTTTAACCAGTGTAAGCTCTGTCTGGGCAATAGTAGGATGAACTTACTTTCTCATGAAATTGCAGTAAATAGTTTAGATGTCTAGCTGTCAAAGCCTGCCACTTATTAGCCACTACTGTATACAGTTTTACAAACACCAGTTCAGTCAACATTACATTCAAGATCAAGTTCCCAGTACATAGTTTACATATAAAGCTTACCACAAGCGATTCATCAGCCGATTAACTGATTCATCGATTAATTGGATTTATTATGACTCTTATTTAGCTATCACCTTAAAGGGAGATTCCACTCATTTTCATTTTTCTCTGAGTGTACAAATAGAACAAATGGAATTATTAGCATAGCATTAAACAAAAATTGATGTCATCAAGTTGTGTTTCACCATATTTACAGTGAGGAAAATAATTATTTGATCCCCTGATGATTTTGTAAGTTTTCATGATTAGAAAGAAATGAGCATTCTGTCATTTTTATGGTACTTTTATGTAAACAAATAGAGACAGAATATGAACAAAAATGTCCATAAGAAAATAATATTTAAAGGTTATAAATTAATTTGTGTTAGAGCTCGTGAAATAAGTATTTGATCCCTAAGCACAACCTGACTTAGTACTTGGTGGAAAAACCCTTGTTGGCAAGCACAGAAGTCAGAAGTTTCTTGTAGTTGGTCACCAAGTTTGCGCACATCTCAGGAGGGATTTTGGCCCACTCCTGGTTAGATCTTCTCTCCAAATCCTGAAGGTTTCGAGGCTGTTGCTTGCCAACTCGAAGCTCAAGCTCCCTCCATAGATTTTCTATAGGATTAAGGTCTGGAGACTGGCTAGGCCACTCCATGAGCTTAATGTGCTTCTTTGTGAGCCACTCCTTTGTTGCCTTGGCCATATGTTTTAGGTTGTTGCCATGCTGGAAGACCCAACCACGACCCATCTTCAGTGCTCTGGCTGAGGGAAGGAGGTCCTTGTCCAAGATCCTGCGGTACATGGCCACATCCATCCGTCACACAGTGCGGTGAAGTTGCCCTGTACCCTTAGCAGAGAAACAGCCCCAAAGCATAATGTCTCCAACTCTCCACCTCCATGCTTGACGGTGGGGATGGTGTTGTTGGGTTTGTATTCAGCATTTCACTCCCTCCAAACACGACAAGTCAAATGGATGCCAAAGAGTTGAATTTTGGTCTCTTCTGACCACATCACCTTCCCCGCAGCCTGGTCTGAATCATTTAGGTGTTCATTGGTGAACTTTAGACGGGCCTCTATGCGCCTTCTTGAGCAGAGGGACATGATTGGGTACTGCAGGATTTCAATCCGTTATGGTGTACTATGTTACCAATGTTTTTTTTTGGTGACTCTGGTCCCAGCTGCCTTCAAATCATTAACAACACCATCCCCATCGTCAGGCATGGAGGTGGAAACATTATGCTTTGGGGCTGTTCCTCTGCTAAGGGTACAGGGCAACTTCACCGCATTGTGTGGCCGATGAATGGAGACATGCACTGCAACATCATGGACAAGAACCTCCTTCCCTCAGCCAGAGCACTAAAGATGGGTCTTGCAGAAGCACATTAAGCTCATAGAGTGGCCTAGCCAGTCTCCAGACCTTAATCCTAAAGAAAATCTATGGAGGGAGCTTGAGCTTTGAGTTGGCAAGCAACAGCCTCGAAACCTTGAGGTTTTGGGGAGGATATCTAAATAGGAGTGGGCCAAAATCCCTCCTGAGATGTGCGCAAACTTGGTGACCAACTACAAGAAACTTCTGACTTCCGTGCTTGCCAACAAGGGTTTTTCCACCAAGTATTAAGTCAGGTTGTGCTTAGGGATCAAATACTTATTTCACGAGCTCTAACGCAAATTAATTTATAACCTTTAAATATTATTTTCTTATGGACATTTTTGTTCATATTCTGTCTCTATTTGTTTAAATAAAAGCACCATAAAAATGACAGAGTGCTCATTTCTTTCTAATCATGAAAACTTACAAAATCATCAGGGGATCAAATAATTATTTTCCTCACTGTATGTTTTTTTTTTCAGACCTCCATTTCTAGGAAACAGAGAATGGGGGGAACTTTTTCATCCTTTCCACACATCTCTAAAGTGCATTAATTAAAAAATACACTGATAATTGAAAAATGTTGAAAACTGGTGGAATTTGTTACACTTTTACACTGGAAAAAAGTATGGTAAAGTCGGAAAATGGGTAAAAACTTCAGTGATTAATTGACAAACCGATTAATCGATTACTGAAATGAGAACGTAAAAATGAAACCAAATGGACCCGCAAGGGTCCATTTGGTTTCATTTTTACGTTCTCAAGAGTTAAAATATTGACCATCTTAATCAGCCCATGTCTAGACAACTAGAAGATTAAATTTGTTCTGTTTTGCCATGGCGGTCCGTGCCTCAAATTCTAAATAAATAGTGGGCCCTGGCATGAAAAAGGTTGAAAAACACTGCTTTACCTGATCTCTCCAAACGCGGCGATGTTCAACCCAAGCGCCAGCCCGTGCGCCAGCGCCGGCTGGATGGAGTGTGGAGCGGTGTTATCCATCACCGAGGAGCAACCCACGAACACAAAGAGGAGAGTTCCCACGAACTCGGCCAGAACGGGCTGGACGTAGTCTTCGAAGATCGTGAGCTTCTTGCTTTTTTCTTTGTGCTCCGTCTGGCAGTCGCCGTTGCCCATGGAGAAGGCCTCGGGCTTCCTCTCGATGCCAGACATCTCGATGCGTCGTTCGGTTCGCAACCTGGCTGGTTCTACTGGTCAAAACGCTCAGATAGGGTTGTGGATGGTCTGATGCACGCAGGACAGCACAGCACACACACAGCGCTCATCTCTGGTTGTTTCTCCATGCCCCACCTACTCAGTGTTGTTATTCATGCTCTATCGTTGTTATTGGCATTAATCCATAGAAATTATTAGCTCTTGGGTGTTATTGGCTATGGGAGAATGCAGATAACCCCGAGATTATAGCTTATCATTACAATACAATCTGCAAACGCTATCCAGAAGGATCACACCTTCAGTCGTTTTAGTATGGACGCAATAACAATCCTTTTTAATGACCGATAGGTTATAGGTTGTCCATTATAGGTTGTCCATTATCACACGTAGGACCGCTTTGTTGTTCCCTTGTGAAAAGGGTTGCTGTTGATAGTTTCATGAGCTGCCCTTAGCAGATATAAAAGTTGTTTTACGGGTGAAATTAGCTGGATTAATCACCCTCAGGGGGATTATACTGACTTTGGCATCAAGTAACATCCAGTGTGGCTTTGGATCGTATTACAGTCTGAAAGCCATGTACTTGATGAACTATTGTATAAACAGTCAAATCAAAATATCTTTATGAATGCCAATTATGGCATTCATAAAGATAGCAGATGAATGACACATGGTCTCAATTTAATGCAGTTTGAATTCAGACTGCAACAACAACATGGATTAAAGCTCATAATGTTCCAAGGGTGTGATGAAACAGAATTTACTGTAAGTTAATCATGTGACTGGTGTATACGCAAAAAGGACGTCTTTATTCAACTGCCCCAGATTAGCATCTCAGTTTCTAACATTTGAAGAAAAATATTTCCCACTACCCTCAGTGGGAAATATTTAAGTATTCTTTTTTATATATAAAATTTGTTACAGGCATTGGCTTTTTTTTTTAGGAAAATCAGACTTTACTAAAAAAAACAAAAAACAAAAGAGATGCAGGTGACCATAATAGTGCCCGATTTCTGGTTTTATGAAAATATCATTCGGGGGAAGTTAGTACGATTTATAAATAAATAAAACAAAGAAACAATGGCACAACAAATTACACATGCCCCAAGGTAGAAGGGGTTGTCACCTCAGTCTTGTAAAAAACACAGACACACATGATGCTGACAAACTGACTTTGAGTGAGTCAGAACTGTGGAGTGAAACATTCTTTTTTTTCTGCAGTCCATGTTCCATATATGAAAGGGTTCTAGGTTATGCATACGCCTAGTTCAGACTAAAATGAGTTGTGGTAAACCAACAAAAATGATATATTTTAGGACAGCATAGACCTTATTGTGAAATTGTTCCGCAGCAGCAGAAACTCTACTGAAAATTGTTCAGTTTGGCTGTGACATTTCCACATGAGTTAAGTGATGTTCAGTTTAAAGCAGTGGTTTTCAACCTTTTTTGACACCAGGGCCCACTATTTATTCAGAATTTGAGCCACAGACCACCATTTGAGGACATTTCTAGCCCTACAGACCCCAAAACTAAAGATTTCTTTTGGTTTGTGCACAATATCACTGGATATCAGCTGAATTTCATGAAAAGAAAAAAAAAAAAAAAAAAAAAAAAAACAGGCAAATAGAGGCAATAGATCAACATGACCATTAATCTTCTACACTATCTAGTTGTGCAAACTTGGGCTAATTCAGATAATGAATATTTTAACTCTTGAGAGCGTAAACTTGAAACCAAATGGACCCGCAAGGGTCCATTTGGTTTCATGTTTACGCTCTCAAAGAGTTACATCTGGTTAACCAACTATCCATTTAGCTGGAATCCTCACAGGGACCACTGGTGTCCAGACCACTTGTTGAAAACCACTATTTTAGCAGACAAATTACATGTAGGAGAGTAGTAAAAATTGAAGGTGCGTACATCTACTTGAATCATGTAAGCCGAAGCTCAAAAAATACTCACATTTCTGGGCATTTTTTGACATTTTCTTCCTGGACAAAATCTCTGGCCTGTCCAGGAGAATTCTGGATATGTGGCAACCCTAGAGGCAATCACAAGATCTCGGAAGTCCTTAAAACTCCTTTACATTCAAACACATTAAAATAATGGACAGAGAGTGGGCACATGGACATTTACACCTGCTCGTGAATGCAAACATTCTGCCTCTTCCAAACTGAAAATATTCTGGATCAGACAGAGGCTAAGAAGGTCCATTTACTGATGGACTCGTTTTATACTTAACATCAGACCTAAGCATTAGTGTGTGAAAGATGCTTAAGTGACTTTCAAGTAGGGACGGCCAGACGGTTAACGGTTAACCATTGTTTAGAACTTCGGTTATCGATAACATTAACGGCCAATGATTAACTGATAAAATGAAAATAAAAGCACACGTGGCTGTCAGGGCATGCTGGACTATTCTAATGTCATTCACGTTGTTATCCTAGCCAGAGGAGCAGAGTGTGTTCACTGCAGCAGCTACTGGGATTTCACTAAACTTTAGTCAAATAACTATCGCTGTCTGCATCACGGCACGCGCAGCGCACATGCATTGCTACAGTATATGTAGTTCACGCACGTGACTCTTTCATGATGAACTCACCACAGAGAGCCATTTGGCAATTTGTGCCGTCTATATTGTCGAGGAGTACAATGCAGGTAGAACGTCAATTCACCCGTGTTACACAGAATATGCGCTCGAGGCTTGGGAACGGAACGAGCGTTCAAACTTTCTCTCTCTCTGCTTTTCTCTCTCTGCTTTATTTCAGGCCAGGATGTATCATTTCCCAATTGGGGAAATGGGGAATCTTCTTCATAGTCAGGGCATTTAGGGACGCATTCCCCCCATGCTCAGGCTTATAGGCCCAGCCCTGTTTAGTTGCGCACGCAACCCAAAAAAAAGAGAAAGAAATTCCTGGACCCTCATTCCCCTCCCTTGCGACATGTGAGGGATTATATAATTGATATAATACTGCAAAAGGTACACAGTAATTTAACATTGCGCTGTCGATTTTCTTGAAACACAAGCACAACCGTGTTGTGAGCTTGTAGGTCGGTGTGCGCTGTGACATACACACTTTGTAGATGTATTTGATCTGTATTTTGAACTGGCTGCTCATTCCCACCCCCAACATATACATTTCATTTGTTTCTGATACAGAACGTGTGCATACAACTAATATGCGGTGTCCATAGAACAAATGTGACCATTGTTACTGCTTATTGCTGGAGGTGGACTCGGAAAAAGTAGGCGGCAATAGTTAAAGGTAGGGTAAGTGATTTGAAATTCATGGTGTAGTACCAGCCTGGTGCACTAGGGGCGCCCAAGACTAGCTACACTATGTGAACCTGCTGCTCGATCCTGATTGGAGGAGAATTCACCCTCCACCTGGGGAACTTTTATTAGCTCCTCTGCTAACGTGGGGGAGGGGGAAACTCCATATATGGTCTGCACACCTTATACAGGTAATAGAGCATTTTAACAGATTTTTTTGGGGGTGATATCTGACAAAAGTGAAATCACTTCCCCTACCTTTAATCTTTTTTTAAATGGAAAAAAATAGCGCATTTTTTCCTTATCGGTTAATAACCGGCAAAGGCCTGGCAACGATCGGTTAATAAAATCTTTCCATTTGGCCATCCCTACTTTCAAGTGAAAACAGCATTATTGTTGTTGATGCAGTGATCCTATCAGCCAGCAAAGGTGGGCCTAATATTTCACAAGTTGTTAAATAAAAAAAATGGCATCCTGTGATTAGAAAAGTTCTGATACATTTCTTTATACAGGATATGCACCAGTCCACTCTCTTGAGCATCACGTAAAGCACCCTCTCTCTTAATCACGGGACAAAAATAAAAAACATGCTGCGAACACTTCAGGGACACGAAGAAAAACAATGGAGGGCCATTTCTGCTGACGCTTGTGGAATCCACAACGTTTTACCGCTTCCAGAGACGACAAGCTTGGCGGGGGGAGACGGCTTCCTCTTCCCTGTGTCTCTCCTTCCTCTTCCTACGCCAATCGTTGATTGTGCCACGCACCGATCGACCTGCCATTACGTACTCAGAACGACACCTGGGACAAACCTGAGGAAAACAAAATATTTTAAATTTTGGATTGGATATTATGGATATTTGTTTCTACATCTGGCTATCATTCCAAAGTAAAAGGCCTGACTTGATGGCTCCTGATTGGTTTGTGGGAGCGGCGGGAGGAGCAGTAGCTTCCAATGTAAAGGTCTGTGGGCGGGGCACAACAGAGCCTTCCTACAGTATATAAAGTTTGAGTGAATTCTTGACTTGACTGTGTAATTCCTGATAATCTGGAAATCTGGCTCATATTGGACGACAGCCAGACGGAGAACACACAACTTTTTTATGCTGGCGTCAAAACATAACTCGGGCAATTCGCTAGTCGCAATGAAGCTGTTCTAGAATTTCTTAACTTAGGCAAGTCGTGTTTGGAAGTCAAGGTGTTAACAAAGCATATACTAAAAGAGAATTATAGCCCCTACTATCTGGTTTAATCTGCAGTTTAGAGGGTATGTTGCAACATCTATCTATAGTGTGTCAAGAGAGACAATCATTTGCAAATCAGCCCTATAAGCAAAGTCACCAAAAGTAGGAAGTGAATATTACACATATTATTTATTATAGTGGTTTTCAACAGGTGGTCCGGGGACCACCAGTGGTCCTTGAGAGGATTCCACGTGGTCCCCAGCTAAATGATGGAAAGTTGGTTAACCACAGATGTAACTATTTGAGAGCGTAGAAATAAAACCAAATGGACCCTCGCGGGTCCATTTGGTTTCATTCTTACACTCTCAAGAGTTAAAATGTTCATCATGTGAATTAGCCACAAGTCTACACAACTAGAGAATGTAGAAGATTACTGGTCATTTGGATCTGTATGTTTGACTGTATCGTTTTTCCCCAATTCCAGACTGGTATTGTGGACAAAAGAAAAAGAAATCTTTAGTTTTGGGGTCTGTGAGGCTAAAGTGTCATCAAATGGTGATCCGTGGCTCAAATGCTGAATAAATAGTGGGCCCTGGTAATATCAAAAAGATTTAGAACACTGGACGAATTGTTCTAAGTTCTAAGAGTGTGAGCATAGCTCACAGCTCCACACTGACAGTTCTGACAGCTCTGTTTTCATGAGTCACACTGCTGGCAGAGAACGAGACGAACACACAGTCATGGTTGTGTGTTGTTGGGGCTCACCATGCTCCAGCGATAGCAAAGAAAAAAACACCTAACCAAAGCAGGGGCGGATCTAGACTTGGGCATGGGGGGGGGGGGGGGGGGGCAATGGCCCCCTAAATGCCCTGCCTGCCCCACCCTACCACACATGATGGCATGCAAAACTATTACTATATTTCAGTGCTTATATTTAAATGTATTTGAAACACTACTATACTGCTACTAACTAACTACAATCGTCTCACCACTAAACCAACAGCATTTCATCATTGAAAACAGAAAACTCTCTGAGTCAGACCTTTAGCTTTATGCATGCTGTGTCTGTTCAACTTCAACAACAACTGATGTTATTATTGATGCTTTACTTGCCTAATAAAAGTCCTGTAACCAAAAATATGGTATGGCTGCGACTTCATCGTAACGACTTGGTTACATTACAAGTGCGACTTCACCTGTAACCAAAAAAAAAATGGTATGGTGCCACTTCGCAAAGCGACACAGGCGATGAAGTTGCAGCCATACCATTTTCTCCTGCCCCCCCATTTTTTGGAAAATGTTACATCCGCCCCTGAACCAAAGCCTATCCAAGCAGTGGATAGGCTGAGAGCATGGCGTCATCATTCTGTTGAACCTGACGTGTGCAAAGCAGCAGAGCCAAGACCGCACTGCCAAGGCAGGTAGTGTCCAGAGCATAAAGAAAGTTTTTAAGAACGTTGTGTGTTTTCATCCATGAAGAGTTGTTTTGCTTTTAACCTCCCAATTGTTCTATAATACAAGAGACTATTTCATCATTGTTGTTTGGATATAAAATAAAGTAACAATATTGATTAAGGGCCTTAAAATCATATTTAATGTTTTTCAACCATAGCGATGGAAGAACTTGCTGAAACACTGTGCAACCATGACAGCAATAATAACAAATAAAATGATTACTATGTAAATGTATAAGAAAAAAAAAAAACATGTTACTGGTAGGTTGGTTTATAGTCTGATAGTGTCATCTACTAAAACAAGCATCTCTCCAAGCCTACTGTATACCATGTCATGTGTAGGCTTGTAAATCTGCTCGTCTGTTCTGGATACAATTTTTTTTTGTTGTTGTTTTTTTTGCATGGATTTTGCCAAATGCACCTTGAATTAAACAACATAGAAAACTGAAGGTTTGATTTCACTATTTTAACACTAGTTGCGAAACTAACACAGTAATTTTCCTGTTCAGATCACTTTATATACTTAGATTTATTTACTGGGAAGTCAGATGTCAAAAACATCCACAAAAAAGGTAAAGGGAAACTGCACCAGATTGTTTCAGACTGGTCAGGTCACCATTATTAGGATTATGTGCCCATATAAATCAATCACATTTTTCTGCTTGCTCGTAGTTGCATTTGATGCAAGTTGCAGTGAATCAGATATGAGTTTAACATAAGAGAAAAGAATGAGGGCAACCATGAGAAAGGAACAGATTCTTGGTCAAGGTGGTGGTAGTAGTTCATAATCAGTTGAAAGTAGATTATCCAACATCCACGCACACAATGTGTATTATATTATAGCCCAGTGGTTTTCAACCGGTGTTCCGGGGACCACCAGTGGTCCCTGAGAGGATTCCAGGTGGTCCCCAGCTAAATGACAGGGAGTTGTTAACCAAATGGACCCTTATAGATCTGTAACTCATGAGAGCGGAAAATGAAACCAAATGACCAACGCTTTGCCAGTTATCTCTCCTAAACTGTAGACAAAAACTGGAAAATCATTACTTTTGGGTCTGAGTCACTTAAATCAAGATCAAAGGTGGTGCGTGGCTAAAATGCTGAATAGATAGTGGGCCCTGGTATGGAAAAGATTGAAAACCACTGTTATAGCCGATCAAGGGCTTGATGAAAACTCTCACCCAGTTTAAGCCTGTCTTTGGTGGCCCAGCAGATGCTGTAGTGTTGAAGGAGTTGTTGCAACAGTTCCCTCTCATCCAGGAACTCCAGATGTTCAATTCTGGAAACAAATGACACACAACAGTAAACGGGACGAGACCTACAGTAATACGCATAATAGAATGGGACGATGATATGTAGTAGAAATACAACTGGAGAGGAAAAGAATCCAGGTTCGGGACTTTCACAGGGTTTGAATGTTGCCCATGACAACTGTATATTTTATGCAGCTATGATCCATATGGGTTGGAACCAAGCAGCAGTGGTGCCAATCCAAAATGCACTAGTGGCCACTTACAAAATGCACTAGAATGCGCTAGAGCAGTACGTTTTCAACCATTTTCAAATGAGGGCCCACTATTTATTCTGCATTTCAGCCACGGACCACCATTTGTTGTTGAGTTTACTCTGTTGGACTAATTTAAGAGAGATAACTGGCAAAATGTTGGTCAAAAATAGCAATTCTTCAACAATTACTAAGTATGTAGATTCTTGAAAATTAAGTAATTCAGAATTACTTAAATATAATTTAACTCTTGAGAGCGTAAAATGAAACCAAATGGACGCGTAAGGGGTCCATTTGGTTTCACTTTACGATCAAGAGTTACAGATCTATAAAGGGTCCAAATGATCCTCTCTAGGAAGGAAGGAGGACTCCATCATAGGAAAAAGGGTGAAAAACGAGGGTTCTCTCTCTAGCACCTGTCAACCAATTTCGCCCCAACTCACCAGCAAAAAGTACTAATTTTGGCACTAGGGAGGCCTGGAGAAAAAACTAAATATAGCAACAAATGCGCCAAGTTGGCAACACCGCCAAGCAGTAGTGATGTCTGATGTGTGTCTGATCCAGATTACCTTATAACATCCTCCTGTGGAAGAACACTGTATACCGTCATCATGTCCAGGGCATCTGCATGATCCCAACCAGTCTTCAGAAACCGTTCTTTCTGAAAGCACAGTGCATTTATAAACTCTTTGACAGATTAGCTGAAAAGCTAGACTCGCTCCCATTAGGCTCAATAGTAGCAAGATAATTTATAGAAAATCCTCTGTTGTGAATTTGTGCAAATGAATGATATCCAAAGACAGCTTAAGGTGTCTACTTTAAGGGAAAAATAAAATAAGTTGATCTGTTTCAGTTTAAATAAAATAAAATGAGTTGATGATGTGTTTCAGTTTTCTTAAATACATTTGACAAAACAGCCTGTATTTTCACATTTCACTGTTTCCAGGGCTCATTCAGAGATGAATGCATTTAAAGTTATATCATTATCATTTATCAATGATAGTTGTAAAGTGTGTGAGGTGTTTTCTGTGTTTTGTAGTGCAATCACCTCTTAAAGGACTTCATGAGGGGGTGTGCAGTGAGTTAATGAGCTTGTTAAGAAAGCAAATCCTAAAACAACGTTTTGAGTGATGAGCAGACAACAGAATAATCAATCACTCCAAAAGTCGTGGTAAATCTGTCAAGGAGTTAATTGTTACTTTCATGAGCAGAACTCATGACAGACCAATATCAGCCACATGAACCACGCTAATGCGTTTAAAATGGATCAAAGAGCTATCTAAGTGAGTACACGATTGTTGTGGAAGGATAAAATGACAAAATGGAATATGTGGTTCTTAATTCCCTCTTTAATGATTTATAGGAACTTCTTGGAAACTCTCAAACACAACATGGTTGATGTGAGATGCTGTTGGATCCAGTTGGCTTTAAATGGACAACGAACAGAGTGAGTAGGCCACAGGGGTGTTTTTGCCATTAGGCAGACGCCTAGGACTTCTAATGTTCGGCTTTATTGAGGTTTTAATAGTGACTCTGGGAGACAAAACCTATGGTCGGTGTTGTCATGCATCTTGGAATTTTGCACCTTAGCTGAAGGAGGGAACAAGGTAAAAAAATACCCCATGGTTTAGGTCTTATTGGTTTCATTGTTAGTATTGTATGGGGTTTGATGTACATTTTTATTCGTGTAGTGGCTTTCTATTCTATTCTCCTATTCTATTTTGGAAATGTATCCGTTTGTATTGATTGTGTGCCTTCTGATCAGTGGCGGATGTAACATTTCCCAATTGGGGGGCAGGAGAAAAATGGTATGGGGGCGGCTTCATCGCCTGTGTCGCTTCGCGCCACAGGTGATGAAGCCCATACCATTTTTGGTTACAGGTCTTTTATTGGTCAAGTAAAGCATCAATAATAACATCAGTTGTTGTTGAAGTTGCAACAGACACGCAGCATAATGGGATAATAATGGGAGTTACCTGGGATTCCAGAGACTGGCAGGCCTCTACTCCTGCCAGGTTACATTGTCTGCGCTGTAGGTTCTCAATCATTACATGGCCAAAACGATCCATCATGTTCACCTGGATTAAAACAGTTTAGAAGAATACTAAAATAAGAAGAGAAGCAAAGTGGTTGTAGCTTTGAGTGCAAACGATTGCTGAGCCATGAGGAGCATAGTAGAGGTGGGGCAATCCACTTACCTCACGATACGATACAGTATTGATATTTAGGGCCCTGAATCGATTTATGTTGCAATTCTTAGCTATGCTGCGATTCGATTTGATATATTGGTATATTGCATTTTTCCCCACAAATGAAATGCTTTTGTTATACTAGAACAAGGGAGATTCCAACCATTTTCAAGATTTTTTTCTGCAGGCGTACAAATGGAACCGAATGGACTCTGACGGGTCCATTTGGTTCCATTTGTACACCCTCAGAAAAAAAGGTCCTAAAAGAAAAATCATTAACAAACACAACTTGATGATCAACAGACACACATCAAGTAAAATACAGCAGGCTACAGCAAAATGTTGAAAATGGGCGGAATGCTGCACAATATGGACAAGTTCAATCGACTAGAACATTTTAAAGCAGATTTAAACAAAATAAATAACAAAAAGTGCATTCATACACATCAATGCAGCCTGATAACACCAGTCAGTCTTTCTGACATGAAAACATTAATGAATAGGCCTACATAAAAAAAAAAAAAAAAAAGATTTTGAACCTGGCGATTCGATATTGGCTTGATGTACGAATACAACCCCCTGACAAGACATGGATGGTAGCAAATGGTACATTTATTGTTTGTTACTTGCATGAGCAGAGCTGCAAATACAGTGGTTGGATAGTATTTAATGCTGATGTGATTAGGACTTTA
Organism: Benthosema pterotum; assembly: GCA_039105355.1. NCBI lineage: Eukaryota > Metazoa > Chordata > Actinopteri > Myctophiformes > Myctophidae > Benthosema > Benthosema pterotum. Next base: position 41,381,285 of record CM076981.1, on the reverse strand, counting down.
CCAAGTCCCTCCCCAATCTGTCCTTGCCCAATAGGACGTTAGCAGAGGTGGTACGGGACAGGACAGCTTTTTGCTTTTTTTCTGTACTATTTGGGTTAGATTTGGACAGTGGATTAACCAACAGGTTTAGTGAAGGGCTAATTAAGATATGTTGGGTGAGTAAAATTAATGTATCTATGCACAGGTACCTGTATATGTGCGTATAGTGGTAGGAATAGTGGAACCAATACAGTTACCTGTTCATAGTTGATGAACATGGCAGTGTGGAAGTTGTCTGCAGCCCAGTGCAACAGGTTGGAGGACTGGGCAGGGGTCATGTACACCAGCACACACTCTGACACAAACAGTGTGGGCAGCCTGGAGGAGAACAGAATGAGAGAGAGATGTTAGAAGACACGGGTTTTCAACCTTTTTCATGCCAGAGCCGACAATTTATTCAGCATTTTAGCCCCACAGAGATCCCAAAACTGAAGATTTATTTTGCTTTTGTTGCACAATTCCAGGCTGGATTTGGGACACAAAAACAGCCAAAAAACACAAATCAAAATGACCATTAATCTTCTACATTCTCTAGTTGTGTAGACTTGGGGCTAATTCACATGATGAATATTTTAACTCTTGAGAGTGTAAACCATGAAACCAAATGGACCCGCAAGGGTCCATTCGGTTTCATGTTTACGCTCTCAAAGAGTTACTACATCTGGTTAACCAACTTTCCATCAAACCAGTGAAAAACAGAGAATGCATGTCTTAAGAGGAAGGCATTATGGAAACAACTGGAAAGATGCAATCCTGGGGAATTGCCCCTGACATGCATAGTCCACCATGGCTACCGTTGGAGGAGCAACAGTGAAAGCAGGACGAACCATCCTTTTCTTAATGAAATAATGTTTGCCTGTCGGTAACCACACCAATTACCGGCAGAGGGGCATTACCATTCCATTACCATACCATTAGTGCTGGTATTATTCAGCTTTCATGTTTTAACTTGGGAATTGGCTAGTAGAACTGAAAACAACTTCCCAGTGGTGACTAATTAATCCAATTCGTGGAGACTGGATTGCATTTGCAGAAATGCAAAAAATTCAGTTCTTTAAACCAGTGGTTTTTTTTTTTTTTTTTTGACCTTTTCAATACCAGGGCCCACTATTTATTCGGAAATTTGATGACATTTTAGCCCCACAGACACCCAAACTAAAGATTTCTTCTGTTTTTCTCCACAATTACAGGCTGGGTTTCGGAAACATAACGGCAAACATAGATCGAAATGACCATTATTCTACATTGCCTAATTGTGTAGACCTGGGCTAATTCAGACGATGAATAGTTTAACTGCGGGTCCATTTGGTTTCATTTTTACGCTCTCAAAAGTTACACCTGGTTAACCGTTCCACCATTTAGCTGGGGACTCTCTCGAGGACCACTGGTGGTCTCCGGACCACTGGTTGAAAACCACTGCTTTAAACCACACTATTTCATTTGATGATGTTCAAGGCCTAGTTTTTCCTAGTTTGCATTATTTGTGATGCACCGTTGACATGATCACATGAGTCATTGTGAGCCAAAATAGTTTCAAAATAGTTGTTGTTGCACACAAAGAAGTTGGTATCAAATACGTTTTGACACAGATTTTATTTATGTATTCATTTTCCAATTTTCTGATTACCGTAATTTCAGGACTATAAGCCGCTACTTTTTTTTTTACATGCTTTTGACCCTGCGGCTTATACAATGATGTGGCCGATCTATGTATTTTTACAGGAAAAATCAGTATTTTGCCCCAATCTTAGCTGGTGCGGCTTATATTCAGGTGTGGTCCAGAAATTACGGTAGTAATAATTTAGTTTAGTTTTCCGCCCCAACAGGGATATGTATTTTAACTCACTCTGGGTTTATCTGGAACTTCTTGAGTCTCTCGTCCAGACTTGAAATGTCTCTGAGGTCCACTCCGACGATGCAGAATCGGTCTGAGTCAAGGCTCTGGCTGTCTGAACACAAAGGGCAGAAAATTACGAGGTAAAATGCGTTGTGTTCACTTAACTACGATTATATAAAGTTTCCCAAACGGAACCACACACATATGCACACTCTCTGGGCCACAAAAGAATGAATTAAGTTTGTAGAAGTGTTGAGAATAAGCCCAGAACTGTGCGCTGCCATTTTATTCGTGCATGCACTTCACACATTTCTTCATCAGGAAGAAATCAGGTGCATAATAAAAAATAAAACAAGTCCAGTGCGGTAAAATATGAGGGTAGGAAGAAGGGGATAAAACTAAATAAGACATAATTGATGCGCTGAAATGCGTTTTACAGTTTATTACCTAATAATAAGGAGTCTGTGGAGTGGGTTTCGATGATAGGTTTTGATAGTGGTGGTTTCGTCCTGAATAGAGAAAGGGGCAAAAAAACAGTAACGTTACTGTACATTTCTGGACACAATGGAATGTTTCTGCCTCCTGCTACAGGTCACTACCACATCTATATATTCAGGAATCTGTGTGTGTGTGTGTGTGCACTTACTTTATACTGTGGACCTTCCGGGCGACCACCACTGGGAAGTCAACTTCAAAATATTTTTTAGGTAGGAGGTTTTCATCCTGTGAGGCGCGAGCACACACACACACATGCACACGCACGCACGCACGCACACGTTGCGGTGATGTAGGGGTCAATTTGTGCACTTTTGTTTCCTGTGCTATCCTACAGTGCAGTGTAACAATTTTATTTAACTAGTATTACTAATAATATAGGAAACCATGCTATGTCAACATGTACCTTTAGCCTCCAGAATGTGGTGTCTAGACCGGCACCCAGGTTGATGATCTGACAGTTACACTCTGTCTTTCTGATGAACGCGTCGAGGAGGTGGTTCACTCCTCGAACCCGGGCGTAGTAACCTGCCAGGATATACAATGGATAGAAGCATTAAATTACACTAATGTACAAAACATCAAGCAAATCCAGTGAGAGTTACCTACGACCACAGGTTTCCATTCAAAGCAGAGGAAATACCTGTCCAACAATGTTATAGAGTAGTATTTCACATGATCCGTGACCTAAAATGTACTGTGTACTTGATTACACCAGACTAAAATAGCTTTTCGAGTATTATTTTCTATTTATGTTCAGCTCAGATTCTGTTAACTCCGCTCCCATTTTTCCCTCTGTACATGTTTGCAAGGAGAGGGGAAGTTAGTTAGTTAAACAGAACAGAAACAATACCTACAATGTTTTGCCTTTGTAAGTGTTGTTGCATTCCTGTTTTGTTGTTGCTATACATGATGAGATCGAAGACAACTTACTAACCGGTTGGTTAGTAAGTTGTCTTCGATCTCATCAAGTATAGCAACACTCCCCACTCTTTGCAAACATGTACAGAGGGAAAAATATGAACCTGAAAACCCTGGCACGCTGTAGAAACAAAAATACAAAGAAGAGTTTTATCAACTTCAGGTCAGTCAAGTTGAAAGTCCTCGAAGGTGCTCTGCAATGACAGGTTAAAAACAAACAAACTGGACCATCTCCAAAATAATGACGCATTCTCAGTGTCCGGACAGGTTAAAAGGAATTTTTCCTGTTTAAAGAACAGTGTTTGAGGAAACGGGTTTCGACAGCAGAAAAGTAGGTCAGTCCAGGCGTTTGTTTGTGTAGCAGAATTGTTTAAATTTGTCTAGTTAGATGGCAACTCGTACATATGTTGCTGGACTAGATAACCCTACCGCGCAGCAGCCGCAATTACTGTATCAGATATGAACAGAGATGAGATATGTGTCTGTTTGTGATGGAGTAATTCAGCCAGCACAGAGCCACACTGATGGCATCATCATACCAAGTCAGCCTCCACTTTGTCAAGGCAAAGAAGCCCCATTCCATTCCAAAGTTTCCCACAGTCTTAAAATGCAAAAAATAAAATAAAAATAATAACGAACTGTCCCACAGAACCACTGATTAAACGTCACAATGAATCTTTGGTACGACCAGACAGAGGATTGGACCTCAACCTCCCCAGGCGCTTTAACCCCTAAGTCTAATACTGAGCTGGTACAACCATCATGTAATCATAAAAGGTGACTTTTTAAATAAGAGAGGGGAGGGCAGTCGTCTCCATGTTATTACATATTCTTATGAATATGAAAATGAATAGGACTTGATCCCAGGCCAACAGTAAAACCACACCACCACCTACAGGTGGTGGTGTGGTTTTGCATGACGATGTGAATCATGACCTTTACATGCAACTTGGAATTGCAGACATTTTTTCTGCTCGGCCGTGGGGTCCTCGAATGCAAACAAAGCTCTACACATTTGAAGTAGTAATGTTATTTTTCCCTCCACCTCCACCAAACTTGAACCTGGGGAGGCAGCGGACTGGCCTCATTGCTTCCTTCAATGCATGAGGAGTCCAAGCTTCCTTTTCACCTAGCAGGGGTCGTTTAGCTGATTGGACGTAGCATGTGGAAGGAACACGTTATTCCAACCAGTTCCTGTCCCCTCCATCAGGCTCCCCGGCTGGCCAGGGGGAGGCAGTCTAGAGACTAGAGGATTACAGCATGTTTTTGTGAGCATATCTACCCTAGGGGACACGGGGAGAACATGCAAACTCCACAACGAAAGGCCCTATTGCCAATCCTGCCTTGTGTATGGGCACTGATGACACAGAGGAGGAGACACACCGCCAGCACCCACAGCATCCCTAGCGGGAATGGAACCCAGGACCTTCTAGCTGTGTGGCGATAGCTCTTTAAAGTAGTTGTATTATGATTTGATTCAATTGACCTGTGTCAGGTGCACTCGTATCAAGGGCCAGTGATGGCTCAGGCGTAGAGTTCGGCAAGCAAAAGGTTTCCGGTTCAAGCACGGGCTCCCCCAGAGCTAGCGTTGAAGTGTCCATGAGCAAGACACTTAATTCCTTTTCTTTCTCAGTAGTAGCAATAACTGAGCGGAGATAAAAATGGTACACGCAAAAAAAAAGTATATATAATAATCAAGCAGCTGTCTCACTCACCTCTATTGATCTCGGGAGCCTTCCGTTCCCCCACATTCCTCACAAAGTACTGAATATATGGATCTTTCCAGTAGCCTTTACTGGATGCAAACCTAGTAGAAAATATGGCATCATATTAAAGAGGGTGAATGCAATACAGACAATACACGTTTCCCATCCTGTGGACACTGTGTAGACTAGAGTATATATAGCAGTGGTTTTCAACCAGTGGTCCATGAGAGGGTTCCATGTGGTCCCCAGCTAAATGATGGAAAGTTGCTTAACCAGGCGTAACTCTTTGAGAGCGTAATGTTTACACTCTCAAGAGTTAAAATATTCATCATGTGAATTAGCCCTAAGTCTACACAACTAGAGAATATAGAAGATTAAGGGTCATTTTGATCTGTATGTTTGACTGTTTTGTTCTCCGAAATCCATCCTGATATTGTGGACAAAAGAAATCTTTAGTTTTTGGGGTCTGTGGGGGCTCAAATTCTGAATAAAGTGGTATTAAAAGGATTGAAAACCCACTGCTATACATGCATATATACTGTATAGCAGTGCATTATATATAGCAGTGTCATGACTTCTCCATGACATGTCATGTAACAGCTGTAGTCTGACGACTCTGACGCAACGTTACCTCAGTTGTTTACAAAAGACAGTGTGTGTGTGTGTGTGTGTTTGGGGGTTTATGTGGTATGAATATGAATGGAAAATGAATGACTGAATGAATGAATGCAGGTACCGTTTGCAGGTCGTTGCATCGTCACACGTCGCCCTCACGCCCTCGTCCGCGGTGTCTGTGTCTGAGAAGACTGGCCGAGCTGCCATCAATCAACCTAATAGTTTAGTCTACCATTCATTCAAACGGTAACGTTGAGTAGAACTGCACCTGCTGCTACAGTATAATATACAGCAGGTATTTATTTCACACTCACACACACAGCCAGTCAGTCAGTCAGTAGTCACACACCACGCTCAGCTGTCTGAATACTAAATCTCGACTCCTCCACATGGGACAGACTAGACGTACTCTGCATACGCTGCTGGTGATCTATGTTAGATTTATGTTGCAGAATAGAGCAAATCACTGTTTAATTTAATGGAGACAATATCATGAGTGCAAATGACAGCTTAGCAGTGCGATGCTAACCAACAACACAACTCTCGTCTGTCTCGCGCAGCTGAAGCCCTGTGACTCCTCCCCATCCGCCCGTCTTCACCATCTCGTAGAAGTGTTGCGACATCGAGGGGTCAGAAACCGAGCGCTCGCGCGCTGTTCGTGCAGCCTGAAAGAGGGACACGCTGGAGTTGGAAATACATTTTTTTTAACGAGAGCGGCCCAAATAAGAGAGGTATTTACATGTGCGTAAACATGCCAACTGTTTAAAGTGTTGTACAGCAACACATCACGTCTTTACAATGTATATTTGTACCATTACTACAAAACAATCTAGAATAAAGGGAATTCAACATTAAAGCTGCAATGTTGCCTGGGTCCACTGCATTTCTGCCTGCTGACGGTCCTGCACTTGTCCTCAATTTTGTCCCCATTCTCAGAGCCGCCGTCTCTCTGCCGGAAGTACGGCGGCTTGCAAAAAAAGGACAGATGTACAAGTTACAACATAGATAGATCTACAACTAGCAATACAGCTGTAGCAGCAACATCTTTCGGTAACTTGTTGTCATTACAGAGGGAATGGCGAATACCCGGTACAGCACACAAAGACAGTTCAGTCAGTGTTCACTGTTCATGGATTCATTGTGTAGTAATTGTTACAGGGTAACTCATTTAACTCATTTCCCTTTACAATTGAAAATAATAACAATGTGCATATGGAGTGGGCCTTCTTCTTATGTATGGGTCGTTTTGCTATGAAATGCAGTTTCTCACAAGACAGAAGGTGAGGTGATTCATAATGGTGTATTATTTATCTCATTTAATACCTGGTTGGTTTTAACAAAGACTTATATGAATAATGTAAGAAAATACAGGTAGCCTATAGGCAGGTATTATAGATAGGCTATAGCCATACCATACACAAATCCATTTCACTTTTTTCAATCAATCAATCAATCAATCAATCAATCAATCAATCAATCAATCAATCAATCAATCAATCAATCAATCAATCAATCAATCAGTCAGTCAGTCAGTCAGTCAGTCAGTCAGTCAGTCAGTCAGTCAGTCAGTCAGTCAGTCAGTCAGGAAAATTGCACTTTAAATTGAAAAGGTAATTCTTTTTAATATAATTATTATATTCTCCCCCTTGCTTGCCCTTTCTCTTATCTCCCCTTTAGCCAGCATGGTTCACATGATGAGCCTACTTCATGTATCATGTTTCGGTATGTGCACTGCTGCTGCTGCTGCTGCTGCTGCTGCTGCTGCTGCTGCTGCTGCTGCTGCTGCTGCTGCTGCTGCTGCTGCTGCTGCGGTATGTGCACTGCTGCTGCTGCTGCTGCTGCTGCTGCTGCTGCTGCTGCTGCAGTACCCTGTATGCCCCGTGTGTGGCAGCAGAGGTGTACTGTAGAGTGCAGCCTTTAGGCAGCGGATGGCTGGCTGCTGTGTGTTGTGTTGTCTGCCCCCCTGGTAATGGTAATAAGTCCCGTTAACGCACTCGTCAAGAGACAGCTAACGTAAGCATTTAATTTCCTGTCAGTGGGCTTCAAATCAAGACACATCAAGACAGCTCGCAATGTATATAAATTGATGTAGGGCCGGCCTATTCTACATTCAACATTTTATATACACACACAAATACACATAAAACACAACTTGATGACATAAAAATATTTTGTATGTCATCAAGTTGTGTTTCACATCTCTAAGGCATATTAATGTGATAGTAAAATGGTGGAAATGGGTGGAATTCCTAACTAACTAGATGGGTTTACTCCAGCCGCGTTGCAAGCAAGGGTCTGGCTGTTTTCGAAGCGCGACACCGTCGTGTGTGAAATTATGAATGGAGCTTTATTTTGAAGTGCCTCCTCCGAACGGAAGTGAAATGATGAAGTATTGCTCAATGACGAGCTGTGCTGCTCGTATTATTTATTTCCACTGAACAACAGTGGTGTCAGCAGCAGCAGCAGGCAGCAGCGTCGGGACGGATTATATCCATTCACTCACTGCTAGCTTTAAGTCCCCAAACGTTTTGTCGTCGGCATGCGAGACGTGCTATGATCACCTGCAGCAAGAAGAAGCAGTGAAAGTGGATTTTGTGTTTTCCTGTGCGACTTTCTTTCTCGCACGGGAGGAGAGAGAAAGAGAGAGTGGGACTTTAATCGAGGAGGGGGATCATGCCGTACGTCACCCCAAATGGGATTTTTTCCTAGACATTTTTTTCTCCCCCCCAAATTAGAAAAGGCTAGCCTAGTATGAGCTAGCCGAGCCGATCCAACTGTATTAGATTTAGGGCTTCTTTTGGGGGACTACAGGAGTACGAGGGCTGCTCCATGGATGTCGCTTCTTGTTCTTCTCCCCGTGTGTCACCGTAACGAAACCAGTGGAAAAAAGGACGTGGGATCGAGGACGGGAGTACCGAAAAAAAGAAACTTCATGACCAACCAAAGTGTCCCGTTCTGAGACGAGCAAGCAGCAAAGGGGACTGAAAATGAAGAAACAGTTCAATCGGATGAAACAGCTCGCCAATCAAACAGTCGGCAGGCAAGTAGTTACTTACTACTACTAGTACCGTTATCTCTACCCAGTCCACCTAACTGAGTGACCAAACGTTATGTTCTAATAACGTCGTCATTGGACTGGGGCAGGGGTTTTCAACAGGTGGTCCAGGGACCGCCAGCGATCCTTGAGAGGGTTCCAGGTGGTCCCCAGGCTAAATGATGGAGAGTTGGTGAACCAGAACTCTTTGAGAGCGTGAAACCAAATGGACCCTTGCGGATCCATCTGGTTTCATGTTTACACCCTCAAGAGTTAAAATATTCATCATGTGAATTAGCACAAGTCTACACAACTAGAGCATGTAGAAGATTAATGGTCATTTTGATCTGTTTGTTGGACTGTTTTCCCACATCCAGCCTGGAATTGTAGACAAAAAGTAAAAGAAATCTTTAGTTTTGGGGGTCTGTGTGGGGGCTAAAAAAATGTCATCGAACGGTGGTCCATGGCTCAAATGCTGAATACATAGTGGGCCCTGGTATGAAAAAGGCTGAAAACAACTCCCAGGATTCCAAGTTTAGCTTAAATCAATAGCTTGACCTGGATTCAATTGTTGCTCTTTTTTTCCTCGTATAAAGTTAAGGCTCATTTATACTTCATCGTACAGTTTCAGGGTTACACTGTTGCGGCTACGTTTCCTACACGTCACTCCTCTCTCTCTCTCTCTCTCTCTCTCTCTCTCTCTCTCTCTCTCTCTCTGTCTGTCTGTCTGTCTGTCTGTCTGTCTGTCTGTCTGTCTGTGTCTCTCTCTCTCTCTCTCTCTCTCTCTCTCTCTCTCTCTCTCTCTCTCTCTCTCTCTCTCTCTCTCTCACAGACAGACAGACAGGCATTCTTTGAAACTCTTTATACATCCTACAGACAGTCTATCATCTATAAACTGGCAACAATGAGGCGACTGCGGCCGTGCATGCCCATTAGAACATGCCGTCAGTGTCAACTCTCTGTCAACATAATGTTGCATTTATGGTTTTTATTTACTGGCACGACTCAATTGGGGCGGGACGGGCTTTTAATATCGCCGCTGATGATTTGCTTTTAGGCTACTATTTTTGTGGGCATGACGGCTTGATGCAACTTGATGAGTAATCAGATTTCAGATCGCCATCCTAGTGAATCAACCAACGCACATCTCAAGTAGCCCAGCTGTCCATCCATTCCTCCCAGCTCATCCATATGGATACAGGGGAAAAATGTTAACAGTTTGGGAGATTTAGGCTACAGTGCATTTCAAGCACAACTCAATACAAGACTGATAACGGTAAATGTACAAACCAGTTACTGTAAGTTTACACTTGTTTTCAATGGTATAGCCACCCTGTTGAGACATTTAAAGACATAAAAAAAAGTGATTCACTTCTGCAAAGTCAGAAGCACTGCAGCATATCATAGTGGAGGTGAAAGGGCAAGACAAATATACATGGAGGGGAAGAAGGGGATGGGTGGAGGAATCATATTTTTATGGAGGACAGTTTTAAGTCCATCATATTCAGACAATAAGCGGGAAGAGTAGCAAACAACTTTTAGCAAGACAAGACAGTCCTGCCGAGACTAGCCTATAGATTATTTTGAGTCTAATGTACTCTGCATTTTGAAAGAAGCTATGTTTTGCTATGTCATGCTGCACTGTAGTATGTGAGATCTCATTTCCATGATGATGTCATGCACTTTGCCTGTAGTCCGTATTAATCATCCAATTGTGGGCTGTCATTTTGTTCCGTGTGTCACTTTTAATCAGGACAAATTCCTTGTGTAAAAACCTATATTGCACTCTGCAATGAAGTCGCTTATTCTTTTGAAGGCAAGTGAGTGCTCTACTCAATGAAATGTAACTAAACAATGCACTGCCTAATTAATTAGCCATTATTGATTATTATGCATGTTCAAAGGCATACCTTCACTCATGGTCCATACACTTTATAGTGACAGTTTGCGGGGGAAACAGATGACAGAGAGATGATATCTTTTTAGAAGCAACTGATACACATTCAGAAGGTTGTTGATTGAGAGAGAGTTTTGTTTTCCCATTGTGTAACTACTGTACTTTCCAATGGTGCTAAGCATCTCTCGCAACACACACTGTTGTGAAGTCGTACTCGGTCGGTCCCATATTACAGGCATACAGTATATTATGTCCATAGTTGGTATAGCGGTCGGTCCTGCAGTTTTGTTGTTGGCTTGTTGATTGTTGGTCTGCTTTAAAAAAATCATTGTGGATTTTTACAAAACATTCGCTCTGAAAGAACATGCTGAAAGATTTGTTGCTGCATTCTCACATTCTCCAAAAAAAAATCAGGCGTTCACGGCTCATAGCATGCCACTCTGTGGCGCGCTATGAGCCGTGAACGCCTGCTATTGTTCAATTAAAGTTAGAACACCACAAGTACAGTACAGAATGGTTAAAAAATAAGTCAGGACATATTGACGGCTGCACATTGTTCCCAATAAATGTAAAAAGAGCCACATTATGAGCAAATAATCTGATATGTCCATCTGGCTCAACAAATGTCCTTTAGGCTGATATTTCCTGATGATGCGTGAAGGTCTGTCCCTGTAACATGACCCCATAAGTAGAGAAATTATGAAACCTGCCCCGTATGACATTGTGAGGACAGGAGGGAGACCCACGTTCTGTACTGCACAGCACTGAGCTGTCAGAGGATGTTATCGTCACGTGAACCTGGCCAGCGGTCCTTGTAATGAGTGCACTGTGTGCATGCGTGTGTCAGCCAGAGACGAGGGTGTGTGCATTACATACTGTATGTGAATGTGTCTGGGTGCTAACCATGTGGGAGCCAACAGTATTGGCTCCCGAGTCCCGTCAGACCTGCACAGCAAAGCATGGTACGAGATATGCATGGCAGGCAGTCCATGTTCAACTATTCGATATTTTGATGAAACATTTAATACATCAAGTTATAGAAATATTAAAATTTCCACAATATATTTATTTGTAATTGCTTTCAACCAAACTTTCATGTTCTCATGGCCCAAAGAGGTTTTACTCACCTACAGTACATTTTTTGATATTTGTCACAAAATTGTAGTGTGAACATGAATAATATGTTCCAGGCTCCAGAATGGTGTGGCAGACAGTATCTGTTGAACACCAAAACTGCCTGTATCTCTTGAGCACTTTGAAACTGGGCATTCTGAGGCTCACTGATTTGTATAATGTTGTTATGTCAGTCTACCGAGTCCGACTGTCGGCCCGCCCATTAGACAATTATGTCATAAGATAAGAAGGAGCCATGCAAAGGAAATGTTGACACATCCACTTCATTCATTGCAGATTCATTTGACAGTGAAACGCGAAGCAAACGTAAACAAGAAATGACTTAGCATGTGGTCCAGAGTCCAGACCCAAAGTAATGTGCCTACTACTGCCCAGGGGCAGGTGCCAGTTCAGGCGAGCCTTTCTGTATCCGAAGTGGTTACTGTGCTGCGGCTTGTCGTGCTCGGACGCAGGGACAGGCAACGTGGACACACATAGCTGCGTAATGGCGTGGAGGCACTGCTTAAAAATATATATTTTCATGAACAAAAGATCCTGCACACTGTTTGTACTCGACAGGCTCTGATTTTATTCAAATTGACAGACGTTTTGGTGCCTCTGTCTGGATTTTCATAGAGATTTTCTTACTTATATAGTAGGCATGTCACGGTGTAAGAATCTCAATACCGGTTTTATAGTTTGCTTTGATACCGGTATTATCGTCCTGGCACATGCAGGCCAAATACTCAATCAACATGAGTAATAACATAGGCCTATATGATGACATTTTAGCCCCACAGACCAAAAACTAAAGATTTATTTTGCTTTTGTCCACAATTCCAGGCTGGATTTGGGAAACAAAATAGTCAAACATACAGATCAAAATGACCATTAATCTTCGACATTCTCTAGTTGTGTAGACTTCATGATGAATACTTTAACTCTTGAGAGCGTAAACATGAAACCAAATGGACCCGCAAGGGTCCATTTGGTTTCATGTTTACGCTCTCAAAGAGTTGCATCTAGTTAGAACGTGCAATGTTGTTGTTGTTTTTTTTTTTTTTTTTTTTGGTACATTCGGTGGGCAAGCAAAGTACCGGTTTTGTGGTCCCATACCGGTATTACCGGTAATACCGGATACCGTGACATCCCTATTATATAGGATACATGACATGGAAAAAAAACGTTACATGTGAGGTATGATGATTCCCAATGATTACCTTTATTTAAGTACTAGCCTACGCATTAAACGACATTGAGAGCATGCTGTAATGTGGGGGAGTGGTGTAAGATGGGAACACAATATTGCTATAACATTGCACCAACAAAGCCTATGGGAAGTTTTCTGTTTTGATGACCTTAATATTGCTGTTAAGCCATTTGATGTGTCATCATGGGCCATAATTCAGTTAAACCTGCCATGTGAAGTGGCCACTTACATAATTCCATACTTATCAGTTATCACACAACAGCAAAGCCAGGTAACTCCACTTATCTGGTCCTGGCCCATAAATGCAACAAGGCTACCGTATTTTATTTTATTGAAGATTTTTATTAAACTCAACTGGTTAAAGATTAGTTTTAGAATACAACTTTAGCTTCTTTCTATACTACTAAACTTACTTATTTGTTGTTCAGCAAAGAAATTCAAATCATCGTTGGTTGGTATGCATAGCAATTTGAGGCACTGGATTGGCAAAGTCATCATGGAGTTGGCAGAGATGCTCTCATATATAAAAGGATTGCTGTCCCCTTTGCTAATCCTGCTGTTTATTTGACTGTAACATTATCTGCTGCAGTCTACAGAGCGAATCTGCATCAGTGCTCCACTGCACACAGCCATGGCCTCAGGATCAATGGTAGCAGGGGCTGCTGGAATACTCATCATTTCCTGACTGTATTTTACCAGCAATGGACCGGGACAGGAGTGTGGCGTGCGATGCAGAAAACAGAAGTTTCTGTTTGACTATTTGTATCTGTGTGTATTTGCTATATTTGCGTATATGCGTGCACAATGCACACGAAGACCTGTATGGTTGCATGTGTGTACATACATACATTACTTAGCTTATGCACTCATGCCTGTGGGCTACACATTTCAGTGTGTGTTTAATGGTAAATAATATATGCATGCGGGTGCACGCACACACGCGCACACACACGCACACACACGCACACACACGCACACACACACACACACACACACACACACACACACACACACACACACACACACAGTAGTTCAGTGGCGTTTCTAAGCAATTTGGAGCCCTAGGCAAGATTTTCCCTGGAGGGAAAATCTCCTGTAAAATGGCACCCCCTAAAGGATAAAATTATGAACTATTTTTAAACTAAAGAACATAATGTGTTTTAAATGTTCAACTCTAGTTATAAAGGACAACTATAATGTATTTATCCATATTAGTCTTTTTAAAGCATGTCTGATGTCGCCCCCTCCCCTCATGGCACCCTAGGCAACTGCCTAGTCTGCCTATAATTGCAAAAACGCCCCTGCAGTAGCTGCTGCGCACACAGGCCAAAACCTGCTTGCCAGTGAGTACTGGGAGCGATTAGGCAAGTAAATATGGCAGGCTATTGTCGTGTACATTGTACTGTACAGTATGTGTGTGTGTGTGTGTGTGTGTGTGTGTGTGTGTGTGTGTGTGTGTGTGTGTGTGTGTGTGTGTGTGTGTGTGTGTGTGTGTGTGTGTGTGTGTGTGTGTGTGTGTGTGTGTGCCTGATGCCTACAAGAATCCTAGTACCCTACTAAGGTTTGAATGGGAGGGGGGGGGGGGGGTTACTTCAGTCCTCCCCGCGGGTTCCTGTGATTGTGCGAAGGCAGAACACTGTGTCCAGCAGCCGCTCAGAGGAAATCTCCCCTTCTTCTTCTACAAACAGGAAATGGCCTCCCAGAAAAGTGCTTGCGTTGAAAGAGAGAGAGGCAGAGAGAGAGAGAGAGAAAATTCTTGAAACAGAGATTGTGTGCGCATGTGTGTTTGTGTGAAGGAAAACATTAGGTAGAGAGTTGGTGGAAACAACATGCTGCCAGGTTAAATGAAATAGCATTCTCTTTTATCTGAAGGACGTTTCTATAATCGACACTCCTTGCATGCTAGTTATGAGTTTGTGTGAAGTGATAACGACGAACTCCTTGTATGCTAGTTACGGGTTGGTGTGAAGTGATAACGACGATATACAACATTTCCAAGAGAAGAGAAAATCACAGTTGAGTTAATTCTGATGATATCTAGGGCTCCATTTTCGTTACCGCTAAACCCCTTATGCCTTAACTTCTTTGCCTTTTTAAACTGTTTAGAAAAAACATTTTTCAATAGTTCAAATGGCCAGTCTACATGCTCACAACGTGTCACTAGATCGGCACATTGAGCTATTCCCAAAAGTTTTTAAAAATAGTAAAAAAGGGATAAGGGGTTTGGGATAAGGGGTTTAGCATGTAACGGAACTGGAGCCCACATTTTTTTTTTAAATCTTGACTGAGATTGACATTAACCCAAAAACCTGGTGATGAGATTAAACCAGCGCAGCGGTGTAGGTCAACTAACGGCAGGTTTTTGAGCGGTGCATGAGGCTCCTTTGCCTGGCTATGAGTGTGTATGTCTGTTTAGAGTAGGACCTTTGACCCTCTTGCTGTTTACACTATTGACCCTCCCTGGCTGATGCTGATTGGGGTCAGGTCACACACACACACACACACACACACACACACACACACACGCACACACACACACACACACACACACACACACACACACACACACATTGTGAAGGAATGCATATACACTAAGGACTGTGTTAGTGCAGTGGTTTTCAACCAGTGGTCTGGGGACCACCAGTGGTCCTTGAGAGGGTTCCAGATGGTCGTAAAAATGACAGCGTAAAAATGAAACCAAATGGACCCTGGTGGGCCCATTTGGTTTCATTTTTACACTCTCAAAGAGTTAAATATTCATCATCTGAATCATCCCAAATCTACACAACTAGAGGTATAGGTTTGCTTGTTAATGTTTACGAAATCCATCCTGGAATTGTAGATAAAAAAAAAAAAAAAAAACTTTGGGTTTTGTGGTCTGTGGGGCCAGAATGTCATCAAATGATGGTCCGTTGCTCAAATGCTGAATAAATAGTAGGCCCTAGGTTTGAAAAAAGGTTGAAAAATGAAAACCACTGTCTTAGTGTATATGCGCAAAAGTTGGCAGCGTGTGCTTTGTGCCTGCAATGTAGACTTGGGATAGGTTGGGGGGTGTACAGAGACAAAACAACTCCCAACTCCCAAAGACACGATGAGATCAATGGTTTAGTCTGTATAGTCTGTAACAGGATAGGTTGGAGCTAGTCTGAGATGGTTGATGACCTCAACCTTCTGTCAGGAAGTCACTCGGCCCCTTTGATAACTTTAACAGTAGCCGAGGAAGTCATCAACTCATCATGCGGTTAGGACCAATCACCAGTTTAAATAGGCAGCTGATTAGAAAGCTGAGTCACGCCGCGTTTAAAACCTGGAGATAAGATTTGTGGTCGTCACGAGTGAAGACCATGGTCTTAACTGAAGTCACCTGCATACATGGATGTATGCATAATGTTTGACATGTCAGAACTCATTTGGTTGCTGAAACCCTTGAAATGTTAAATAAAGTGTTGACATGTGCAGCATTTTTTTAATTCAAATTATTGAGACACTCGCAGTCTCGCACGAAACATTGCCTATCTTATCTTGACCCTTTCTGTTACTGCATGCGTTCTGGTGTTCTAAGCATTATGTTATGCTTTAGCTGTTGAAAAATATCAGATCTACAAGCTCATAGCGCGCCACCGAGTGGCGCGCTATGAGCTTGTAGGTCTGATATTTTTTAACAATCGTGAAAATGTGGCACAAATCTTTGAATATATTATTTCAGAAGCAAACATTTTTAACTAAAATTTTTGCTATGGGGGATCCCCTAGAACATGTTTTCAGAATGGGGCCCACAGCCAAATACAGATAATTCTGGTGGTCCTCGGCATGAAATATTTTAACATCACTGACACAGGAACATAGATTTCTTCAGAAAAACTAGAATCTAGTGTCAGAAACTAGAATCTAGCGTCAGAAACTAGAATCTAGTGTAAGAAACTAGAATCTAGTCAAGACAAAATGGTTTTAATAGCAGGGCACGGCATTTTAAATGGATTAGTGAACCGCCAGGAAAAAGGTTCTTCTGATCTCAGTCAGGTATAGCTCAGATCGCTGTGGGTGTTTTCCAATGGTTCTCACTCCGCCTGGCCCTCGAGGGAGATGAGGCGTGTCAGTCAGTCAGTCAGTCAGTCAGTCAGTCAGTCATGATGCACAAGAGGCATTAGCCGGTGCAATATTGTCTACGATGACAATACTTCACATCAATGCGGTCAAACGTGTATTCGGCTCCATCATGCGTAGCGCGATTATTTTCAGGCTTTGTGTCATTGTGCATTCATTGCCCCCCCCCCCCCCACCCTCGCCAGGCCTCCTGGGGGAAAAAAAAAACGTGCCACTTCACATATCTACGGATTTGCATTGTCTTTGCAACCTGCGTTTCAGATGAACTAACAACAACAACAACCCCCATTAGCCGCACTGGCGGTTTTACCGTGGACGACACCACTCCCGAGTTTTCTCTCTCTCTCTCTCTCTCTCTCTCTCTCTCTCTCTAATGTCAGATTAGGACTGCTACAGCCCAGGCCTAATGTAAGCCTAATAGGCCATACCACTATATAAAACCCTAGCCTACTTAAAACCAAAGAGCTGCTGAAGCCACTCAATTATTCTGCTGTTTCCCCTTTCATCTAGCCCTCCTACTATCCATTACCTTATTAGCCTTGAGCTGCCTGCCACCGGTTTGCAAACAACAGAACCAGGACTCCACCTACTCCCTCTATATCCCCTATTGATTGTGTTGCCGTGGCCTGGTAACAGTTGCTGGATTGTTCTTATGGCCACGGTGTTCATTTACCTCCCCCCCACCTCCCCTTTGATAGTAGTAGGGTCTCCATGACTACCATTGGGAGTGATCGGACGCACGCACTGACACAGCAGTGACTTTCTCCAGAGCAGTGTTGCCAACTTGCATTTGTCGCTATATTTAGCTTTTTTCCAGACCCCCCTAGTGCCAAAATTAGTGCTTTTTTGCTGGTGAGTTGGGGGGGATAAAACCCTCGTTTTTAACCATCTTTCCTCTTATGACAGTGGTTTTCAACCAGTAGTCTAAATGATGGAAAGTTGGTTAACCAAATGTAACTCTTTGAGAGCTTAAAAATGAAACTCTCAAAGAGTTAAAATATTCATCATGTGAATTAGCCCCAAGTCTACACAACTACAGAATGTAGAAGATTAATGGTCATTTTGATCATCCAGGCAAGCATCTTAGCGCATTCTAGTACATTTTAGGAAGTGTCGCTAGTGCATTTTGGATTTGGAGCAGTTGGCAACACTGCTCCAAAGACTAGTACACTCCCCTGCTGCCGTTCTGCCTGCCACTGTGTAGAGTCGCCTGCCCTGCCGTGGGGTCAACCACTCATCCACACTGGTTCAGCTGATGTGGACCAAAACAATTGTTGTTGTCTCACCACCAGTAGCTATGGGGGAGAGGATGGGAGAGGATGTTTTGCCCTCTGTCCTTTGCTTTGTCTCTGGCGTGATGATCGCAGCCAAACTCTGCACATACACCCCCTCTGGATGCCAGAGCTGAACCCCTCCTCACACACAAGTTTTCATAATGCTATAGCGCCACCAGGAGGAAAATATTGCTTTGTAAGAGTTTGTTTAAAGATCATGCAAATTGGTACACACTGACTACTTTCTCTCTACAGCCATTCAACAAAACGGATCTTTCAGATTTTTTTCATGTTATACCATTCTCATTGGCGAAGATTGGCTTCAAAGCTTCAATGAACAAATGTCACTTGAAACCTCTCAGAGCCACCCTCATGGTGGCGCTATAATGGACCTACAGTATTTGCCTATAACTGCACCAATCTGTGTCTGGCTTAGACAGTCCTTTGCACTGCACTGCTCTTTATAGCGCCACCAACTTATGTAAAACCCATTTTTATGTTAAACCACATAATAAACATAATCGTGTAAGACGTGTCTTTTTGATTTCTCATATTTTATTCTGATTGGCCTCCAAAGGACCCGTTTTGGACAAAATGTAGCGCCGAAATTGAACGTGGCATGCACGTTCGGTGACACTTTGCAGTGCACACTTGCAATGCATCCAGTGTTTATGGTGACTGCCGCATTTGCAGGGCCTATTGGTTTTGAATCTGCAACCCCCAACAAGCGCAGTAAAACTGGATCAATGATCAAATCACGCTGGTGGTCTGTGACCCATTTAGTGTTGTGCTTGGGTCCAGAGACAGAAGAGCAGGTTCGATTTTCAGCATGAGCCGCTTGGACACTAGTCAGCTGTTGAACTCGATGCGAGTGTTGTAAACCAGAAGGCGAATGTGCGCCGCTGTGCCGTGTGTGTGTCTGTGTGTGTTGTGTGTGTGTTTGTGTGTGTGTGTGTAGTCAGTGAATCTGTGTGTAATGCTTTTCCTCCACTGTTCTCATCATGGCCAATGTGGCTCAGATATCCTTCTGCAACTTGCAGTTCCCTCTCTGTGAGACGTCACCAACTTGGCCTGGGGGGGCGCGTCCCTCCCAGGGGCGGATCTAGGCATGGGTATGGGGGGCAATGCCCCCCTATATGCCCTGGCTGCCCCACCAAACACGATGGCAACCCAAGATATTTCAAATTAGTGCTTATATTTAAAATGATTTGAAACACTACTACTGCTACTAACTAACTACAGTTGTGTCACCACTAAACCAACAGCATTTCATCATTGAAAACAGAAAACTCTCTGAGTCAGACCTTTAGCTTTATGCATGCTGCGTGTCTGTTGCAACTTCAACAACAACTGATGTTATTATTGATGCTTTACCTGCCTAATAAAAGTCCTGTAACTGAAAATGGTATGGGTGCGACCTCATCGACACGGGCGATGAAGCCGCCCCCATACCATTTTCTGCCCCCCCCACCCCCCCCCCCCCAATTGTGAAATGTTACATCCGCCCCTGGTCCCTCCATAAAAATGCTCCTGCAGGCGATCCTGGGACCCTTTCACCCCCTTGCCATGTACTGTATCTCTCTCTCTGTCTCTCTGTCTCTCTGTCTGTCCGTCTGTCCGTCTGTCCGTCTGTCCGTCTGTCCGTCTGTCCGTCTGTCCGTCTGTCCGTCTGTCCGTCTGTCCGTCTGTCCGTCTGTCCGTCTGTCCGTCTGTCGTCCGTCTGTCCGTCTGTCTGTCTGTCTCTCTTTCTCTCTTTCTCTCTTTCTCTTTCTCTCTCTCTCTCTCTGTCTCTCTCTCTCTCTCTCTCTCTCTCTGTCTCTCTCTCTGTCTCTCTCTCTCTGTCTCTCTCTCTCTGTCTCTCTCTCTCTCTCTCTCTCTCTCTCTGTCTTTCTCTCTGTCTCTCTCTCTGTCTCTCTCTCTCTCTCTCTCTCTCTCTCTCTCTCTCTCTCTGTCTCTCTCTCTCTCTGTCTCTCTCTCTCTCTCTCTCTCTGTCTCTCTCTCTGTCTCTCTCTCTCTCTCTCTCTCTCTCTCTCTCTGTCTCTCTCTCTCTTCCCCTCTCTATCCCCCACCTCCAGTCAGTCTTGGTTTCTCTTTCTCCGTCTCTGTGTTGTAATTGAAAGCAGCTGTCCAACCCAACCACTGTCACAAGGTTACTATAGTTCATTCCTACTTCACAGAGACCTTTTTTCTTAGTTATTCACTTTTTGGCGTTTCCTACATGTGTTGTTTTCCCTCCATAGCTCACTTTTATCCAACATGTCAAACCTATTGACTACACAAAACAACCAGTGTTGCAAACCTGGCATTGTCGTTGTATTTAGCTTTTTTTCCAGACTCCAAACTCCTGGTGGAAAATCTAGTGCTTTTTTGCTGGTGAGTTGGGGCGAAATTGATTGACAGGCGCTAGAGATAAAACCCTCATTTTTCATCCTATGACAGAGTCCTCCTTCCTTTCTAGAAAGGACCATTGGTGACCAAATGGACCCTTATAGATCAATAACTTTTGAGCTCTCAAGCGTGTTTAGATTATATTTAAACATCTAATTTTCAAGAATCTATACATTTAGAAAATATATAAGAATTGCTATTTTGACCAACGGTTTGCCAGTTATTACTCCTAAATTAAACCAAGAGACTAAACTGGTGGTCCTCCGTGGCTAAAATGCAGAATAAATAGTGGGTCCTGGTATGAAAATGGTTGAAAACCACTGCTCTAGCATATTTTGGAAGTGACACTAGTGCATTTTGGATTTTGGCGGTTCGCAACACTGAAAACAACCCTATTCCTGGCGGAACGCCAGTGGCACGATATAGATAAAAGACTACATTTATAAAGACAAGCATCTAAGAGATAAATGCACCAATGTCCAAACTACAGGTGGCTGTGCATTTTAGCCATACAGCCATGCGGTCCAAGCCAAGGCGCTGCGTGAGATCCTGATTTACTACCGTGTCACGGCGTACTGTAGTGTCGGTATGCAATCTGTTCTGTTGATATAACAAAATTCCAGCCTGTTGTTTACTTTGTTGTGCTCGCTGCCTGTCTGCTCATGTCATTACGGCTGTGATGTACAGTACTGTATATGGCCTTCGTCGGATGAGTTATGTTAAGCGTTCTTCTGACGGTAAATACATGCACCAATCCAGTGGTTTGACTTTTATATCCCGTAACCCGTGACACAAAACGGACGGAAAATAAATATAATAGCACCACGGCCACACATGTGTCCTCGGCCCAGTGTTTGCGAAACAATTTTGCCACAAACCAATATGTTTGCGGAAAGTATAACTAACTAGCCTATCTAGTTCTGTTGGGAATACTAACTGGCCGGCCAATGTGAGTCCATATCTCTGACTGATTGACTGACTCCACATAGTTGAAATACATGTGTGAGTGAGTTATCTGTTACCTACACATGTACCATACACTACCGTGGCGTTCCGAGCATTCCAGAGCAATCCCAGATCACGCACCACGGATGCATTATCCTCAGTCAGGAACTAGCCAATCACGGAGCAGTCATCCCTCCAGGCTATGGGATGCAAATGACTACAATTTTGATCTGTTGATTATCGAAACTATTAATTATCTAATTTAGTTCTGGCGAGCCAACCGCCGTGTCTGAGACGGGCAAGGAGGTCACTGAAACATCCAGCGGTCCATTTGGTTACTAACTGTCCATAATTTAGCTATGGACCACCTGGAATCCTCTCAGGGACCACTGGTGAACCCCGGACCACCTGTTGAAAACCCCTGATCTATTGCACTGTACTGTACAGTCACACCCAAGATCATCATGCAGTTAGTGTGTGTGTGTGTGCGTGTGCGTGCGTGCGTGCATTCGTGCGTGCGTGCGCACACACTCGGACGGACGGACAGACAGACACAGCCAACCAGGGACACACAGAGACAGACAGACAGACACACATAGCTCCTTAATGTGGTGGCTGCACCGCTCAAAAAATAGTGGACATTAGTGGACCGATCTATCAGGCCCACTCAAGTGCAAGAAAGCAGATCAAAATCACATGCAATCAGCAGTCCACTGGTACACGGTAGCAAAGCTGGTCTCTGTGTGTGTGTGTGTGTGTGTGTGTGTGTGTGTGTGTGTGTGTGTGTGTGTGTGTGCGTGTGCGTGTGCGTGTGCGTGTGTGACGGACGGTGTTGATAAACCATTAGAGCAGTTTCCCAGCCCCTTCTCCCTTTAACTAATCTAATCTGTCTGACCTCTCCAAGCCCAACTATTAGCCTACTATTAATAGGCTCAGCAGAACGGGGAGGGAGGGAGGGAGGGAGGGAGGGGAGAGCTGGGCTGGATGGCAGGGCCCTGTGTGCACTGTCTGTCTGTCAGGCATGCCAGCTGTAGCCTATGGCAGGGGTTTTCAACCGTTTTCATATGCCATTTGTTCTGCATTTGAGCCAGGGAAGACCACGATTTGATGTCATTTTAGCCCCCTACACAGACCCCCAAAACTAAAGATTTAGTTTGCTTTTGTCCACAATTCCCAGGGCTGGATTTGGGAAATAAAGCAGTCAAACATACAGATCATAAATGACCATTAATCTACATTCTCTAGTTGTGTAGACTTGGGGCTAATTCACATGATGTTTTTTTTTTTTAAACTCTTGATGGACCCGCAAGGGTCCATTTGGTTTCATTTTTACGCTCTCAAAGAGTTACATCTGGTTAACCAACTTTCCATCATTTAGCCTGGGGACCACCTGGAACCTCTCGAGGACCAATGGTTGGAAACCACTGGCCTACGGCAAAACATCAACTTGTTGAAGGCTGATTAAAACATAGGCGTACTCTTTGCAGCTTTCATGAAGCTTCTGGTTATCTTTGAGAATGGTAATGTACTGTAGGTTGACTATTTTATTGCTTGCGTGAGCGGAGCGGACGCAAGTCAAGCGATCGGTGCGCGGTGGTCGGTGGTGCGCAGGCGGTCGTCCCTCGGGGCACTCCGATTGGCCGGTTTAGGTGATGATGTAATGGTGACGTAAGTAGTGGCTCGCTCCGCTCACGCACGAGTAGGCCATGGCCCTGGTCAGTAGAGTTAAGTTTGCGCGCTACTGAGTGCTGATCTACAACGTAGTTTGGTCTGGAATGTGCTTTTAAAGTGCTTGGAAATTGATCAATCCTAACTTGTTATTATTAGTCTTTTATTAAAATGAATACATGTATGTGGTTTCAGAGACGCTCTATTGCAGGATCATTTTAAGAGGGCTTTAGTTTTTGTATTTAGGTGGTACATTGTTGAAACATGTGCTGGAAAAAAGTGGTCCAGTTTTGACTATTGAAATCCAGCACAGACTCTGTGCAATACAGCCTGGTTGCACTGATGACCTACATATGTTCATTTTGTAATTTGGATTGATGCCCAAGGAATTGCTGAAACTTTGCCATGACGCTAATGGAGATTTCTTCATTATGTTTCCTCC
>CM076981.1:41352383-41357097 GCA_039105355.1 Benthosema pterotum | reverse complement strand
CAGGCAGGCAGAGGCAGCAGGCAGGCAGGCAGACTGCTGCTGGCTGGCTGGCTGGCAGGCTGGCTGGCTGGCTGGCTGGCTGGCTGGGCGCTGGCTGGCTGGCACGCAGACTGACTGACTGACTGGCAGGCAGGCAGGCACGCAGACTGACTGACTGGCTGGCAGGCAGGCACGCAGACTGACTGACGGGGCTGGCAGGCAGGCACGCAGACTGGACTGGCTGGCTGGCAGCAGGCACGCAGACGACTGGCTGGCAGGCAGGCAGGCACGCAGACTGACTGGCTGGCAAGGCAGGCAGGCACGCAGACTGACTGGCTGGCTGGCAGGCAGGCACGCAACTGACTGGCTGGCAGGCGGCAGGCAACGCAGACTGACTGGAGGCAGGCAGGCAGGCAGACTGACTGGCTGGCAGGCAGACTGGCTGGCATTTCCATGGACAGCATCCTCGTTTTCAGCACCTCAGACAGCACTTTACACTTTCAGTACAAGGGACAGCTCCACTAATTTTCAGTGACAGGCAGTAGGGATGTGAATCTCAGCACTGAGGGCGATTCGATACGCATCTCGATGCACTGCCAGCGATTCGATACTTTAGCGATTATTTGGAATTACCTGGCGATACGATGCGATGCGATTCACACCCAACACGATACGATGCACCCCCTTATACCGATACTTAACCGATACTTTAACATTACCAGGAATTTATTCTGAACAATGCCATATGATGCGATCTGGTGGCAATTTAACATAATAAAAGGATTTATATTCAAGGTTTATTAATTTCCCAAAAAAATGCCAAAATGCAATACATTTAAATTCAAAACAATGTATTGTTTTAACTGTAGGTTAGTAGGCCTACTGTATCTCTAACTTCCCAACTTAAAAAAACAACAACAACAAATAAAGGGCCTGCTGTGCTCTGGCTCTCTGCTGGTATTGTGTTATTGTTGGATTAGCGTAAACTAATCATGTACTGTATGTATATACATAAAATAGAAAATAAACCAATATAAAACATGCATTTACAGATCACTGCAGACAGAGTACTGTCAAACAAGTCTATGTGTATCTTAATCAACACATAGATAATACTATACTGTATATATGGGGGTCCCTGGTTCTCACTCACTCTCAGCTAAGCCTAAGGGGTCCTGCTTAACCTGAAAGACCCTATTATTACAATTATAAAAATATAATCAATCATTATGCAATTATTGGTGTAAAATGAAACCAAAATTACCCTTGGGGTCCCATTTGGTTTCATGTTTACACTCTCAAGAGTAATTCACATGTGAATTAGCCTAAAGTCTACACAACTAGAAAATGTAAAGATTAATGGTCATTTTGATCTGTATGTTGGACTGTTTCTGAAATCCAGTCTGGTATTGTGACAAAACAAAAGAAAACTTTAGTTTTGGGTCTGTGGGGCTAAAATATCATCAAATGGTGGTCCGAGGCTCAAAAGCTGAATAAATAGTGGTTCCTGAAATGAAAAGGTTGAAAACCACAAGATCACAACACGTTGCATCCACACCACGCTGAGACTGAGTCACTGAGAGCTTGTGGATGTGCACTTTTACTGTCGCTGACTCGGTGTGCAACACCATCGTGTTGCTGAATATACAGTAAATGAGCTCAAGGAAAGGCAGCACAGTGGAAAGTTGTAAAAACGAAGGGGTTTGACAACCACTTTAAAAACGTGTGCAGAAGATTTATTTAACAAACACAATGATCGCGCAGATTGCGTAGATTTGCAACTGCGTTCGAGAATCAGATGAGAAGTGTGATGAAGAACTGTGTGGATCATTACCTGTCGGTGCTACAGTGAACAACGGACTGAGCGACACAGCTCAACCACGGACACAACAGAGATTTTAAGTGAAGCTAAATATGGTGCTTCGTTCACTAGTTTCTCTTGTTTAATCCGTGGGGTGGTTTTAGTCGCGGGTATTAGCGCGCACGCGGCGTAGCATGTATTGATCCCAGACACTACAGACACGGCTGCTGCCCTGCTGTTCAGAGTGTAGGAGGGGGGGGGGAGACTATAGACCAGAGCTGCTACATTGACGGCCTCTCGTCACTTTTCCCTATTCAATAGATGTCTATGTAGAAGAGTCTCGATTGGACTGTACAGGAAGTAAGCAGAGTTGTCGTAACTGTCTGCCGAATGGCAGAGCCCTTTCCTCCCAAAATGGTGCGTTCAACACAGATTAGAAAACATAGAAAGGGCGAAATAAATCGTGAAAACCCCGCTCAACATCGATGTTTACCGCTTCAAGCAAATGCATCGCGACGCATCTAGATTTCATCCGTCAATTGCATCGATACAGAGTGACGGAACCGATGCACTCCATCGCGCACGTGGGTACCGATGTATCGATTTATATCGATAATCTCCCACACCCTTAACAGGCAGAACAGACTGGCAGGCAGGCAGGCAGGCAGGCAGGCAGGCAGGCAGGCAGGCAGGCAGGCACACAGACTGGCTGGCAGGCAGGCACACAGACTGGCTGGCAGGCAGGCAGGCAGGCAGACTGACTGGCGCGGCAGGCAGGCAGACTGACTGGCTGGCAGCAGGCAGGCAGACTGACTGCTGGCAGGCAGGCAGGCAGACTGACTGGCTGGCAGGCAGGCAGGCAGACAGACAGACTGCTGCAGACTGGCTGGCAATTCCAGTGGGACAGCATCCTCGTTTTCAGCACCTCAGACAGCACTTTAACACTTTCAGTACTAGGGAACAGCTTCCACTAATTTTTCAGTGACAGGCAGTCAGGCAGGCAGCTGCTGGCTGGCGCTGGCTGGCTGGGCTGGCCCCCCTGGCACACATATGGCTGGCTGGCTGGCACACAGACTGGCTGGCTGGCTGGGCACACAGACTGGCTGCTGGCTGGCACACAGACAGGCTGGCATTTCCAGTGGGACAGCATCCTCTGTTTCAGCACCTCAGACAGCACTTTACACTTTCAGTACTAGGGACAGCTCCACTATATTTTCAGTGACAGGCAGCAGGCAGGCAGGCTGGCTGGCTGGCTGGCTGCTGCTGGCTGGCACACAGACTGGCTGGCTGGCTGGCACACAGACTGGCTGGCGGCTGGCACACAGACTGGCTGGCTGGCTGGCACACAGACTGGCTGGCTGGCTGGCACACAGACTGCTGGCTGGCTGGCACACAGACTGGCTGGCTGGCTGGCACACAGACTGGCTGGCTGGCTGCACACAGACTGCTGCTGGCAGGCACACAGACTGGCTGGCAGGCAGGCACACAGACTGGCTGGCAGGCAGGCACACAGACTGGCTGGCAGGCAGGCACACAGACTGGCTGGCAGGCAGGCACACAGACTGGCTGGCAGGCAGGCACACAGACTGGCTGGCAGGCAGGCACACAGACTGGCTGGCAGGCAGCCACACAGACTGGCTGGCAGGCAGGCACACAGACCTGGCAGACTGGCTGGCAGACTGGCTGGCAGACTGGCTGGCAGACAGACAGACAGACAGACAGACAGACAGACAGGCTGGCTGGCTGGCTGGCTGGCTGGCTGGCTGCTGACTGACTGACTGACTGATGACTGACTGACTGACTGACTGACTGACTGACTGACTGACTGACTGACTGACTGACTGACTGGCTGGCATTCCCAGTGGACGCATCCCCATCGCATCCTCGTTTTCACACCTCAGACAGCACTTTACTCTTCAGTACTAGGGACAAGCTCCACTAATTTTCAGTGACAGGCAGACAGACTGGCAGACTGGCAGACTGGCAGACAGACAGACAGACAGACAGACAGACACAGACAGACAGACAGACAGACAACAGACAGACAGACAGACAGACAGACAGACAGACAGACAGAAGAACAGCCAGACAGCCAGACAGACAGACAGACAGAGTAGACAGACAGACACTGTAGACAGACAGACACTGTAGACAGAAGGACAGACAGACAGGCAGGCAGGCAGACTGGCACAGCAGGCAGGCAGGCAGGCAACTGGCATGGCAGGCAGGCAGACTGGCAGGCAGACTGGCAGGCAGGCAGGCAGGCAGCAGACTGCAGGCAGACAGAAAGACAGGCAGGCAGGCAGACAGAAAGACAGGCAGACAGACAGCTGGCAGGCTGACAGACAGGGCAGGCTGGCAGGCAGACAGACAGACAGACAGACAGACAGGCTGCAGGCAGAGACAGACAGACAGACTGACTGACTGACTGACTGACTGACTGACTGACTGACTGACTGACTGACTGACTGACTGACTGACTGACTGACTGACTGACTGACTGCAGGCTGACTGACTGGCAGGCTGGCAGGCTGGCAGGCTGGCAGGCTGGCACTGTCGCAGACAGACACTGTAGACAGACAGACACTGTAGACAGACAGACACTGTAGACAGACAGACACTGTAGACAGACTGGCAGGCAGGCAGGCGGGCAGACAGACTGGCAGGCAGGCAGGCAGGCAGGCAGGCAGGCAGGCAGGCAGCAGACAGACAGACAGACAGACAGACAGACAGACAGACTGACTGACTGACTGACTGACTGACGACTGACTGACTGACTGACTGACTGACTGACTGACTGACTGACTGACTGACTGACTGACTGATGACTGGACTGACTGACTGACTGGCAGGCAGGCAGGCAGCAGGCAGGCAGGCAGGCAGGCGGCAGGCAGGCATGCAGCACTGTAGACAGACAGACACTGTAGACAGACA
>CM076981.1:41332383-41334883 GCA_039105355.1 Benthosema pterotum | reverse complement strand
AGACAGACACTGTAGACAGACAGACACTGTAGACAGACAGACACTGTAGACAGACTGGCAGGCAGGCAGGCGGGCAGGCAGGCAGGCAGGCAGGCAGACTGGCAGACAGACAGACAGACAGACAGGCAGGCAGGCAGGCAGGCAGGCAGGCTGGCTGGCTGGCTGGCTGGCTGGCTGGCTGGCTGGCTGGCTGGCTGGCTGGCTGGCTGGCTGGCTGGCTGGCAGACACTGTAGACAGACTGGCAGGCGGGCAGACACTGTAGACAGACTGGCAGGCGGGCAGGCAGACTGGCTGGCAGGCAGGCAGGCAGGCGGGCAGACAGACAGGCAGACTGGCAGGCAGGCAGACTGGCAGACAGACAGGCAGACTGGCAGGCAGGCAGGCAGGCAGGCTGGCTGGCTGGCTGGCTGGCTGGCTGGCAGACAGACACTGTAGACAGGCAGGCAGGCGGGCAGGCAGACTGGCTGGCAGGCAGGCAGGCGGGCAGACTGGCAGACAGACTGGCAGGCGGCAGACTGGCAGGCAGGCAGGCTGGCAGGCAGACTGGCAGGCAGGCAGGCTGGCAGGCAGACTGGCAGGCAGACACTGTAGACAGACAGACACTGTAGACAGACTGGCAGGCAGGCAGGCAGGCGGGCAGGCAGGCTGGCTGGCAGGCAGGCAGGCAGGCGGGCAGGCAGGCAGGCTGGCAGGCAGGCAGGCTGGCAGGCAGGCAGGCAGGCTGGCGGACAGACTGGCAGACAGACTGGCAGACAGACTGGCAGACTGGAAGACAGGCAGGCAGGCAGGCTGGCGGACAGACTGGCAGACAGACTGGCAGACAGACTGGCAGGCAGGCAGACAGACTGGCAGGCAGGCAGGCAGGCAGACAGACTGGCAGGCAGGCAGACTGGCAGACAGACAGGCAGACTGGCAGACAGACAGACAGACAGACAGAGTAGACAGACAGACAGACAGACAGACAGACAGACAGAGTAGACAGACAGACACTGTAGACAGACAGACAGACAGACAGACAGACAGACAGACAGACAGACAGACAGACAGGTAGACAGACAGACAGACAGACACTGTAGACAGACAGACAGACAGGTAGACAGACAGACAGACAGACACTGTAGACAGACAGACAGACAGACAGACAGACAGACAGACACTGTAGACAGACAGACAGACAGACACTGTAGACAGACTGGCAGGCAGGCAGGCAGACAGACAGACAGGCAGGCAGGCAGGCAGGCAGGCAGGCAGGCAGGCAGACAGGCAGACAGGCAGACAGACACTGTAGACAGACAGACAGAGTAGACAGACAGACAGAGTAGACAGACAGACACTGTAGACAGACTGGCAGGCAGGCAGGCAGGCAGACTGGCAGGCAGACAGACAGACAGACAGACAGACAGACAGACAGACAGACAGACAGACAGACAGACAGACAGACAGACAGGCTGGCAGGCTGACAGACAGACAGACAGGCTGGCAGGCTGACAGACAGACAGACAGGCTGGCAGGCTGACAGACAGACAGACAGACAGACAGGCTGGCAGGCTGACAGACAGACAGGCTGGCAGGCTGACAGACAGACTGGCTGGCAGGCTGACAGGCTGACAGGCAGGCTGGCAGGCTGACAGGCAGGCTGGCAGGCTGACAGACAGACAGACAGACAGACAGACACTGTAGACAGACAGACAGACAGACAGACAGACAGACAGACAGACAGACACTGTAGACAGACAGACAGACAGACAGACAGACACTGTAGACAGACAGACAGACAGACAGACAGACAGACAGACAGACAGACAGACAGACAGACAGACAGACAGACAGACAGACAGACAGGCTGGCAGGCTGACAGACAGGCTGGCAGGCTGACAGACAGGCTGGCAGGCTGACAGACAGGCTGGCAGGCCGACAGACAGGCTGGCAGGCCGACAGACAGGCTGGCAGGCTGACAGACAGACAGACAGACAGGCAGGCTGTCATGCTGACAGACAGACAGGCTGGCAGGCTGACAGACAGACAGGCTGGCAGGCTGACAGACAGACAGGCTGGCAGGCTGACAGACAGACTGGCAGGCGGCAGGCTGACAGACAGACTGGCAGGCGGCAGGCTGGCAGGCAGACTGGCAGGCGGCAGGCTGGCAGGCAGACTGGCAGGCAGACACTGTAGGCAGACAGACACTGTAGACAGACTGGCAGGCAGGCAGACAGACTGGCTGGCAGACAGACTGGCAGGCAGACAGGCAGGCAGGCAGGCAGGCAGGCTGGCAGGCAGGCAGGCTGGCGGACAGACTGGCAGGAAGACTGGCAGACAGACTGGCAGACTGGAAGACTGGCTGGCAGGCAGACAGACAGACTGGCAGACAGACAGACAGACTGGCAGACAGACTGGCAGGCAGGCAGGCAGGCAGACTGGCAGGCAGGCAGGCAGACTGGCAGGCAGGCAGGCAGACTGGCAGACAGACAGACAGGCAGACAGACAGACAGACAGAGTAGA